>VZQC01005685.1:1648902-1682728 GCA_009823505.1 Rhizomys pruinosus
CTGGACTAGGTGAGGAGTCATCACCTGGTTTCCACTCTCCACTAGTTCTTCACCTAGTTCCCCTCCACTGGACTAGGTGAGGAGTCATCACCTGGTTTCCACTCTCCACTAGTTCTTCACCTAGTTCCCCACCACTGGACTAGGTGAGGAGTTGTCACCTGGTTTCCACCCTCCACTAGTTCTTCACCTAGTTCCCCACCACTGGACTAGGTGAGGAGTCGTCACCTGGTTTCCACTCTCCACTAGTTCTGCACCTAGTTCCCCTCCACTGGACTAGGTGAGGAGTCATCACCTCGTTTCCACTCTCCACTAGTTCTTCACCTAATTCCCCACCACTGGACTAGGTGAGGAGTCATCACCTGGTTTCCACTCTCCGCTAGTTCTTCACCTAGTTCCTTGCCTGGGTTGCTCGAGTGGCTGTCATGAGCCTGTGTCAGGGCTGATGTCTTCCTCTCACATCCTCCTTCTGACCACCGAGGGTGTGGGTGGGGCTGGTATTTAGATATCTTCATGACCCTTCCTCATGGCCCAGTCTTCCATCCACCACAGTGACACTTTCATAGCAGGTACCCTGAGAACAAGGATGATGAATCTGGATGTCACCAAGCTGTGCTTTGCTAGGACATTCTCCTCCAGGCGTAGAACAGCACCCTCACTTCAGGAGGAGGACATGTGAGCTCCCTTCTGGATGTGCATTTTAAAACCAGTGTTTGAATATTGTCTCTTCTTGAAAGTGTGTGGGATTTGGATACATAAGGATTAAAGAAAATTAATTCTTGCTCTCCTCTCTAGCCCTAGACATGAATGATTTTCACTAAAATTTTTCTTGCATCGATTCAGCATTTGTTCATGGAGTAGTTGCTACAATGGACAGTCACCCCCTCAGTATCTACTGCCATCCCTCCCACAATTCTGCCTTGCATTAAGCACCCCAAGTAATTATCTGAGCCTACTCCTGGAGAATGATGGGCCTGGTGGTGACGAGTGTGAGGAGACCGCAGCAAAGATGTTTGGAGCTCTGTATTAAACACAGCATTAGTCACCCCCTGTTATCACTGGATTGCTCCTGTGGTGAAATTATTAGGCAATTATTTCCCCCAAACAACATTGTAGTGATAAAGATGAAAATTATACAATTTGTTTCAGTCATTATTTTTCCCTCAAGGTTAATGCGTTTGTCACATTGCATTAAATGCCCACATTAACCATTAGAGCACTTCAGGGTCCAAGCAGAGCTGCCTCCGTGAAACTAATAAAAGGAGAAATTAGAACAATCTTCACGATGGTGATCACGTTTATGGATAATGATCATTTGACCTGATGGACTTTTATATGTGTAGGGCAAAAGAAATCTGATTTCTGCCCCTCCTTTGCCTGGACTTTTAGAAAGTTAAATGTAGTCTGTGAGTGTCTGGTTATACCAAACACAGTAGCATCCTGATCAAATTTGTGATATTATGTTGCAGTCCTTAAGCCAGACCTTTCTAATCAAGCATAATTATTTTCCTGGAGAAAGTAACATTTTCTGATCATTTCTGTTTCTGGAGTTAGACACTGAGCACAGTTTGGCAGAAGATTTGTTCAAAACAGCCATGGCATGATTCCTCCTTTCCTGGTTAAGCCAGACACAGCTACCCAGGTAACCCAGCCTGGGGTCCTCCATTCTCCATATGCTGGGGCTGACTACTGCTTTAGATAACTCTGGATGTTCAGTTAAAGGGTAAATAAATGATGCCAAACTTCAGGGTCAATAGCTTGTCCCACTTCCCTGTGACCAGTAGCTTAGGTTAGTGTCTGGACTGCAGATGGCTCCCAGGGGAATTTCATGAACAGCCAGACTCACAGGCTTAGTCAGTCCTACTCATTACATAGAGTTTTTAACTTGTGCAAGGATTATAACTAGGGACCCTGTGGTCAAATATAGAAGCATGAAAACTAAATAGCATCTAAGCAAAGCCATCCACCTTGCCTGTTCAGATCACTCTTATTTTGATGAGTTGATATTGCAGGCAAAGTTAGCAGATTTATGTTACATATTTTAATAGATTAGTTTAGGTTTTATGGGTAGATCTCACAAGAATATTGGAAACATCTCCCTGTTATAATGAAACTTATAATTATGACAGATAAAACATGAACACTGAGCCTGTTGCAGCACGGTTTCCAAAATCCAGATACCATGTTTCCTGGTTGTATCAAAGCCCCGCCCTCAATCTAAGCGTGGAACATTGTGGAAGACATGATCTGTAGACCATATTAGATCAAAGCCCCCTGAGCCTCTCCTACCTCCTCGAAAACAGGTCTTGCCTTACCCCTTAGAACCTCTCTACCTAGACAGAATCAATAAAATGTACTCTGTCATTTCAGCTCTTAGAGTTCAGTTCTCTCCCTCCCACTTGCAGTGATGAAAAGCCCCGCCTCCTCTGCCCAATCCTTAGAACAGGACGACCTTGAAATATCACTTTATTTTTATTTAGTCCCTTCTTCCTTGTGACTTCTGGCACACAGTCCAGGCCAGGTTAGACATGATCTAACCTACCACATCTAATATGAAGTTTTATATGGTTTAGTGTGTCCCCTGCCCCCACATCCGAGAGTCCACAAGTCTACCCTATATAGCTGAGGTTGAAGGTTCTTTCCCTCCTTAGATAACTTCACAGACTGGTGACCAATTTCCAAATACTTGGAGCCTAGGTGAAGAGTCTCACTGAAAGCACCACAGTCTATTATAACTTAGTTGAAAGAAAGCTCATTCATATAAGTTTTACTAGAACAAAGAGTGCCATGACAACAAGCAGTCAGGATCAAGCCTCAAGGTGGGAAAGCATCATTAGGACAGATTGAGCACTTTACTTCAGACACCATGAGCGCCTCTTGAAGGAAGAGGACCTTCACCAAGAGATCTTCACTGGAAGAAGCAGCTCATGTATAGCAATTCTGAGACCTAAAGGGAAAGAGCCTTCATCTACAGACACACATAGCTTCTGGCTATTATAGACTCTCTGATGACGGGATACCATTTGAGGTGGTGTGGCCATCTTGGAGGAAGCATGTCACTGGGGCTGACATGGAGAGTTCAAAGCCACACCCCTCTTCTAGTCTGTCATTCACTGCTTCCTGTTCCTGTTTGAACAGAGCTCAGCTCTATATTCTGGCCACTTCTGCCACCATGCCTCCCTGCCATGATGGACTTTTACCACTCTTCCTTCAATAAGTTGCTTTGTGTTTGTTTTGTTTCGTTTTTAACAGCAATAGAAAGGTAACTGATACCTAAGCCCTACCCAAGCTTGTCCTTAGACCCACTCAGCTCCCTTTACAGCATCACTCTGGATGAAGAACTCAAATTCCACATTATTTCTGGATGTTGTGCCCACCCTTGAGGTGTGGATGGCAGACAGGACTCAGGAAATGTAGCTCAGCGGGGCCAAGGTACTGCATAGTTGGAACATAATGAAACTTATAAGGTCCAGGTAGCTCATAAGACTTATAGGACTCAGAAAACTGGGAAAATGATGAGATTCACAAGGCCCTTCCTAAGGATTGTCTAAGGAGAAAACAATCTCTAGGGAAAGGAGACTCTGGTGGCACTGTCTTCAGAATGGACAGAGAGCCCAGGGATGCAAGTTTGTGTCCTCCATGCTGGGCAGGCTCTTCGGTGGTGTGCCTGTAAGTAACCACTGCTGTTGTAGTTACCTCCTCCCCATGACTTAACCCCCATGAGCTCACTGCTGCACTATCCCAGGATAGATGGCTTTGTTTCTCAGGGCTACTGTTCTAGTTTGTTGTTCATGCTGAAACAAAACACTCTGAACAAAAATAAAACCAACTCGGGGAGAAAGGGTTTATTAAGCTCACATCTTCTGGTCAAAGTTCATCACTTAGGGAGCCCAATGTAGGAACTTGGGGCAGGAACCTGGAGGCAGGAGCTGAAGCACAGGCCACGGAGGAATGCTGCTTACTGGCTTGCTCCCCTGGCTCATGCTCAGCCTGCTTTCTTATGCAATACAGAACAACCTGCCCAGGAGTGGCATTGCCCACAGTGGATTGAACTTCCCACCACATCACTCGACAATCAAGAAAATGTCCGAAAATTCCCCAATTGAGGATCCCTCAAGCCAGGTGCATCAAGTTGACACTAAATCTATCCAGCTCAACTGACCCCTTGTCAACTTGACACACAAAACTCATAAGCCATAACCTTTCCATTTCTTTGCCCCAAGATGTGGTATTAACATTAATATCACAACATAAGACAGTAAAACCTTAAAAGTCTCACTGTCCTTAAAAAGTCCAAATACTTAAAAGTGCACATCTCTTTTAAAGTCACTTAACTGTGGTTTCCTGTAAAATTCAAAACAAGTACTGTCTTCTTTCAAAGGGAAGCATCAGGCACAGCTAAGCAAAACCAAAGTCCAGCAAGGTAGCTCAAAGCTGGACATCTGGGATTCATTCAGACCTTCTGGTCTCTAAAGGGATTCAGCAGCTCCACTTCACTGACTCTGCCATCCACAGAACACATAGCTCATCTCACAGACAAAATGTCTGAGTACTTAAAGCCTATGGGGGACACTCATTCAAACCACCACATTCCACTCCCTGGCACCAATAGGCTACTGACCATATAAAATGCAAAATGTATTTAGTCCAACCTTAAACGTTCCCATAGTCTTTACCAGTTTCAATGCCATTCAAAAGTCTACAGTCCAAAGTCTATTCTGAGACTCAGGCCAATCTCCTAAACTGTAAGCTCCTGTAAAATCAAAAGACAAATTACATACTCCCAATGTACAGTGGAACCGAATACACATTCCCATTCCAAAAGGGAGGAATAGAGGCATAGTGAGGAAATACTGGAACAAAACAAGACTGAAAACCAGCAGGGCAAACACCAAGTCCAGTAGCTCCACGTGTGACTTCTGGGAATTTACTTCCAAAGGGCTTAGATGGCTCAGCTCTTCCAGCTTTGCTT
Organism: Rhizomys pruinosus; assembly: GCA_009823505.1. NCBI lineage: Eukaryota > Metazoa > Chordata > Mammalia > Rodentia > Spalacidae > Rhizomys > Rhizomys pruinosus. The sequence goes on from VZQC01005685.1 coordinate 1,653,872, forward strand.
GCAACATACATCTCTTTCTTAGGCCAGTACCACTCCCTGTATGCAGCTCTGCTTGGCAAATATCTCACAGGTCTGGCATCTCGAATGTCTTCTTGGGGTCTCCACTGCCAAACAGACTTCACATTCACAGCTTCATGCAATGGCCTATCAGGGCCATCTTTATGCAGGGACACCCCTGCTACACTCTGCCTAACCTTGGCAGCTCTCTGAAACCATGGAGGAAGAACTGAAGAACCCTTCACTCTTGCAAACCTCATGCCTCTAAAGCCAGCAGCACCACGTGAATGAAACTTCTGAGTTTGGCTTCAAGTTTGGGATGGACTCTGGCCTATTTTAACCACATTTTCAACTTTTCTCTGCCCTGAACTTGGAGCAGAAAACCCTTTCAGTATTTTCCTTTCAAAAGTTTGAGGATTAGCTGGGTGTGGTCTTGCCCTGAAGGTACTATTTCTGTTGTTTACTTGTAAATCTTGAGGCCTCTCCTTAATCACTTTAGTCTCCTTATCAAAAGGAACCTCTCCTTCACAAGCCTTGGCCACACCTTTAATCTTCCTAGTGCAGTTTTCAGATCCAAACTGTGGATTCTGCATTTCTTTCTGCCCCATCTGCTCTTCTTCACTGTAGATCTACACAATATTCACCATTAACAGCCCACGCCACCATTTCTACATTAGGCTGTCTTGAAATATCCTCCGCCAAAGACATTAGTCCATTGCTTTTCAACTTAGCATCAGGCAAGCATTTGGGCTGTGGGCAAACTGCTGCCAGACTCTTTATCAAAATATCCCAGTTGCTGCCTAAGTCTTTATTTTCCTCTGGAACTACATTTTTTGCAGCAATGCTTTCTTCCAGGCTTCTACTAGAATGGCCTGTTAAGCTCTGCTTAAGGTAGTCAACAGCTTTTTTAGCCCAAAGTTCCAAAGTCTTCCACATTTCGACAAACATCCACATGGTCAGGTTCTTCACAACCAACAGCCCACTCTCTGGTACCAAATAACTGTATTAGTCACTTTTCTGTTGCTGTGATAAAGCACCATGACCAAAGGAACTTATAAAAGGAAGAGATTATTTGAGCTTACAACTGATGGTTCCAGGGAATCAGAGTCCATTGTGGTGGGAGGCATGGTGCCTGGAGCTGGAGGAGAAAGCCGAGGGTCACATCTCGCAATGAGCACAGGAAGCAGAGAGAGCGACTGGAGACCACAAGTCTTGTTAAACTCACTAAGCCTGCCCCCAATAAGTACTTCCTCTAGCATGGCCATACCTTCTAAGACCTCCAAGAACAGTGCCACCAACTGGAGACAAAAATGTCTGAATACTTAAAGCCTATGGGGCACACTCATTCAAACCACCACAATCCCACACCTGTTACTCAGTATCCAGTACCCACATGATGGCTTACAGCTTCTGTAACTTGAGTCCCCAGTGATCCAGTGCCCTCTTCTGGCCTCTATGTGTACTGTACATGTGTGTTGTACATACACGCATGCAGGCAAACTCTCATACACATAAAATAAAAGTGAAAACATTTAAAAGATATAGAAAACCAAAAGCCCAGTTAGAACAATCCTCTTTCTCATATTCACCAGTGGACAGTGGTGAGTATGTGAGTTCTGCTCCCATAGCACAGTAGCCAGCCTGCTCATCCACTTCACACTTCCATTTCCCCAAGGGTTTGCTTCTAGAGAGACTCTCATTCCCCACCAATGTACTGAATGAATCCCTGTGGCTTCATTTCCTGAAGATTCCTACCTACATCAGAAGGAGATGAAAGCCACACACTTCTGGTTAGAGTTTAAGAATGCTCATCAGCAGAGACACATCCCACTGATGTTTTCACTTACCATTCTAAAAACCTATTCAGATAAATACCCTCTGACTAGATGCCATACAGGATCACAAATGTTGGAGATGCTAAGCCCTCAGCCTCTGGGCACAGCTGCGAGCAGGCTCAGCTGGCTCTGCGTGGAGGAGTTTACACCCCCACTCTTCATGTCTTGAAAGGTGACATTGCAGCCCTGTGGTGTGCTGGAATCCAGAGGTAGCTTGAATTGATGTGGGAGAAAAGCAAAGAAAGATTAATGAGTAAGAAATTGAGAAGATCCAAGACCAGTTCCTGAACAGACCCAAAGTTAAACACCAGGAAACAGCCATGCATACAGCTCAGTGTGGCAAGGTCTCCTGCCAGAGACACAGTCCCATTTTTTTCAGGTTTCATCAGAAGCCCTAAAACTTGAGAATGGATTGATGGTGCCAGTACCTCACTGCTGATGGAGACTACCTCTAACTAGTGTTTATTTGCTGCTGTATTAAATGTTGTTGCTGTTTGAAAACGTTTATGTTATAAAGTATAAATATAAAGTATCTATTATGTTAAGCCATAACAGCTTACCTTAACTTAGCAAGTACTGGAAAAGTACAAAATGTAAGCAATATTGAGTGCAGCCATTCTCACTTACCTAGTCCTCAGCATGCCATACTTCGCAGTATGAGGAAGGTGATTGTATTAGTCAGGGTTCTCTAAAGAAACAGAAGTAACGGGACGAATATATAGCTATATACAATTTATTGATTTGTTCAAATGACAGAGTTAAAGGAGTCCAACAGTAGACGCGCCACACTGGAGAGGCTGAGAATCCAGGGAACTGCTCAGTCTGCAAGACTGGATGTCTCAGTAGTCCCAATCTGGTGCTGAAGGCCTGATGGATTCCAGGAGATCTGCCGGTCTCAGTACACCCTGGGATCTGTAGGGTTGATCACAGCAGCAAGACAAACTCGCCAGTGAGAGAGAGGCAAGCCGCAGGAAAAAAGGGACCAGCTCCCTTTGCCATGGCCTTCAATACTGCCTGCTGGCAGAAGGTAATGCCCACATTTGAGGTGGGCCATCCAGGTTGAGGTGGTCCAATCCGAAGATCCTTTTTCTCTTATTTGTTTCTTAGTCCAGTCAAGGTGACACCCAGAATTAACCATCACAGTGATCTATGAATAGGTCATAAGACTTGCTGAAAAAAAAAAAAAAGACTTGCTGAGCTATGACCCACTTCTTTCCCAATGTTACACCCACTAACATAAGGATGTATGTTTGTTTTCTGGCAATATGAGGATGATTGCTCAAAAATGCAAATTAAAAATAGTGCACTGACAGAGACATATTTGGTAAAAAGACCCTCCCACTAGAGACACCTCTGCAACTGCTTTTCAACCCTGGATTCCCCCCTCTTCCAAGAACACACAGGATGGTACTTTTCAAATCAGGACCATGTGATCATGCGTGGCCACTGAACTGTAGGCAGCGGCATCATTAGTTGTTTCCATGCAAAAATGCACTGCTCTTGGGCCTCATTTCCCTGAAACCCTTACCACGTTGGGTTAAACAGGAGGGTGAACACTGAGGCAGGTTAATTATGTGATTGAAGCACTCTCGGGAGTTGTCATCTCATGGTGGAGGCTACTCTAGCTTGGTTTCTGTTGTCATCACATGGTGGAAGCTACTCTAGCTTGGTTTCTGTTGCCCCAATAAGCACCATGACCACAAGAGACTTTGGGGAAGAAGGATTTATTTCAACCTATAACCAGCAGGTCACAGTCTATCTCAGCAACACCCCACTCTTGGTTCCAGTTTCTGTCCTCATTTGCTTTGCTTGCTGTGACAAAACACTGACCAAAATCAACTTAGAGAAGAAATGGTTTATTCATCTTAGAGAGAAGCAAAAGCAGGACACTGGAGACAGAATGCTGCTTACTGGTGGGCCCCTCTGGCTTGATCATGGTCCTTTCATACAAAGCCCACTTTCCTAGTGTTGGCACTGCCCTCAGTGAGCTGGGCCATCCTTCATCAATTAGCAATGAAGAAAATGCCTTGTAGACATCGCCATGGCCAATCCAGTGGAGGAGATTGCTCAGTTTAGATTCCCTCTTCCCATATAACTACAGTTTGTGTTAAGTTGATTAAAACTAATAAGCACAGAAGCCATCCAGAATTTGAACCTGGACTCACTGCTGATATCATAGCTGGTCCTTGGGATCAATGACTTCCATATCGTTAAATTGAACCAACACAGCTAAAAATATCCAGAAAATTTGCCAGTGGGTCACCCTTGAACATATGTAAATCTTCTAATCAATAATCCCTAAGCAGCAGAGTGTAATGGCTATTTGAGGAATTGTAACCGGACTAGGAGCTGTTCATGATATATGGCCCATGTGTGTAGGTGTAGCTTTCAATGTTCTTCCTCCCTCTGATCAGAGCTCACAGTTTCCCAGGAATGCAAGCTCCTGGGTCATTCCAGGCAGCTGGTTAAGGACCTGTTCTTTGCCCTGGTAGAGAGGGGGAGGGGAGAGGAAGTGCAAGCCCAAATAGAAAGCAAGAGAAGAAGAACAAGGAAAGGACAGACTCAAGAATGAGACCAGGAGGACTTCCATGGAGGAATAACTCAACTTTATTACTGTAATCCGAGGTAATTTTATTGGACCTTGTGGGGTCTGACTGGGGGTTGGGGCATACAGGACTTTATACCATATACTCCAGATCACTACAAGAATGTGACAATGTTTTGCCCAAATCACCAAAAACAGTGGTGCCAGGCAAGCAAGAAAGAAATCATCAGGACTCCAGCCTGAGGGCTGGGGGCTGCCAGCCGGCCTCCAAAGTGCTTCTGCCAAATGGAATCCCCACAGCTCCCCCTTTCCCTTTCATTAAAAAAAGGCACTGTTGTCACATAGTGTTATTATTATTTTTTCTTCTGGGGATACTCTGGAAAGCCCAAGCCAAAGCTGCTCCTACCAGAGTAGAAGGAGGCCTTAGGAAATGGGGCCTCATTAAACAAACAGAAAGCCCCGCCCATCCCAGATCCAATGGAATTTTGGGGACGTGGAATGTGGGATTCTGCTCTAGCAAGAAAAGACCTAGTTCTTATAGTTCCCCCTTCATTTTTAATTAAAATGGGGCAGTGCTGTCATCTTTTTCCAGAGAACTTTTAGGGATGCCTGATATTGGACCAGGATGCTCTGGGCTGTGACCCCAATTTGGCTTTTAACATACTTGGAAGCCAACCTCCTAAGGTGGATATCAATCCTAACAAAAGGGATTATTTAGGTGGCCTGAGGGTTGGGCACAGCTCCTAGAGGACTTGAGTTGCGGGGAGGTAAAAGGCTTTGTCAACAACCCATATACAAAGACAACATTTTTCCTCTTCCCAAGGTATAGACATGTGACATTTTTCTTTCTAAAAGCAACACTTTTCCTCCGCCAAGACATACAGGTATTATTTGATTCTTCTCTAACACAGATGGTGACTTTAGTTGAAACCACAAAGTCATAAATTTGGCTGGAAAGCCCTGTACACATAAATATATTGATGGACTAAAGTCCAGTCTATGATAGTCCACAACTATCCTTTTGGCCTCTGGCAGGATTTTTCCCAGGGAGCAGCTCCTAGGCTTTGGAGAGGAAGGGGGAGGGGTGTATTAAAAGCAGAGTAATCCATTCTTTTCTTGAAGTTAGCGCCCTGGCCCTTGCTGTCTGTCCCATCTTTTCCCTGCAGGAGGTTGGTAGCTCAGCTCCATGTCTTTTATTGGAGGGCAGAGGGTGGAGGCCCAGTGGAAGCCACACAAGGTCCTGGAAACTGAGCTCAGTGGGTGCCAGCAGGTTGCCTGAGCCTTCCAGGGGGTGTCTTCTCAATTTTACTGATGAAATATCAATAGTAAAAGCATAGGCACTTAAGCAAACATTATTTATTATACTAGGTTGTGCTGTGGGCATGGCACAGGTAGTTAGAAATACCATCATCCTTTACATTACTGTGGGGTTTTTATAGAAAGTACCTCATTTATCATTTTAATAGATAAATGGATGAAGGCTAATTAAAATCCTTTTAAGAATAAAATATTTTAGTCCTTTGACATTAAGTTTGAAAAACAAGATAATATGCCAGTTTAGTACTTGGGGTTTTTACCCATGGCTCTCTAACATTTTTGTAGCCTTGATAGATCTATTGGGTCTGATTTTTGGCTGTGATAAAAGACAGGTGTAATTTTTTTTTTTTACTGTTGGGAGAGGCCCCAGCCAGTATAGTGTTTAAACAGTATACCTGGCTTTGAAAGATTTTTTTCCCTATATGTACTAGGTAAGAGATTTTTTAATAGATGTTTTTGAGAAATAAGGTATCCTTCCAAGAGATCTCATGTCTCTTAGTGCAAGGAAGAAGTTAAGCTGTATTTTGGAGGGCATTATATTATTTTTTCTTTATTTTTAGGAGAATGAAAAAGACTTTTACAATTTTTAAACACAATAGTACTACATACCCATACAGGAACCAGGGTTTTGAGGTCCATTGTTGATTAAGAGGTGAAATCCAGACTTTTAAGCCTAAAATATCTTATAGATAAAAAGGGGATATTACAGATAACATTGCAGAAAGACATTGGGAACACTGGTATACAACAATGTTAAGGCTGTTACCTGGGAATCTAGTATGAATTAGGAGTAAAAGTAATATCAACTTGTATTTTTAATAGATTTAAGTGTGACCAATCCTTTATGTTGATAGTAAATTTTAAATAACTTAAGTAATTTAGCTTTACCATCATATAATGTGGAAATAAATTTTGGATAAAAATAAACATAAGTTAGATAAACCTTGACTAAATATATATGGTGACCTTTGAGTTACCTGATTAAGATTTTATCCTGAAGAAATAAAGTTTATGTATATGGTTTTAATGGATTATAATCAGTAAATGACACTATATACCCAATAAAATTTTGAATTATCACATGTGTAATTTTTACTTACCTTTAATAAATTAATTTATTTATTAGTTGTTTAAATATATTAACAGACCTGATTTAGGGAGAAAAAAAAGTTAATCTTAGTCTTAGAATTAGCCTTTATTGAATTTAAACACTAATTTTATCTAAGCAGTAAAATTATAACAAGCTAATTATTAAACCAAAACTTTAGAGTATTTTTAACTGAGTTTTTTAATAACCTATAGTTGCTAAAGAACATTTTATTAGTGTTAAAAAGCTTTTTGTCAGACTGGCTGACCTGAAAATCTCCATACAAACCCGCCTGTTTTTGCTTTTAGGATGCTGAAATTGAAAAATGGTGTTATTTTAGGTTGATTTAAAAGGCAGTTAAAGGAAAACATGATTCAGGATGACTTGTTATTTCAGCTTGGTGGTAGATTACAAGCAGTGTAGTCTGGAAACCTGTGAATTTTAAAAGGCAAAAGCACATTTGAAAGACTCCAAAATTGCCTAGGACTTTTAAAATTTATAAATTGTGCACATTTTAATTTAAAGATGTTTTGGGAACCCATGTATTGGATTTAAAATTTTAATATCTTAATAAGTATGCTTGAGATAGAATTTAACTTAATAGATTTTTGAATGGCCATATTATAAAAATTATCTCGAGATAAAAATTGATATGCAAGGAACAGTGCAATTAAACAGTACAATTTTGAATAAGCACCATAAGAAAAAGCACAATAAGGTTTGAAGGTACATGATCTCTGTGTATTTTTAGGAGACCTGTTTGAGAAAGAACACATTTTGCTGGGCGTAGTGGCGCACACCTTTAATCCTAGCACTTGGGAGGCACAGGCAGGTGGATCTTTGTGAGTTTAAGGCCAGCCTGGTCTACAGAGTGAGTTCCAGGACAGCTGGAACTACAGGGAGACCCTGTCTCGAATAGGTCAAAAAAAAAAAAAAAAAGAGAGTGAGAAAGAACACGTTTAATTAAATCCTTGGAAGCTTTGAATTTTTTTCTGTGAGGCAGCTGGAATTTAAAAAAAAAAAGTAAGTTAACATGGCTGTGACAGTCTCAAAGCATTATGGGACTCGTAGTCTTCTGGTGCCTAAAGGCATGCACCAGATGCTCCAGCAGCATTTTGGTTTTTTTACTTTCCCAGTCCTAAATTTGCCTTCTAAACCCTTAGCCATATATTTTTAGTTGTTGCACTGAAGGACAGGTGGTCATGTCCATTATGATCCTCCCTGTGGAGTTTTATTTTTAGTTATTTTTCCCTTGGCGGTGTGGAAGGCAGGCCCAAGAATGGGCTGTGGGTCCAAGCATTCCTCTGTCTGCCACCTGTTTGAACTTCCTGGTCCCCTACTCTATACTTAGAGGCTGGGCGCTCCATCCCTTGACCTGGGCAAATGCTGTCCCTGTTTTTCTGAGCTAGAATTAGCAAGCTGGCACCCCACCAATGCTGGGCATGGCCTCAGTTTACTTGGTCTCAGAATCTAGCTGGTGTGTGTGTGTGTGTGTGTGTGTGTGTGTGTGTGTGTGTGCTTTCAGGTGGATTTCCTTAGGATGGAAAAGGCAAGAAATGGTAGTAAATAGAAAAAACTTAAAGGCAGAAAGTGTTCTGCAGCCACCTGACTCAGTAGGCAGGAATCTGATCAGGTTAGTGATTCCCTCACACCAGAGGGAACTGGAGTTAAAGGTGAGAACAACGTAAAGAACAAAGGAATCACAGCTTATCCTCCACAGGAAACCTGTGGGGATGGGGAACAGCAGCCTGCTTCCCTAGTCCCCTTTTCCAGACTGGGGTGGCTTAACTTCCCTTCTCTGAATCCTCTGAAAATATTTGTAAAACTGTGTCTCACTTGAGAGAGATGGTGCTGAGAGATAGCCAGAACCATAGAAGTGCATCTCACTCGAGAGAGGGTGGGACTACATCAGTCTGACATGGGCAGCTGCTGGAAAACCTTAGAAGCCTGCTTCACTTGAGAGAGGCCTGGGGTTGAGGAGGACAACCCAACACAGGCAGATGTCTAAGAACCGTAAACCATACCTTTTTCCTTCTTGTCTTGTGAAAGGCTTTGCTCCATTCTTTTGTGAAAATGTTACATCTGTTTTCATAAATAAACTTGAACCTCTGCAGAAAGCTCTGTGTGCTGATTCTGGAAAAGGATCCCTTGGATTCCTAGAGGTGGGGGCACTGGCCACAGGGCGTGGTTCCATTGACTTTTCCACTGCAAGTTCAGGTGTGTTGATTTCAACTTGGGATAATATGTTTTCCCTGAATTTTTGTTTATTATTGCTGTACTTCTTGTTTATCTTACAAGGATAATAAATTTTGTATACATTATTCTTTTGTGGGACTTGGGATTGAACTCCTGGCATAATGGATGCTGGGCAACCACTCTACCACTGAGCAACATCCTCAGCCCATAAGGAGAAATAAGATGTTGAGATTTACATCACAAGTTTTAAAAGTCACTAAGATATATTTTATTTAGTGATTGACAAAATAAAATATATTTTCATCTCAGCAGTCATGTATTCCATTGATCAATGTTTTGATATTTTTTAGTTTGTGTTTCAACAAATTTGCCTGCTCACTTTCATCATAGTATTAACCTTATAAAGATGTTTGCAAATACATGATAGTCAAAATCATGTCTCTAAATGCACAGCTGTTCAAAACAGAAGAGGTGAATGGAGTCAGCTGGTTTTGAACAATGAAAGTTCAAATCCCCTTTGTATTTTTAAGCAGTATTACTGATGAGTAATTTACATATATAAATTCACCCATTTCAGGTTTTACGGCTGAAACATTTTGAAGAAACTCATGCAAGTAATCCACCCTTCCAGTGGGCCAGTTGAATACTTCTGTCACCCCTTTAGCATACCCCCAACCCCTGTGGCCATCTCAGTTCTAGCCTGAGTATAGTCAAAATCTATTTTGCCTTTCACCTCTACCACTTTAATTTTCTGCATACATCTTGCAAACTGAACCATTTGTTTTGCAGGCTCTCTGTCTTTTCTCTAATGTTACTTTTGAGCTCCAGCTATGTTATAGAATACAGTGCTAGGTGTTCTTTTTAACTGTGGTGTAGTGGTCTATTGTGCTGTGAACCTGCCAAAGTTTATCAATTTATAACCTGCATGGGATGTTTTGTTATTTTTCCATTCACATAAAGATTCTTGAAACATTTGTGCAGTTGGGTGTTTTTCTTTGTAGAAATATATTTCATGTGTGGAAGGGATGAATATCTTCCAAAACCATCCACAGCCAGGTGTTGCTACTTCATGTTCAGTGTTACAGGGTGCCTCTTATGATGCCACCATGGCTTCCCCAACATGATGGACTGTACTCTCAAACTGTGACCTACACCTAATGCTTCTCTTCCTTCCTTAAACTGTTTCTGTCAGGTATTTTGTCACAGCAAGAAGAAAAGTAACCAATACCTAGAGCCTTTCAAACCTGCACCAGTGGACTAGTTAACACGGTCTGAATCATGGTAGGGAGTTCATGAGAAAATGTCCTAAAATGAAGTATCTGTCCTTCTCTCTACTGAGGGCTAAAGGAGCATTTCCTTTTTGTCAATGGCGGAGTGCTGAGGGCATGGGCTTTAGGAAGCATTGTCCATAGTCAAGGGCCCCTCCCTTCTTGTAGAGTATGGAGCCTGTAGTAGTCAGGGGGCCACAAAAGGACCACGGAGTTGCAAGTACCTGCCTTGATTTTTGGATCTAGCCTCAGGCCCACATGCCCCCAGCTCACCTTCTCCACTCTGTGCCTGCTGCCTATCCCAGTAAGATTTGCAGTTCCAAAGCTGCTGTCTTAAATCTCAGTCCTTTTCTTCACTGATTTGATGAGCAATTTAAGTGTGATTTTTCTTTCTCTGTGCATGCCTTATTTATAACTTATGTGCATGCTTTCAAAGCAAAGTGTATTATTATTTTGAATATATTCTGGAAGTCTAGTCAACTTACACAAGTATTCAGTGCATCTTTGTAGTTATGTGGAGAGTTCTATATGGGCTCATCAAGCTCACATTGAGATGATCTAAGAAAATATTTCAAAATGGCAAATTGGCAGCAAGAATGAATTCCAATCTCATACCCTCCACCTTGGCATAGTTATGAGAAATGAATGTTCAATCTTCAGGTGTGAAAGGAATTTGGAAATGAGCTAGGAAAAAATGAAAACAACTGTCACGTGGTGTCTGAGCTTGGAAGGCATTTTGATTAATGCCACACTATTTAAAAGAAAAGAGGTGTTCAGCAAATGCAAAAAGGCCAGTAAGAAGCGCTTACACTTTCAAACACTGCAGTGGAAATGGACTCACTCTAAAAACTGGAAAGTCAAGTTAGATAACACATACTTCTTCTCAGATCACAGAGGGTGGTTCTGCAGCCTCCTGGCTAGGGATTATTCAGTGAGGAATAAACCTAAACATGTCCCTTGAATGGATTTGGCACTAGTAAAATGTGTGTGGCTGTAGATAAATAATAATAATAATCCCATTGTGAAGTTATTCTGTCTGTCAGAAGCTGCTGGGTACTGCACACATCCAACAAGTACTGACCCCTATCTAGGGCAGGTCAGAGACAGCAAAACTGTCTTTGAGGACATCAGTCTGGGGTATAGCTTCCCCTTCCCAGTGTCCTCTGTGGCCTTATGCACTCCTGAGTGTTTAGTCTGTGGATGCTGAGCTGTAGAAGTATATGGAGCATGAGAGGGGGTTGGGAGTACAAAAGATGAAGTGGAGGCCACAGCCTCCAGACTCCAGGGCACACTGCTTCTGCAAATGCAGAGCCCTCAGTGCTGTCCTAAAAGCCTCCAGAGACAGCAGAGGCCAGCCTGACACTTCACCTCTTCAGTGTGGCTCCCAGGACAGAACGACAGAATGAGATGGGAAAATAAGGCCCAGATCACAGCTCAGCTGAGAGCCCATATGATTCACCAGTGTACATTCTTGGGTATTGGCATTCGGGGACTGTGCTGAAGCAGGTGGGTCCAGCTTTAGGAAGGCCGCTAAGGCCATGTTTGCAGAGAGGGAATGCTGAGATGGGGAGATGCACCTAGTCACTATGATCAGAGAACTTGGAGTGACTTGTGAACAGTGGGCATCCCATAGAGGGGCAATTTCAGCAGGAACAAAGTGGAAGGGGGTGTAAAGGTGGGCACCTCGAGCCCTGCAGGCTGGATTCCACTTCACCATCAGCCTTGTTCCTTGTACAGTGGAGTGTGCTATAGCAATCTAGTATGGAATATGCATCTGTATGCTCTGAACATGTTTTGCAAGTTCAGGAACGGACAGTACAATAAACAGGGGCCTGCTTTGTAAGGGTGTGTGTGTGTGTGTGTTTGTGTGTGTGTCTGTGTGTGTGTCTCACTATATATCTGTGTCTGTGTATGTCAGTTCATATGCCTGTGTTTCTGCGTATATCTGTGGGAATGTCAGTCTACATCTTGATATATCTGTATCTGTACATATCTATGTGTACACACATGTTGCTATCTAAGTATATACCCCTATGTATGTCTTTGGGTATGTATCTATGTTTCTGAGGGGTGTCTTGTTTTTGCTGTGTGTGTGTATCAGTATGTATGCCTGTGAGTATCTGTGTCTGTATGGGTGTCAGTGTGTGTCATTGTGTGCCTGTGTCCATGTGAATGTATGTGAATACCTGTGTATGGATCTGTGTGGGGGTGAGGGACTTACATTACCTTTCACACTCTTCAAACAAATATGGAATGATCTACTGTTGTACAGAACCAACCTGCCTTCTTGTTTGGCAATATTATGTCTCTAAATGTCAAAACTATTAATTGTAATATTTTCTGTCTTATAATGTGTCATATTGTCTTTGTGAGTTGATGTTCTTTTGTGTTTTTTCATGAGAAAATTTATTCCCTTTCAAATATGGACATGGCAGGCCAGGGAGATGGTGCTAGTCACCTAATGCTTTGAGTTCATTCCCAGAACTCCCATGGTGGAAGGGGAGAACTGCCTGCCAAAAGTTGTCCTCTGACCTCCACACATACAGGCTCATCATACACACAATAAATAAATAGGCAGATAAATAGGTAGATTAGTAAATAAATAACAGGAAAGAACAGACATAGCTTAATGCTCACACTGGAATTCTTTCCCTGAGAAAACCCACCTGCAGCTCTGCAAGGACTCTTTCTGTGTGGATTCTTTCTATCCCATCACCTTTGCATCTACTTAAAGATCCTCTGCTTTGTTCTTGTTGAACATGCCTAAGATATTCACATGTAGTTCTCCCTGCTGCAGAGTGGGTGCTCCCTCTGCCCAAGCAGTAGATTATCTGAGAACGTAACCCACCTCACTCCAGACAGATGAAACAGCCTCTGGAAAGTTGGGTATGTGAACTTTGAGCTGCTGTCAGTAATTTTATAAGATGCAGGTTGAATTGAAGTGGCCATAGATGGCTCTTGCTGCAGAATGTGAAAGCCAGGATCCATCACAATGCCCCCAGCAGAGCCCAGTTTGTCAATGGAAGTGAATGAAGCCAGGGGCAGCTCAGCCCTTTCCCAGTCCTATTCGCAAGCAGCCTTTCCTGCATTTCCTGTTGTTCAAGCTGTCACCCCAAAGACCATACCATCCTGGAAAACATTAGGAGATATCTTCTTTGCCATTTCTTTCACCCACCGCAGGTCTCCAGCATCCTCACCATCCCACAGGTGCCCACTACTGCCAGAATGTTCACTGACAAAGGTCAAACAACCTTGCAACCTACAGAAAATTCTGCTGACCTTGGGTGGCATCAGAGAGGCTCCTGACTGTGGCCTGTGCAAGGGGAAAACTCTGCAGAGGGTTGCACTAACTGATGACCAGGCAGTGAGCATGCCAGGTCAGCAAGCCTGGAAAAGAGGACTATGCTCCTGAACAGAACCCTTGGCATTTCATGGGCTGAGAGACATTCAGGTCTCCATGACTGCTGATCACCGCTCCACATACACCATTTCCTTTGCCTTTGTGATATGAGGTGTGGGCTCCCTGGATGCATAGAAGGGGGCATCCTTCCTCCACACTGTCATAGCCTGGGGTCAGAAAAGTCCTCTCTGTTGGTTGCTTATTCATAAGTATAAATTCTCTAAGTATAGCTCAAATAAGTATTCATCCCTGTGATGGTTAATCCTGGGTGTCAACTTGACTGGACTAAGGAACAAATAAGAGAAAAAGGGTCTTCTGATTGGACTGCCTCAACATGGATGGCCCACCCCAAATGTGGGCATTACCTTCTGCTGGCAGGCAGTATTTAAGGCCATGGCAGAAGGAGCTGGTCCCTGTTCTCCTGCGGCTTGCCTCTCTCATCTGGTGAGTTTGTCTTGCTGCTGTGATCAACCTTTCGGATCCCAGCGTGTACTGAGACCGGCAGATCTCCTGGAACCCATTTGGGCCTTCAGCACTGGATTGGGACTACTGAGACATCCAGCCTTGCGGACTGAGCAGTTCCCTGGATTCTTGTCTTGGCCTTTCCAGTGTGGTGCAGCTACTGTTGGAATCCTTGAACTCTGTCACTTGAGCAAATCAATAAATTGTATATAGCTATATATATATATATTCATCCTGTTGCTTCTGTTTCTTTAGAGAGCCCTGACTAATACAGAAATTGGTACCAGAAGAGTGGGGTATTGCTGTGACAGACCTGACCTTGATGTTTTGGAGAAGGATTGTGGAGGCGTTTGGAACTTTGGGCTGGGATGATCATTGAATGCCTAAAGATTGTTGCTGTGGAGCTTGGAGCAGTTTTGCTGAAGGATTTGTAGAAGATGGAGGCCTGGCTTGTGAAGTTTCTAGTTTCAAAGGGGAGCAGAGATCATCCGGACTGTGTAATCTGTGGGTTCTGGTCAGCTGGGGCTGAAGAATCAGCTGTAAGTAACAAGAGACCAGAACCTGAAGTGAAATCTTTGTTGTACTGGGACAATTGATGCTGGTTAGCTGGGGTTGAAAAATCAGCCGTAAGTAACAAGAGACCAGCATCACTGTGGTGAAATCTTCTGGAAAGAATTTCTTCAGGGTCAGCACACAGAAGCTATGATCCAGAAGGGGCCTGAGCCTCCATCTCGAGCCAGAAGCAGGACTTGGTAATGTGTAAGAGTCTCCTATATGGTTCCGGTGTTGAAATTTGAGAGGGTCACAGAGAGCAGCCAAGGCTTGGCACTGTGAGAGGTCAGGAAAGACCATTGGTGGAAGTCACCTTGGTTGCAGTGGAGACCCCAGGATTGCAGGGGTCATGGAGAGAAGCTGAGGCTTTGTACCAGGAGAGGTCAGAAGAGGCCATTGGTGAAGGTGCTGCCTCAGTTTCAGTGGCGACCCCAGCTTTTTAGAGATGCCAGGACTGTGGGACGACCACCAAGAGCAGCGGCAGGTGTGGAATAGAATCAGCCTGGGCCTGCGAGATGAGCTGTGTGTGCCACAGACAGCAGAGTTGGAGAAGGGGAGCTGCGAAACCCTTTGGAGCCCAGAAGATCTCGTGAGTGAATCCCAGGTGTCCAGCCTTGAGCTATTTTGCTGGACTTAGGTTTTGTTTGAGAGTGCCTGATTCTTCCCTTTGAAATAAGACAGTACTTGTTTTGGATTTTACAGCAGCCCACAGTTAAGAGACTTTAATAGACTGAACTTTTAAGCGTTTGGACATTTTAAGGACTGTGGAGCTTTTAAGGTTGTACTGTCTTAGGTTGTAATTAATGATAACATCATACTTTGGGGATAAGAACTGGAAAGGTGGTGGTTTAATAGTGATGTTTTGTGTGTCAAGTTGACAAGGGGTCAATTGTGCTGGATAGCTTTAGTGTCAACTTGACACACCTGGGTTGAGGGAGCCTCATTTGGGGAATTGGCTCCATTGGATTGGCCTGTGGCCACATCTGTGGAGTATTGTCTTGATGGTCAAGCAGTGTGGGAGGGCCCAGCCCACAATGAGTAGTGCCACCCTGGGCAGGTTTTTGGGTACCGTATAAGAAGGCAGGCTGGGCATGAGCCAGGGGCAAGCCAGTGAAGAGTACTCCTCCATGGCCTGTGCTTCAGCTCCTGCCTCCAGGTTCCTGCCCTGAGTTCTTTCCTTGGTCTCCCTAAGAACTGTGACCCAGGTGATGTAAGCTGAATAAACCCTTTCCTCCCCAAGTTGGTGTCTGTCAGAGTGTTTTGTCACAGCAATGGAAGACAAACTAGAACAATCCCATAAGCACACATCATGTAAGCATGCACCCTATAAGGACACACCCCATAAGCACACACTTCATAAGCATGCACCCCATAAGGACACAACCCATAAGTATACACTTCATAAGCACACACCCCATAAGGACACACTCCATAAGCATACACTTCATAAGCATGGACCCCATAAGGACACACTCCATAAGTATACACTTCATAAGCACACACCCCATAAGGACACACCCCATAAGCACACATTCTGTAAGCACACATCCCATAAGGACACACCCCATAAGCATACACTTCATAAGCATGTACCCCATAAGGACACACCCCATAAGCACACATTCTGTAAGCACACATCCCATAAGGACATACCCTATAAGCATACACTTCATAAGCACATACCCCATAAGGACACACCCCATAAGCATGCACTTGATAAGCACACACCCCATGAGGACACACCCCATGAGCATACACTTCATAAGCACATACCTCATAAGGACACACCCCATGAGCATACACTTGATAAGCATGCACCCCATAAGCATACACTTCATAAGCATGGACCCCATAAGGACACACTCCATAAGTATACACTTCATAAGCACACACCCGATAAGGACACACCCCATAAGCACACATTCTGTAAGCACACATCCCATAAGGACACACCCCATAAGCATACACTTCACAAGCATGTACCCCATAAGGACATACCCCATGAGCATACACTTGATAAGCACACACCCCATAAGGACACACCCCATGAGCATATAATTCATAAGCACATACCCCATAAGGACACAACCCATAAGCATACACTTGATAAGCACGCACCCCATAAGGACACACCCATGAGCTTACACTTCCTAATCACATACCTCATAAGGACACACACCATAAGCATGCACTTGATAAGCACATACCCCATAAGGACACACCCCATGAGCATATACTTCATAAGCACATACCCCATAAGGACACACCCCATAAGCATACATTTCATAAGCATGTACCCCATAAGGACATACCCCATAAGCATGCACTTCATAAGCATGCACCCCATAATGACACAACCCATAAGCATACACTTCATAAGCATGCACCCCATAAGGACACAACCCATAAGCATACACATCATAAGCATGTACCCCATAAGGACACACCCCATGAGCATACACTTCCTAAGCACATACCCCATCAGGACACACCCCATAAGCACACACCCCATAAAGACACAACCCATGAGCATACACTTCATAAGCATGCACCCCATAAGGACACACCCCATGAGGATACACTTCCTAAGCACATACCCCATCAGGACACACCCCATAAGCACACACCCCATAAGGACACAACCCATGAGCATACCCTTCATAAGCATGCGCCCCATAAGGACACACTCCATGAGCATACACTTCCTAAGCACATACCCCATCAGGACACACCCCATAAGCATGCACTTGATAAGCACACACCCCATGAGGACACACCCCATAAGGACACACCCCATGAGCATACACTTCATAAGCCCACACCCCATAAGGACACACCCCATAAGCATACACTTCATAATCCCACACCCCATAAGGACACACCCCATAAGCATACATCCTCTGTGGATTGAGCAAACCAAGGGCAGGGAGGCCTTTGAAGACCAAGCGGTGCTATTTCCCACTGTCCAGCAGAATCCTGCACCTACTGAGAATCAAACTGCACATTTAGTAGTACATAGCTAATCTGACAGTTGTTTTATGTACATACAAATTCCTTTTTCCCTCCATTATAACTTCTTAATAATAGTACCAGCACAATCTTTTAAAAAATTCTTCCAGTGTGGTTATATTTTAACAGTTTAACACCTTGACAAATTTTTGGTTTAATGTCATTCCTTTCTTGCCTGTATTTTTTTGACCTTGGTTTCTACCCCCATTTTGGTGTGACATTTAAAGCCATCATGCAAGGTTTACCCATAGTGTTGTCAGTGACATTTAAAAGTGAATTTGTGTCCTAGAATTAAGGTGTATCTGTGAACCCCTGGAGGGAAGTCCATAGGCTGATCTGCAGACAGATCTGTGTGACTCTGACCTTCAAAAGTTCTGTCTTCAGTACCAGCCTGTGTCCCAGGACTATGCCAGCAGCCTGGCTGTAAATCCTGAATCTTCTGATGTTCATATTGAACAACCATGGAGTTTTGCAACATGCAGTAGCTTTCAAGAGCTCCTGCGATTGGCTGGGGACTGTCTCTCAACAGGAGCCATACCATGGTCCCCAGGTTTGTGGTTCTCCTGAAGTGTGCATTCCCCCTTCATACCACAGCCCTATAAGTAAATCTTATGGAGTGTGTGGCCAGACAGCATGGTGTGTGCCCACAGCAGGATGACAGTGACCAGTCAGTGTTTCCTGTTTTCTGCATCAATTCAGACTTGGATTTGAATTGTTTCTCCATATTTTCTCTGAGCTTTGGGGTCTTCTTATTTTAAAAAAGGAAAAGATTGATAGTGGGTAGAGTTCAGGCTTAAGGTAGGAAAATGTATACATATACCTTGGATTCAGGCATAAATATTTAAATCTTAAACAAATACAAGATATTTTAATTTTATTATTTTTATTTTTATGTATATGAGTGTATTGCTTGCATGTGAGTGCACCTATGTCCCTGTGTCATTCGATGCCCACAGATGTCGGAAGAGGGTGTCAAATCCCCTGGAAGTGGAGTTATAGATGGTTGTTAGCCACCATGTGGGTGCTGGGAATCGAACCCTGGTTCTCTGCAAGACCAGCCAGTGCTCCCAACTGCTAAGCCATCTCTCTAGTCCCAAATGCAAGGTATTTTTAAAAGCTACCATTAACTGAGTTTTAATAGCACTTGGCACATTGAAGGGAATCAAGTGATTGGTAGGATTAACCTCCTACCATCCATGTACTTCTAGGTCATGGGACACACACTGCTTCACCTCTGGGTTCACTAGATTTCTCCCATTGGACAAAGCAGGTCTCAGAGATGGTCATCTGGGTCCATTTGCTCCTGTGTCAGATGGGACTGGGATCAGAAGACGCTGCTGTCTACCAGGGTCCACTATTGCCATTGTCAGCTGATGAAGCTGGGATGGAATAAGAACTAGAAGTGGTCTCTGAGAAGGTCCCAGGACTGAGGCCAAGGGAAGGTCAGTCTTCTTCCTTCAGTGGTGTACATTCCTCTGTAAAGAAATTCTCTTGCAACTGTAGAGCCAACACAGGCAAATCATAAATTTACTTTTCTGGAATTTACATGATCTTGGGCTGGTAAGATTACTCAGAGGGTAAAGACAGTTGATTGATTTACAAGCCTGGAGACCTCAGTTAGAAGGAGAGAAATGACAACGTAAAATGGTCCCTCTACACAAAGACACACACACACACACACACACACACACACATACATACACACACACATACACAGACACACACCAATAACATTCCTTTAAAAAGGAATTCACACAACAAATAAATAAATAAGTAAATAAATAAATAAATAGGAATTCACATGACTTCTATCTTGGAAATGTAGTATATCTTATTTTGAAATTCTAGTCAAGTGTTTTTATAGAATTATTAATGGTTTATTTTTATTTAAAGTGTGTATTTTGCCTGCATGTATGTTTATGCGCCATTTGTTTCTAGTGCCAACAGAGTCCAGAGAAGGTGTCAGAACCCCTGGAGCTGGAATTGAGAAACATGACTCCATTTAAAAAAAAGAGACTGTGTACTCAAAATCAAATAGAAAATATTTTCAGAATAACATTAGTTAAAATCAACTATGAAGTTAAATTTTTGTGTTCTTTTTTTCTGGGAAAATACTTTGCTCCCAAATGTTCTTCGTAATCAATTCCCACTCCAACATACGGCTTTGGCAGCCTGTATACAGCCTGATTGTACAGGGCAGCCTGGGTGAGCCCTTCTTATCAGCCTCACTATTTAAATCATTGCATCATCACCTCACGGCCAATAATCTCACAGCTGAAGCCTTACAGGTCACTATTGTTACTGCCTTCCCCATTCCATTTAAAGTTCATTTCCAAATTTTTGAAGACAGAATCTCAGTCATAATTATAAGTGGCTTAAAACAGTTCTTCACAGTGAGAGGAGAGAGCTTCAAACAACTGTGCAACATGGTCAAGGCCCAGAAGAAAAACTCCAAGGTCAGAATCCCTGGAGCTTCCTCAGAAGAAAGATGAAAGCTAAGTGTGTGTGCAGAGAGGCCCTGGAGGAGGACAGGATGTGGAGGTTATTGCTGTGGGGGTGAAGGCAGCTGATGGAGGAGGTTAGTGCTGAGGATTACCAAACAAGAATCCAGGAGCATCTCACAAGCACATCCCTGCGCTTGACTCTTAAACTGGAGTAATGACTGAGATCTCAGCCAGAGAGTGGAGCAAAGGATCCCTTCTCAGCAAACAGGCAGCTCTTCGTAAATTATTCCTTCACTCTTTCAAAATAATGACTTTTACAGCCCTATATGTCAGATTTTCACTACTTAGTCCTAATTTAGACTTTGTTTTCTCACTTTACACATTAGAGCACATTTAAGACTCTTTTCTCTGATGTCTCTTGCAACCAACAGCCACCATTTCAAATTCCACAAGTACCAACCACCACCCATTTGTCTCCCTTTGAGAAAATTTTCTCACCTCACGGAACCTTGGTTTTGACATGATTCTGAGAGCCACTGTAAGGGTAACATAGAATCATGTGTCTAAAGACTATCCACAGTGTTGCATGATGTACAGTATATTAAAAACATGTTTCTATGGATGCTCTATTGCTGCATAAAAACTGCTCTTTTTTTAGGTTGGCACTAGTGCACAGAATCTGCAGGGTGAGATTTTGCTGGTGCTGTACAGAGCCACTCAGGTGTCAGGAAGCTCTGATGGATTTGCACTGTCTGAGGGACTTCACTCTAAGTCTTCCCCTGTGAAATTTCTTGCAGGCTGGTCTGGTCTGGTCACAATGGATCAAGTGATCTCCCAGCACCAGGAAATCTTGGGGTCTACTGTCAGCACTTCCAGTCCTTTCTATTTCAGGTTCTCATGTCTCTGTGGTCAGCTCCAACCCTGAGCCCAGCCATAAAGCCATTGTGGGTGCTGACTATTCAGGGCCATGAGTACAGGGAAATGTGAACACTGGAGGATCTTGTACCGAAAACTCAACCCTGTTCTCTCTCTTCAATTGCTGAGTAAGCTGCAATTGTAGGCCTGTGATGACTTTGAGCTTCAGAAACAAGCACCTGTCAACAATGTTTCTTGCACCATAATTATTCACTATTATGAACACTGAATTTGACAACATAGAATGTGTTCAGCATGGGCATATAGTTTTCAATACTCATGGTAAGTTGGAGATTGTCTCTACCCTCCCTCTTCTAGACTTCCTATTGCAAGTCCTAGACAGTCAAGGAACATTTTTCATAATTTCATAATTTCTATGTCAGACTAGTATTTTTTCTTAAGCCAAGGATGGCAGCATATCTTTGTAGTCCTAGCACTAAGAAGACTGAGGCAGGGGAATAGTCACAATTTCAAGGTGAGCCTGGGTTACATAGTGAGTTCCATGTTAGCCTGAGTTAAAGAGTGAAATTCTGTCTTAATGACTTTTATAGCCCTATATGTCAGATTTTCACTACTTAGTCCTAATTTAGACTTTATTTTCTCACTTTACACATCAGAGCACATTTAAAACTCTTTTCTCTGATGTCTCTTGCAACCAACAGTCACCATTTCAAATTCCACAAGAACCAACCACACACCCATCCGTTCAACCATTCTTCTATCTATCCAACCACACATAACTCCACCTATCCATCCATCCACCCACCCACACATCCATCCATCCATCCAACCCATCCAGCCACTCACTTTTGCATACACCCATCCATTCAACCATCTATCTATCTATCTATCTATCTATCTATCTATCTATCTATCTATCTATCTAATCTATCTATCCACACATGTTCCCACCTATCTATCCATCCATTCACTGTCCCACCCACCCATTCAACCATTCATCTATCTCTTCAACCACACATATTTCCACCCACCCATCCATCCACTCATCCATTCATCCATTCCTTCAATTACATAACAACAAATTTTGAGTTTTTAAATGTTATGATAAACTTTGCTCTACATTTAAAAATATAACCAAAGAATGAAGAAGAAATACTAGTAGAGAGGATTTTAGGAGAGTCTCTGAGCCACTAGCACAGCAGTGATCTCATCCTGGAGATGTTACCCACAAGTTAAGAAACAGAGGCGGAGAGAAAAGCAAGATCCAGATCTCTGTACCTAGTCTGCTGACAAACTTTTCGTGTGTTCTTTTATGTAGTATGTACATATATGTTTTCTTTCTTTCTTTTTTTTTTTGTCTGTTTGAGACAGGGTTTCCCTATAGTCGCAGCAGTCCTTGAACTCACTCTGTAGACCAGGTGGGCCTTGAACTCACAGAGATCTGCCTGCCTCTGCCTCCCAAGTGCTAGGATTAAAGGCTTGTGCCACCATGCCCAGCTTAAAGACAGTTCTTAGCTGCCATGTGGGTGCTGGGAATTGAACCTAGGTCCTCTGCAAGATCAGTGGGCGCTCTTGACCGCTGAGCCATCTCTTCAGCCCTATATGTTTTCTTATGTGCATGTGAGCATAAGGCTAATTTTCAAGTAAAATTAATGCATATTCATAAGAACCCTAAAAGGTCATGGGTACAACACACTTATGTCCTTTAAGGTCTAATCATAAATTTATACTGAAAAAAAGTAACATTATTTTACAACAAATAAATGAGTGAGACTTTTATTGGTTTTTGACAATAAACTTTTATCTGTTGTTTTTATTTAAAATAACAAATATGATCAACAATCTATTATACATGGAGGGAGGAAACCTGAATAACTAATCTTTCAGTAATTACTAGTGACTAACAAAATTCTCATCCCAAACAGGCTTCCCTTTGCCTGAACCAAAAGTTGTAATATACAAAAATGAACAAACATTTACACAACTATTCAGTTAGCAGCCACAGTAATAACAGAAAAATTTAATGATTCAAATTTGCCAAGCTGACAGAAAATAAAGATTTTTTTTAGTTTCCTCAAAGTAGGAATAATGAATAATTTATCATTGCACTTTCAGTGCACATTTCCTCTAATACATAGAAGAAAATTCAATTTACACGTAGAAATTAAATTCATATTAACAGCTGTGCCTTGTGGGACTTAAAAAGTAATTTTTGGAGGAAAAAAACACAAGCACATATACAACAATATAATACGTAGTAACTAAAGGATTATAAATGCTTCAATTAGTATGGACTTCATGAGAGACAGCAGTCATAAAAGCCTTTCTAGGAGACTTATAACTGTGCACCGATTTGAGGAGTGTATAACAAAATACAAGGACGTTATACCTGAGGAAAGTCTATCAAAGTGGAAAAGTGGCAGGAGTTAACATGAGGACTTCTTGGGTAAGATGGCAGATTTGGAACTTTCTGTTTGTGATGTTACAAAAGAGAAGGGCCAGAATGATGAGGAATAGATGTTATCCAAAAGTGACAATGATTATAAGTGCATTAGAAATAGAAAATGGGATGATATGACAGTTGAGAATGAGGAGGAAGAGAAGGCTGAGGCAGAGAGCTCTCGCTGTGGGCTCCCCAGCTGGAAGACATGCAGAAGACTCATGCTAAAAGTCAGCCAGGGGGTTGGAGAGATAGCCTAGTGGTTATGAGCACCGACTGCTCTTGCAGAGGACCCGGGTTCGATCCCCAGCACCCACATGGCGGCTGAGAACTGTCTGTAACTCCAATTCCAGGAGACCTCCAGTTCCAGGGGAATCCGAGACCCTCTTCTGACCTCTGCAGCATTGCACAACACGGGTGCACAGACCTACATGCAGACAGTACACTCATACACATAAAAAAAATAAATAAATAATAAAAAAACTTTAAAAGTCAGCCAGGCCACCACAGTGAGAAGGTTCCAGCAAGCCTTACTAATGGACAAACCATAGTTCCCATAAACCTCATACCAACTCAGGGGATTTGGTGTGCCACTGACTCATCTGAGTGCCTGGCCAGCTCAAGAGGAAGTCAGGTTTGTCACACTCCATAAGCCTTG
Organism: Rhizomys pruinosus; assembly: GCA_009823505.1. Lineage (NCBI taxonomy): Eukaryota > Metazoa > Chordata > Mammalia > Rodentia > Spalacidae > Rhizomys > Rhizomys pruinosus. Next base: position 1,677,958 of record VZQC01005685.1, read on the forward strand.
GGGAACTCTGACTGGTCACCATCTTGAAAGGAAACCTGTTTGTTTAAAGACATCTATTTATCCCATTTTGGTTCTATGGGCACTGGTGCTGTGGCATATCTAACCTTCTTTATTTGAGTGTGTTATTCTGTAATGATTTGCTATCTTCCTTGGATAATATTGGAGCTTGAGCCCTCAAAAAGGCTTCTCACCAAGAAGACCAAAAATTAAAACTGGAAGAAGTTTCAATACCAATGATGCACATATCACAGCACAGAAACACAAGAAATGAGACACAGACAGTAATACACATGAAGGACCCCTGCCCCAAGGTTTTATGCACCCTTAAAATCTGTCTTTAGGAAATAAGGTTTCCCTCCCCGCTTCCTTATACCTGGTGGTGCTTAACTGAGAACTGAGTCACGCCCCCCTGTGGGTCAAGATAAGGTTTCCCTCCCCGCTTCCTCATACCTGGTAGTGTTTAACTGAGTCATGCCCGCCTGTGTGTCGCTGGCCTGCATGCCGAGATGATTTTTTACTATTACACAACCCTTCCTCCATTTCCCCATACCTTGGGGTCCCTGCCTTTAAAAGTTCCCTATTCCAGTCCCTGGGGGTCGATCTCCTCTGCCCCTTGCGTGGGTTATGAGTTCGACCCCAGTGCACTGGTTTTTTCCCCGAATAAACCTCGTGTAATTGCAGCGAGAACGGTCTTTGGCTGATTTTTTTGGGAGTACTTCTATCCCAAGATTTGAGTGAAAGTCTCTCCAGTTTCTGGGGGTCTTTCATATGGGGGCTCGTCCGGGATTTGAAGACCACCCTCAAATCGCTAAGACCCTCTTGGAGGTAAGATTCTTTTTCTGTCTGTCCGTCTACTGTGTTTGTCTGATTCTCAGAGGCGCCAAAAATCTGTTACTTTCGGTTTGCAGTCGCTCCACGCTCGTGAGAGCAACGAACTCCCCGTCCCGGACGAGGGGGGAGAGTTACTGACAGAAGTGTCAGGAAGGTAACTGACTGTGTCACCCTGGGAGATGTCCCAGGAGGTCTGAGGGAGGCCCGAGGACGCTCGAGGCCCTCCTGTCTGGGTGCCGACATGGACGTTGAGGCTCTGATAGTTTTCATGTCTTCTCAGCCGTCTGATAGTCTTTGTTGTTGGGCCCTTATTCTGTCTGCTGCTTTTATCTTGTTTCTCTGAGATTGCTTTCATTCTCATCCTCTGGGATCTCAGGATGGGAAATTCTAAATCTACCCTGATTTAAAGGAGGTATCTATGTCTTGTGTTTATGGTAACCGTGTGCCTAAGATTCATGTAGCTTGTTATGCATCTAAGTTTGTGTGAGTGTGTGTGTGTGTGTGTGTGTGTGTTTGTAATTCAGTTATTGTGTTTGTCTCATGTTGGTTCTGTCAAACAAAGTGGCCACTTCAAGTTTCAATCCTTTATGTGCACAGAATCATTTCATTTTGGCATGCCAGACTAGATATGCATGTGCAAAGTTTAAAAATTGATATTTAAAAATGCATTTAAAGGCCTAAAATTTGGATACTGTAGTCATCTAAATTTATTGTCTCTGAGTCTCTCAAATGCTTCACAACAGGTGATAGTTGTTTATAGAAATCAGCCTCAGAGCTGACTGTTTAAAGATCCCATTTTGGTTTGTGTTTGCTTTCAAAATGTAACTTGCTTGCTTTGGAATTATCTAGCTTTTGTTTTGGGTGGGGCAGTTTTGTTGCCCCTTGGGACCGGGTGTGGTGGCACACACCTTTAATCCCAGTACTTGGGAGGCAGAGGCAGGCAATTCTTTGTGAGCTCAAGGTCAGCCTGGTCTACAGAGCAAGTTCCAGGCCAGCTGAGACTAAGGGGAGACCCTGTCTCAAAAAGACCAAAGGAAAAAAAAAGAAAAAAGCATGTGTGTGAGTGTTGGTAATTCCACATGTGTATGTGACTATTGGTAATTTTCCAATCCCATCTGGTCAGTGGGCAGGGCCTTAAGTGTGAATGAGAGTTGTTTTTGAGTAAAAGGATGCATCAAGCATATAGGAACCAGTAAGAAAAATGTGGGCAAGATGAATGTGTGTGTTTGAGGGGCTGGGGCTTACTATCCCTGCACTGGGAGGAGTTGTGGATGTTTTCAGGCAGAAAAGATATGGAAAGGATGAACAAGGGACTGAAATTGTGCTGCTTTTACTGATTAAAGAAAGGAAAAGCCTATTCTGAGTCTCTGATAAGAAAAAAGGTTAAAGATTTTTGTGATGCATCAGACAGGGCTGGAGTTTGGTCATAGAAGGGCCATTTCTCACCTCTCACCACCTGTACTTGCTTCAGACTCAAGTCACATTTGAACCCTGACTGCTGTGGTGACCACTGCTCAGAGGTGGGTCACTTTAATGTTCACACCCACTTAGAGCCCCACAGTAGTCTCTGGATCAGAACTCCAGCAGGCTCATCTGGGAAGGTGACTTCCTTTGTCTCTAGTGACCCAGTAGGGTGCCCGTCAGTAGCTATGAGAAGCAGGCTGCTTCATGAGCACCCAGTTGCTATCACAAGGGACCAGAGATAATCTGCTTCTTACAGGCTAGTAAAATTTGCATCAGCAGTCTGCCTTGGGAGGAGGTCTTCAGAGCTTGGGAAATTCCTGAGCACTCTGGAGGGCACATGTGGCAACCTTTCCATCTTTGCTAGAGACTGATTTTGGAGTCTGGCATCTGGATCAGTGGGGTGTTGCATGGCTTCCAGGGGTGCATTACAGGCTCTTGCCTCCAAGGAACAAGGGAGAGCAGTCTGGAACAGCTTTTTGGGGCTCTGTTATGTTTCTGCAAGAATTTTTGAGCCTGTTTCTCCTCCCTACCTTCCTCCTCATGGGATAAAAAGGGACCTCTCTGGGTCTCCCCCCCCCTTGCTGATCAGGCTAGCAGACTGTATGTTTGTGTTAAGGAAGGATTGGTCTCAAAGAACTGGGTGGATCAGGTTCGTGAAGACTGTGCTTCATGTTTTTGGTCTCCTGGCTGGGCGTGGTGGCACACACCTTTAATCCTAGCACAGCCAGGGTCTTTGGGTGCAGAGATCATTACTGTGGAATTTCTGAGTGCTGTTACAAACTTAAGAGTCATATTTTACTCTGATATAGGTTTTCATCTCTAATTTAGAGTTTTCATCAAGGTGCTAAAGCTTTGGGTTTGAAAATAGTTAAACATATTTGTTTCATGGAGCTGTTTAAATGAATAGGCTTGCATCTAATGCTAATGATTTACTTGATAATTGTATCTGGGAAGGAGGGACAGACTTTAGGACCTTCATAATCTGCTGCTGAAAGCCTGATAGGGCTATTTGAATCCTCATATACATAGTCTTTGGCCCAGAGGAAAAGTTTAAAAAAAGAAAAAAAACAGAGTTGCTGTGTGAAGTTGACCATTTGCATTCCTGCCATAAAATAAGTGGCATGGATGCCTGAGTGGATATAGAGTGGTCAGTCCTCAGATGTTTTAAACTAAGAGCTCAATTTTTATTGAGCATTTCTGTGATTTTTCAAACTATTGTATTTGAGATAACTGTCCCATCTTGTTACACAGAAAATATATATTTATTACTTAATAAATCTGCACAATTAAGGGTTAAAAAGATATAAAAAATGTTAAAAAGGTATTTTTAGTAAGGATTTATGTAAAGATAATAAAAAAAGTATGTGAGTGATAAAAGTCTGAGGAGGTTTGTTGTGACAGGTAAAAAGGACAATATATAAATAAGCTTAAATTTGTAAGGTTTGTTTAAGAGTGTTCAGTTTTTGTCCAAAAAACTTTGTATGCATATCACATGGCACCCCAAGGTTTAGTAAAAATGATAAAATACCTGTATTATGTTAAATTGGTATATATATATAAACACTCAAGCTGGTTTACTAGTGGCCTAAATAGGATTGTAAATATACAGAGTTGTTAATTTTCAGTCCTCTCCTAGCTTGAACCTGACTCCCTGTTGTAGGTTTAGATTAAATGGGCACAGGTAAATGTTGGGTTACCTATGGCTACTGAAAAATGTACTTTATGTTTCTTGCAAGATTTGCTATTTGATATTTCTTTTAACCTAACCAGATAATTTGGCTTAAAAGGCTAGACTCTTTCTTCCTGAACCAGCTACATGCAGTCCAGAAGAAGACAGTCTGGATGGGTTTGGTAATCCTTATCAGTTTATTTCCTGCCTTCTGGTATGTGTTACGACTCCTGTCTTTCTTTGGAAAACTATAAATCAGGATAAAGGGTCTGAGAAAGAAAGGATTGTCCTCATTTGTAGTAACTGTAGTGAACTGTTTTACATTAAAATAAGCCTAAAATTGTTTAATTCGACCTTGCAGTTTATGCCTGTTTAATGTATGGTGTTAAGCTCCTCCTCCAATCAGTATTATACAAGGCTGCTTGAACTTTTGTCTAAGCCTTATCTAAAATATTATACAGTAATTAAAGGGTTAGCCTGGTGGAACTTAGCCTTTCTGGGTGGATAACTACCATACTTAAATGCCCATACCAATTCGGCTGAGGGACCTAAGGAACAACTTTGCTCCTTGCCCTCTGAGGTCAACCAATCCCAGGAACTATGTCTGGGGACATCTCTTGAAATGTCCTGCAATTGTGAGTCACCAGTCCTCCTAGGCAGGGAGGTCTTGGAGACCCACTAACGGGACTCTAGCCAGTGTCCAGTCTGTAAAGAGGAAAGTCTTCAAAAGGAAAGCCTGGTCTAGCAAGACCTGACTTTGTCCTCGTGTGGATGGAACTGGTGATTGAAAAACCAAGAGGAGCCAGA
>VZQC01005685.1:1684251-1806892 GCA_009823505.1 Rhizomys pruinosus
CTAGCTACTCTCTTCACAGGCACTGGCTAAGGACTTTGTTCTCTGTCCTTTTGGGGTCTTTCAGATAGATCCACTGAGCAGGAGTACCCCAGTTGCCACTTCCTACGCCACTTTTCAGCATGGAAGAAGTCAGAGCGGTCAGCGCCCCAATTCCTCCTGGCAATTGGGGTAACCCCCCTCAGAGGGAAATGTGATAAGAGTAGGGGCTAAAAATTGGCTAGGCAGTTTAGGGTCAAGACCCCCAAAAGGAGCCAGTTTCTTCCTCAGCTGAGAGCTGAAGACTTCCTAGATCTGCCAGTAAACTTATCCTTCTGGTTGCTCTGACTTGTGGACCATGCATCCTTAACTCACTTGTCAGATTTATTAACCAGTGGGTAAAATCCATTAAAATCATGGTACTCAGGACAAGGTATGGCCCAGTATATGGCCCCCCTGAAGAAAAAGACGATGGAGTCTAAACTTAGCCTCCCAGTATACAAGGAAAAAATGTAAGAGAGGCCCACACTGACTCCATTTTGAGTATAGCCACCATTTTAAGCAATTACTGAAACCTGCCCAATCCAGGAAAAAGGTTGATTGCTCAAAGACAGTTGCTCAAGGCCTCAAGAACAGCTAACTTAAAGATAACTGTTCATATGTGAGGGCAGATGAACTGACCCAACATTTCCTCATTCCAGTTGCAGGATTGTGTCTAAAGATAACTGTTGGTATGTTGGCCAGAGAGTAGGTGCTGTGTAGATTTTAATGCTTCACCAACAATATCAGCGCGTAGAGCATAAAGGGCCTAAAAATAAAATTAAAAAGGTACTCCGAGCTTTAGTTCTATGATTAGAACTATGTCCTAGAGAGAGTGGGAATGAAGGACCCCTGCCCCAAGGTTTTATGCACTCTTAAAATCTGTCTTTAGGAAATAAGGTTTCCCTCCCTGCTTCCTCATACCTGGTAGTGTTTAACTGAGTCACGCCCACCTGTGTGTCGCTGGCCTGCGTGCCGAGATGATTTTTTACTATTACACAACCCTTCCTCCATTTCCCCATACCTTGGGGTCCCTGCCTTTAAAAGTTCCCTATTCCAGTCCCTGGGGGTCGATCTCCTCTGCCCCTTGCGTGGGTTATGAGTTCGACCCCAGTGCACCTGATTTTTCCCGAATAAACCTCATGTAATTGCAGCGAGAATGGTCTTTGGCTGATTTTTTGGGGAGTCCTTCTATCCCGAGATTTGAGTGAGAGTCACTCCAGTTTCTGGGGGTCTTTCACACACCTCTGAGAGATCAAAACTCCTCCATTATTGAATCCAATGATACAGAAGTGGTTTGCTGCCAAAAAGTTTGGATGTCTACTTGTAAGAATGATGAAAGGATTCAAGGAGAAGAGCAACAGGGAGAGGAATGAAGCAAGGCAGCCACAAGGACATCTGGGAAAAGCACAAGCAGAAATCTTGTTGAATTGGGATAAAGAGAAAAGCAAGATGGCTGCTAACCACTTTCATGAGTTTAGTTCCAAAACAGTCACCATCAGCATTAACTGATAAAAAAGAGAAAACAAGAAGAGGAAGGAGACTCCAAAAGGTACCTGGTGTCCTGGGGAGGTTGTTGCAGGTGTCATGTGCAGAGAAAGGGGATGTCAAGGCACTTCTTTCCTCCAGGAAGTGGTTATTGTGCTAATGCCTGCTCTGTGAGGTAGTTCTCAAAGGCCTACCCTTGAATAATAAAAGACCAACCTTTACCACCCTCTGTTCTTCCCCTTCACAGTTCAGCTTCCTTGTCTCTCATATGTGCTAACAAACATAGCCTGAGTGTGTGTCCACATGGGACTCTGTTTGACTTGAGCCATGGGGTTCCATGCCCACTGTCCTGCAAGGTTTTTTGAGGAGCCTGGATGGGCAGATCCCCTGCTTGCCACGTGAGATCCCGTACCCCAAAGCCTCCCATTTGATGTACTGAGCAGACAGAATATCACACTTCTTGTTTATCAAAACACAGCTGGGAATTTCATTTCCCCCTCCCCAAGAGCCATTTTGACTCGATCTCTCTGACCCCCCTTCACACCCTCCGATCCCCATTTCCTCCCAGGAGCATGGTAGCTTTAGTATAAATCCCTTCACTTATCACCAAATAACCAGTTATTTCCCCGTGGAATTTTTCCTGGCTCCTTATTGAGTTTGTCCTTCCACCTCCTTCCAGGCTCCTGGGTACCTTCTCCCTCCCTCTTCCTGCTGCCGCGGTGCTCCAGGGAATCTGCAGTCACTCACAGTCCAGGGTGGAAGAACATCATAAGGCCACAGCGGGCACTTGATGTTACAGGTATGGACACGGAGAGCTGAGTATGTGCCCTCAGGAATAGAGCAGGGTGCTTTCCTTTTCATTGTTCTGGGGTTGTGGGGAGTTCCTGACCCTCACAGGGAATCTGATATGGAAGTCAGAATCACTCTGATTCACTTGGTATTTTACAATGCTCTGAGTGAAGCAGTAGAAAATTTGGAACTGAGATAGCAGAAAATGCAAATGTCATCATGGCAGGGCGTGTGCTGCAGGAGAAAGCCCCAGTCCACTCACCTACAAAGACATCATTGACCGCTCTTACTCTTGGCTTGCTCCATTCACAGCAAAGTTAATCCTCAGCAACTTGTCTTCAAATTCATGCTCCTGTGCTTGATCAATACGTCTCTTCATACTGCATGGAAAGTAAGCCAGGATTTTTAATTATCAGGGGCTACTGACATCCGGGGCCTCCCGCAGAAGCAAAGGCAAATTTCCTGTGCATTCATGACCATCTCCAACCAATTGCTGTAAGATGTATAAAAAAGTTATAAAAGATGTAATTGAAATGGGCTGTAGGTATAAGATTCAGCAGAAAGCCAAAAGGCCATCAGATACTGAAAATGGTGCAATTATTGAAAATCTTTAGGAAAAAATTATGGCCATTATAAGCAATGAGTGAGTTCGTCATTAGAGAATAAGCATATTTAAATAATTCAGTATGAATTTCAATTGAGTTATAAGCGTTATAATCTCAATGGAAAGGCTACCAATATAGGTAGAAGATCATTTTTTTTCGTGATAATCATTCTTTTCAACTAAAATCAGGAGAAAATGTTAATATGGTAATGAAGAAACTTCAGAACTGAAACAATCAACCTCAAATTTCCTAGAGGCTAGTGGCAATTATCTATTCAGAAGAATAACATATGGCTGAAAGTATGAGTATTATACTATTTAATAAAAACAAAACTGTAATAAGCTCAGATCTTTTTTAATACCAAAGAATGAATTGCAAAAATTGCAACTTAAGGATCAATCATCTCTAAACTGGACTTTAATTATATCTGCTTTTTTCTGATAAAGACTGTGGCTGACTTGAGATTATTTTGCTTTTACTCCACTCATTTTTCATGATGAAAATGAGTACTTTTGTTGGAGGAATATTTCTTATTTTTCATAGGTAGAATTTTTGCTTTCCCCATCACAGTGTGAGAAGAACTCCAGAGAGCATCATTACTCAGTGCCATGAATCAATGATGGACCAACTTCATGTCCACGACCTTCCTAAACCCAGTGGTGATCAAGGTCACAATGAAACCATGTGGACCAAAATCTAAGGAAAGTCTGTGACTATGGGGAAGAAGCCAGGCAGAGATGGGCTTTTCTGTGTGTTTTAGGGAAGCACAACTTAAAGCAGTGGCAGAGGAATGGCTGACCAGGGTGGGTATGAAAAGCCTGAGCACTCAGAAGTCATTAGTCTGTGAATTATACTAGAAAAGGTAGTCATGGTGCTTGTCAAAGACAGTGAGGAAGACAATCCCAGAGATGCCACTGCAATGGAATTTCACACCTTGAAATCAAGATCAGAGTCAAGCCAAACGCAAGGATCTGTGAGATTTAGAGCCAAGGAGAAAGGTGGTGGCTGGTGGATGGGAAGTTATGAAGAGATAAGAATTGATTCCAGACTTCTACTCTGGACAAAGTTAAGCATTCACTTTCCCCCAGGCTAGAGTCCACCAGATGCATCTAGGGGCATTCAGAAACAGGCCTGGTGGTATTCACTTTCCCCCAGGCTGGAGTCCACCAGACACATCCCAGGCTTGGGAAACAGGTCCGGTCTGAACCAATAAAGAAAAATTCCCTTAGACCTGGTTCCTTTCCTGTCCCAAGACTGTGTCTAAAGATAACCTTCGGTACGTGGGGGCAGGTGGGCTGACCTAACCATGAGCTGTAACCCTGCTGTTATCCAAAAAGGCTAGAAGTTACCCAAACCCCACTAAGATTACCCTAGACCCTGAATAAAAGGCCTGTGAACCAATTTATCGGGATCAGAGCCTTTTCCCTCCCACCCCAGCATGCTGGTTTACTTTTCCCCGAAATAAAGTCTTGGTTTTCCATCCTTTGGTGTGTCTGGTGTGGATTCTCGAGCCCTAATAGTTACAAGAAGAAAATACCAAGATTAGGGATTCTGGATAAACTGGTCAAGTAGGATTTTTGCTGAAGGCAGGGCAGGATGGTGAGGTATTGAAGGTGAGGTGTGAGAAGTTCAGCCACCTTGTCTTGTGTCCTAAATGAGCATAAATGTGGAAATTGGAATTTAGGCAATTTTGTCTGGAAAAACTTCAATCTTATTTATTTATTTATTTATTTATTTATTTATTTATTTATGTATTGTGTGCTCGTGTGTATGTATGTCTATGCACACGCCTGCCGTGACACACATGTGCAGATCAGAGGACACTATGAGGCACTTCACTCTGCCCACCACATGGCTCCCAGCAATATGGTTCTCAGCTCATCAGGCTTAGGAGCCGACAGCCTCACCTGCTAAGCTAGCTTCATCCCAATTTTGTTGTTGAACTGAAGTTCACTGAAGAAGCCATTATCTGGCTGAAGATCCCCGCAGATTGATTCAGTGACTGGAGAACTTTACAATCATGGAGAGATATAATGCTTCAGGTTGAAAGCCATAATTATCTCCAGGTATCATGATCCCCTTGAGAACTATTTACTGCTGACCTCCGTGTCAAACCAGGCATGTCTATGATTGTTAGGTAAAACTTTTGGTATATATTACTTAAAAGACCTCTAAGCTCCACCAATCAAAAGCTAAGAATGTTAGAAGGTAACACCTGAAACTTCACTGTAGATTTCCAGACTTTTCTTTAATGTTCCCCTTGATGACCCTCAATGTATTTGGCAGATGCATCAGTATATGACTGTTTTTTTGTGTGTGACTGTAGAAGTTTTCATGAACCCATGTACTAGAGTGGCTGTAGTATCCATTGTTAGAAAAAACACTAAAATTAAAAACACATTTGTCAAATTCTCCAGTAAACACAGGAAAAATCTATAGCCAGCCTGGTTGAGTATTTGATATATACAGAGAATCTTTTTGCTTGGTTAATAGGCATCTCTTTTTTAGGCCATATAATGTTCTTTCAACTATAGGTATAATATTCCCAAGATATGTCGTGTAAATGTTACATCAGATGAAGGGAGCAGAAAAAGAAAAACCTGGCCCAGATCATGATGACTAACAGCATCAACATGGTCCACTGACTTCTTCCTCAGTGGTTTTTGGGGGAGTTTTTTGGTGTTTTTGAGACAATGTCTTCCTGTAGCCCCAGCTGGCCTGGAACTTGCTCTGTAGAACAAGCTGGTCTTGAGCTCACAGAGATCCACTTGCCTCTGCCTCCCGAGTACTGGGAGCCTGGTTCCTCAACAAAGAAAACAATGCTTTCCTCCCAGCTGAATCTCATCTTCATCATGAGAATGAGTCTTTGTAACACCATGGGACATAAAGCTATTTGACCTCCTTGAACACAAAACATGATGCTTACCCAATGAGAAAGGCTGTGAACTAAAGCTCCAAGAAAAAGCCACAGATGTGCTGAAACTTCCACAAGGCTGACTGACAAGAGCTTCCAGATTTCGGAGAGTTACAACGTTTAGATCCAAATCAATTTCTCTTGAATAATCTTTGGGTTCCTAAATGCCACTCACTGCCCATTTCCTGGATCCGATCTAATACCTTTCCAGCTATTGGGTAAAATCTTTGGACTATTTTAAACTGCAGACCTCTTTCCTCCACCCACCCAAAATGGAGAATGTCATCAGTTAGCCCCTAAAGCCTATCTTGCAGATTGCTCCACTTTGCTATAATCCAACCACCTTCTGACCACAGGAGAGTTTTATAAATTGATTTTGAAGAGATAAGAGTTGATTCCAGACTTCTACTCTGGACGAAGGTTAAGCATTCACTTTCCCCCAGGCTAGAGTCCACCAGATGCATCTGGGGCATTGAGAAACAGGCCTGGTGGTATTCAGTTTCCCCCATGCTGAAGTCCACCAGATACATCCCAGGCTTGAGAAACAGGTCTGGTCTGAACTGATAAAGAAAAATTCCCCTAAACCTGGTTCCAATCCTGTCCCAAGACTGTGTCTAAAGATAACCTTTGGTATGTGGAGGCAGGTGGGCTGACCTAACCATGAGCTGTAATAATGGTATTATCCAATAAGGCTAGAAGTTACCCAAACCCCACTAAGATTCCCCTAGACCCTGAATAAAAGGCCTGTGAGCCAACTTATCAGGGTCAGAGCCTTTTCCCTTCCTAGGTTAGCAAATAGCAACCCCTCCCTTGGTCATCAGGTAACAGGATAATACCAGGAAGAACCACCCTGAAGGCCCTGGCCCCAAGCCACCTGCAGACCCAAGCATGCTGAGTATCCCCGCCTCTCAAGCAGGAGACGAGGGTTTGATTCCTGCCCTGCTCTAAGTGTATAAAAACTGTATGCAGAGATTGCTCGGGGTTCGCCTCTCCCCGTTGTACAGGCAAACCCCGGTGCACCGGAGGAATAAACCTCTTGCTTTTGCACTGAGTCTTGTCTCTGCGTCTCTCACTTGGGGGTCTCTCAAGGGTAAGGCTCGATTCAGGTCTTACATCTGGTGCATTGGCAGGGAATTGAGACCCCCCTGTGGGGATGCCTAGAAAGACTTTGGAGGAATAAGACTGGGCCCAGGTACCACAGTTGTGTCTGTCTTATCTGGCGTTTGTCTCTGTTTGGTTTGCTCATGAGCAATCTGGGAGGTTTTGCCTCCATCTGTGAGGAATCTGGAAGATGCTCCAGTTCTGACCAGGAGGGTCGAGATGACTCTCCTGTGGCCTGGGCTTGAGTCGGGCTTTTCTTGGCCAAGCGGCCTGGAGACCAAGTCCAGGAGGGTCCGGTCAGTGTCTGTGGACCAAGTCCGAGAGGGACCTGTCAGTGTTTGGTACCAGAGTGAATAGGAACCTACCTAGTGAATCTTTGTCTTGTATCTTCCTTTTGTGGCAGGGACGGTTGATATCTGTGTTAATTGTCCCCCAAACTCAAAATAACAACTTAAAGAAAAAGCACAAAATGTACATACAATGAAAATTTTCCCAAGACCAATGTCATTAGAATAGACGGAAGGGTGAATCTCCCCCCTGGTTTTCAGCAGGGAGAATTCGGTTTATTTGCAATTTGTGTTTGACCTCTCATAGGACTGAATAATAAGGACTAAGTCCAAAATCAAACAGTAACTCACAGAAAGTACCCTTGCTAAGGTGCCACAGAAGACAAGACAAGAAACTCAGACACAAGCAGCCTTTTCCATAGGCCACCCCTCCTGGGCCCAAGTAATTTCTACAGGAATTTGAAATTTGGGGATTACTGAGAGTTACCGCAGCAACCAGAAATCTCAAACTCACACCAGCTCTTAGATACTGCAAGTCCCAACCAAATGCCTAATAAGGAGCCTTCGTGTGCATCTCTAGACAGAAGAACTCTTTACATCAGTCATCACTGTCCTCAACAGCATGTGAGTTTCAACTAAAAGTTACAAGATTAAAGAAAGGGAGAGAAAGAATAGTAAACTCCCAAGAGACAAAGATGTCATTAGGAGACTCATACATGACTCACATTCAGATGACTGGAAATCAGCAAGAAATAAAAGAAGTCAGGACTATAAAGCCCCAAATTACAACAACAATAGTTTAGAGATCAGGATTGGTTTCATTTCTATCATAGAATATAAGTTCCTAGTGGGTTGGCAGAGAAGAGCAGACTAGTCATTTATCTTACAATAAATGACTTTATTGTAAGACGAGGCAAGGGAAACTGAAAAATGGACAAGATAGCTAACTTTGAATGGGACAGAGGTTTCTTTTTGTTGTGAGGAGCAATTCAGTGGAAACATTTGCTGAAGGGGTCAGCCTGCTTGTGAAACAGGGTACTTCCTGTCCCGATTTTCCAGAGGAGCAGATAACAGATCTGATGGAATTTCAGCATGAATTATGTCTCTGATTTTTAGGCTTGTCCATCAGGGTTACTGGTCGAGTGAGTCCCAAATAAAGTGTAACAGCTACAGGAAGAATGAGTGGAAGTTATCAACAGATATCCAAACACCTACAGCCCTAACAGGACAAAGCAAAACACTGTCAACCCAGCGTTTTATACCCTGCAAAACACTGTCACCATTCTATACCCTGCAAAAGGCTTTAAAAGTAAGAGGCACAGTTTCCCCTGACAAAAAAATAGTTATAAAATCAAAGGAGATAACTCAGTTCCAACAGACATAATGCATAAGAAATATTCAAGAAGCTCTTGTTTAAAAAGAAAACCTTGGGCTGGAGAGGTGGCTCAGAGATTAGGAACCCTGTAACTTCCAGGGAATCCTGACACCATCTTCTGAACGTTGCATGCACAACATAGGTGCACTTACATACATGTGGGCAATACACTCATACACATAAAAATAATACATATTTTATAAAGAAAATCTTTTTTTAAGTACATAAAAACAAAAAGGGAGGCTGGAGACATGGCTCTGTGGTAACCAGCACTGATGGCTCCTGGAGAGGCCCTGGGTTTGGTCCCCAGCACCCACATGGCAGCCAACAACCATCTGTAACTCCAGTTCCAATGGCATCAACTCCCTCTTCTGGCTCCATGGGCATTGGGTGCATGTGCAGGCAAATCAGTCATACACAAAAAATTAGAATTATTTTTTTTAAGATTTTTATTTTTATTTTTGTATGTGTATGTATGTACTATCTGCATGTAGGTTTGTGCAGCCATGTTGTGCAATGCCGCGGAGGTCAGAAGAGGGTATCGGATTCTCCTGGACCTGGAGTTCTCTTGGAGTTACAGATGGTTCTCAGCTGCCATGTGGGTGCTGGGGATTGAACCCAGGTCCTCTGCAAGGGCAGTCAGCGCTCTTAACCACTAAGCTATCTCTCCAGCCCAGAATTTTTTTTTTTTAATTCTTTAAACAAAGTTCTCTGGGCTGAAGTATTTTTCCAGAAACACATTGACACAAAGAAGTGAAGCTCACTGGGAACTGCAGTAAAGGGAAATGAAGGTAAAAAAATTATTTTTCTTGATTTGGATTACTTTAAAGCTTGCTCACTTAATGAATAGCATCAATTCCTATGTGCCCCTGGCAAAAGTAAAGGCGGGAAGTGATGGAAATACAGCCTCAGGGGGAAGCAGGACTCAGGGGTCCCTCATGACTGAAACCCTCCACCCAGAGGATCAGCTCGTGAGGAACTAGAGAGATACATGGTGCCCTGAACATTCCAATGAAGATAGAGAAAGACAGTTGCGAGCCGGGCATGGTGGCACACGCCTTTAATCCTAGCACTTGGGAGGCAGAGGCAGGCGGATGTTTGTGAGTTCAAGGCCAGCCTGGTCTACAGAGTGAGTTCCAGGACAGCTGGGGCTACAGGGAAACCTGTCTCGAAAAGATGAAAGAAAGAAAGAAAGAAAGAAAGAAAGAAAGAAAGAAAGAAAGAAAGAAAGAAAGAAAGAAAGAGAGAGAGAGGAGAGAGAGAGAGGAGAGAGAGAGAGAAGGAAGGAAAGAAGAAGGAAGAGAAGGAAGGAAGGAAGGAAGAAGGAAGAGGAAGAGAGGAGGAAGAAGAGAGAGAGAGAGAGAGAAGATCTCAAGCTAGATAGATATAAATAACTAAATAACTAAGACAGCAATCAGAAATAAAGAACTAACGACAGACATAAAAGAAAGCTGCAAATGATAGGTCAGGCCCAGCACGGAAACTGAAACCTCACCACATGCTTAACTAGGATACACAGAAATGGGTGAAAAGAGACAGAAAATCAGCAAATAGTATGATCTCAGGCTTGATGGGAGCATCCAGGGTGATCCCATACAGGGGAACACATGATCCCAAGTGGAGAGTGTCAGAGTAGAAACGCCAGAAAACAGTACCACGACTCTGTGCTGTCCGCTGAGCTCAGGCTGTGCCCTGCTCCAAGCTGTTCCAGGTTGAGTGAAATGGCCAAAGGGAATGGTACCTACTGTCTCTTTAGAATAGCTTCTCTCTTAAAGAATGGTTAAAATGGGATTGGGACAAAGAAAGCAAGTGGCTCGAGGCAGTGTCACAGCCAGCCTAGAAGGAGCTTCACAGTAACAAAGCACTTATGACGTGTAAGTCAAATGAAGGACAAACTCAGGGAAACATAGACAGCAGTCAACCCAGAACGAAGGCCTTTAATCACAGAAACCCTCTGAAGTTTAAACATAGTGGCTGAAACTTCAGAGACAAAGAACATCAGGCCAACTTACCTTGGCCATCAGACTGCTGCTATATCCAACACTGCAAAATCAGCACTGAAATCTCCAGTGTTGGGCCCTTGTGGTGAGCCTCCAGCAGATAGGAGACATTAGGAGGGCCCCAGACACTCCAGGGTTTCCACTGACCTAGGCTGAAGGGACTGCAGTTAAATATAGGTTGAGGTACGTTCTGGAAAACAGTAATTCTTAAAAATGTTACTATAAAAAAATGAAAACACTGAGACATTTTCTATGGGAAAGGAAACTACTGGCACCTGAGCCTGAACTTTGGGAGAGTTCATCTCAGCCATCAGAGGTCAAGCCCAAACAACCACCACTGGTATCGAGGACAGGCTTCCTTATTTTTAAGGTAGTTTTGTTAATGTAGTTACAAGGGGTCAGAGCCTGAACCCAAAGTTTGTCCATCTACCCTTAAGGAGCCAATTGTACCAGGGCTACTAAAAGGCAGAAAAAGGAGATTCATTCACTGTGGAAATAGGGACAAAGAGATTCAGTAAGCTTTGCCTCCCAGTCCATCTTTAGGGTCCTGATGTGAGGTTCAAATAGAGAACAAGAGGCATGTGTAATGAAACATGGTCAGGGTGTGGTCCAGCCCATCCCTGACCCATCCTGTCTCAGCTCTGGAACCACCTGAACCAGCCTTTTCCTTCTCTCAGTACAGAAGCCTCCTGGGGAAAATTCCAGTTTCTTTGGATGTCTTGTTTCCATAGCTAGACAGTTGAAGAGAGGGACACAAATATCTCTTTATAATATCATCATGGCTGTCAGCACAGTTATAATTTTGTGGTTGTGGAAAATTGTGCCATCAATCCCAGGAAATACTAAAGAATCCTACTGCAAAGGATATGGTCTCCTTAATGTACTTTCAAATGCTTCATAAAACATGTATGACCACACATATGTACACATGAAGAAGAGAGTGGGGAGAGAGGGAAATCCATGAATTTGATTCTGGAGTAGGGTTTATGATTCCTTTGAACTATTATAACAATTGTTGGAGGCTTTTGAAATGGCAGTAAAAAGTTACAAATCCATTTCAAAATGAAAAAGTAACAGAAAGCTCTGAGCTGAGCACCTGAAGTCCAACTCTGATCTCCCTGGAAATTCTCCTGAGTGCTGCCCAACTTTCCACCACCACCATCATCATCATCATGATCATCATCATCATCATCATCATCATCATCATCATCACATCATCCCTAAAACCAAGTGGTTTGGAGAGTTCTTCTTCCTGGAGCACAAAGATCAATTCAGGAAAGAGAATGCCCATTGGTTATTTTGATGGATCAACGATTAGGTCAAAAGTCAGACATGAAATCAGCAAATGTCAGATATTCTACAGAAAATGTTACCAAGACAGTCACTACATGATGAAAATAATGCTTTCTTTGAGTGCATCTTCATAATACATATTGTCTCTGGGTTATTTCTAACTTTCAATTAACATGCATTTAAACTGATGCATTAACTTATGCACATTGTTTTTGTAAAACGAACCAGTTGCATTTATGGGTTCCTTCCCCACCAAGCTAGGCGAGAGTTTCCCACCTTGTCCTACTTTCTGTGTTTGTTGCTTCTGCCAGGAGCAGTGCCTCGTGGGATACTGGCTTAAGCTGCATCTTCTGGTAGCCTGCATCCCCCGCTGTATTCTTTTGCTTTCCAAATTTCTTTCTATTTATGATACAAAGTAAAATAAAGCCCATTAAAGCATTTATTTACATGAAATCAGGGCACTTGTTCAGACACGACATGTGGTCTGAAGAGACAGATATTCCAGCATGCATGCATTTTTCCTGATTGCACGGGGCAATTTCTCTTCTGATGACTAGAAAGCTGCAGAGAGCCAAGATGCCCAGAATTCACAATGAGACCTTCTCCTGGACGCTGTGTCAGGGTAGACAGTGAGGCTTCCACATTGCTCACCATCTGACTTTCCCCACTTCTACAGAGTGACCTTTGAGGCCTGGTGTCCCAACAGCCTCTAGTGTCTCTTGTTTGGCCTAAGGAGGCAGGGGCTGTCTGCTGGTGCTTTGAAGTGCTTCATCTGGGGACCCCAGGGTGTATCCTATAAACTGGAAACAAAGTTCAAGCCAGGGTATCCAGAGGAGGAAAAGCAGCCTCTTACTTAACATCTTGGAAGACTCTTCTGTGGGAACATGAGCTTGAAGCCCTGAGTCTGAGGCTTCACGGAAGGGAGGAAGGACCCCAGAAGAGAGGCCACAGAAGCTTTGCACCAGGTACTCAGAGTCTGGCTAAGAGTCACAGAGGACGGTGGCCCAGGTGACCCCAGGCCCAGACCTCCTTGATGTGAACTTCTGAGACATGCCATTTTCTATAACTGCTGGTATTTAAAGTTAGAAATAAAATGGATAAAGAAAAAAAAAATCCACACTATCTTAAAATGGTGAAATAAACAACACACAAAAAGATTTCCCATAGTTAAAATGCCCATTAATCTACACAAGTTTATAAATAAAGCTCAAGATAGGTGAATTTTTCCTAAGCAAATTCTCAGAAGTGAGTTTTAAGAATTATTTATTAGGCTTGGTAACTAATGTCTGAATCATCAAACTAAGGATTGTGGAAGCAGGAAAGCATAAATTGTTCCATATATTTAAAACACATAACTTCATGATGATAAGTGAAAAGTAGCTTAATCTAATTATGCAGTAGCTTCAACATTTGTCTTGTTTTAAATTTGAGCTTATCAACTGATTGGGTCTGTGATTTATCTGACATGCATGTATTGGTTTCCTGCCACAGGTCCAGCATTGTGAGATGCACGATAACAGGAACCTTATGTGCCCTGGGTTGGTTCTGAAGAGGTCAGACTCCACAGCCTTCTTCTAATGGACCAGTTCTACAGCGAAAGACATGTCAACAATCTGCTTGCTCCTCTCTCTCTCTCTCTCTCTCTCTCTCTCTCTCTCTCTCTCTCTTCTTCTTCTTGAACCACTCTCTTTCTCTCTAATGCCCTAGCTCTCTTTCATCTATCTCCCTCTCAACCTCTTTCTTCTCTCCTTTCTCTTACACTTCTTTCTGCTCTTTTTATTCTGACTCAATTGTCAATTTTTCTATTTCCTGAGAGCTTTAAAATGTTCATAAAAATATCATCTACATAAAAAGTTCTCTAATTGCTTCAGATATCTAACAATTCTTTTTGGTTTTATTATTCTGAAAGAAAGTATCATTATTTGGAAGAAGCAAACTTACAAAAGATATTAAAATTTTAGAAGGTAAAAAACTCAGCACTCAGTATTAATTCCTTTGGAGATTTAACTTCTGGGCTGTATTTTCTATTTCACCTTCCTCTTTACGGCTGTAAGCCTCAAAAAGAAAAGCATTAAACAGGTTTGAAATCAATGTTTCCTCATTACACATTAGCCTCTACAGGACACGGGTTCCACTGCCTCCTATAAACACCTTGCCAGGCAAGGTTAATGTTTTCAAATGGAGTTTCTCACCCAAGTTGCTAGAAATAGAGATTTTTATCAAGAACTTGGAATTTAATTCTGTGTCGGATTAAAGAAAAAGCACCCAAGATTTATAGATTGCCTTTTCAAATGAACTGACAAAGAAGCTCCTGTCCAGATGAATAAGAGGAATAAAAAGTAGTCGCAAGCTTTATTTTCTACAAAACTGTTTTTGATTGATCACTGGCTGTTTTCTAAAATAAATATCAGCAAACCTTTGGTTTTAATTGCTTCAGAGAGCGGACAGTTCACATATCCAGCCACAATGTTCCAGGTATCTGGGTCACTGAGTGGAGGGCTCCCACTTGGTGACTAGCACTACCCCCACCACTTGCCCATGAGTTTCCCTGTGGCTCCAGCACTACTCAAGACCCCAATGCACCTGGCAACAGCATGGGGTTCTGGTCTCCGTAACAGCATCATAGATGAGGTTCAGCAGCAGCATTTCCCCTCCCAGTTCTGGAGTCACAAATTCAAAATTGATGTTCATAGAAGGGCTCATTCCATAGCCTTTCTTGGACTTTCTACATAGCCTGAGCTGGCCATGAACTCATGGCAATCCTCCTGCATCATAAGTGTAAGTCCCCATGCTGGGCTGTGGTCTACTCCCTAAAGTTTCTAATCCCACCCTTGAAGGAATGGATGGCCTCACTTCCTGACAGTGTCACCATAGGAGCTAATGCTGGGAACACAAAGGTCAAGTCTTCTCTTGTCCTTTGCGGACCTGTCATGATTAGTTAACAGTATGCTTTGAGATCCACCCAAATCACTGCACTTTACAGTAACAAATGAATTATCACTACAAAAACAGCAGTCACCCAAGAATGTTGCCTGTGGCTCTCAACCCATCCCGAAGGTAGAGAGAAGGCACAGTGCGGTGACAGTGAGAAGATGCTGGTCGTGAAAGTCCCAGTATTAAGGAACTGAAGAAAAGCCTAGCACCAGCTCTTAGGGAAAAGGAGCCAAGCTTATCTTGCACAAATTTGTCTGTGATGTGGGTTCCCCAGAAACCTGACTTCCACTTGTACCATGGATCCATCTGTGCATCAATGGATGAGTATATGATTGCATATATTTCATGCAACATGGACCCAACTTTTCTCTCTGGCACCTTGAAACACCTTCAAAGAAAAATATCACAGTTGAACTGGTCCATTCTACTTCTGTGTCTTAATTGCCAGACCACAGAATAGATATATTCATTTGTTGTTTACTCCTTGTCATGTATGAAAACTCTTTATCTCTTTCTCAATGTAGTGAAGGCCAGTGGAATTTAGAACAGCAAGTTGCCTGGTTATTAGGTGGGAAGAGTGGGGAAGCACAGGCTTGGATTGTCAGAATTTAGGCAATTGGTCGTCTGACCTCTGACAAATTAAATTTAAGGTGCCTGTTAGATGTTTTAAATGACCACAACTGGTGAACATCCTTAATGTAGACAGGCAGGCTAGTGGTGAATGGAAACCTGTCAGGTACGGATATTTCCTCAGGACAAAGTCAGAGAGAAAGCACCAGGGAGAAAGCAGGCTCCTGTGAGGAGCAAAGAACTGGCTAAGGGCAAGAGGTACTGCAGGTGGGAGGAAGGTGGGAACACTTTAGAGTAAAAATAGGAAGGCTTCCTTCCTGTGAAGACGCGGCATGGGAAGCGCAGGGCAGTCCGAGGGGTGGAAAGGCAGAGCCGGAAACCAACTGTGAGCTTGTTATCTCTGAAGCTTCCTGAGGCTTCCGTGCAGTGAGGTCCACAGACACCTGTGCCATGCTTGCGGACACCACATGTAGACTTCCGCTGGAAGCTGCTCCCTTGTCGCTGAGCCCGTGGGTTACTCAGTGTCAGTTCCTGGCTTTGGACCTCGGTCCCTGCTGTCTGGTGCAAGCACATATGGATGTTACCAGGATGGAGTTAATGGAGGAGGCGGGCATGGAGATCAGCAGATGTATGCCCGCATGCCCAGGGCAGGGAGAAAGAGGACCTGGCAGAGATCAGGGAGGACTCTGGGAGTGCATTCATTAGGGCTGTCACCAGTCTGCCTAAAGCCATCTGTGAGATAGCTGTGACAGCAGCCTGAAGGTCCAGCTCCCTGTCAGAATCACTGGGGTGGGGGTTCAGACTCCATCCACGAGCAGTGCCAGATCCCAGGGTCCTCCTGGGGAAGCTGAAGCATGCCAGCACCTTACAGCATCAGAAGGGACCTTAGCAAGTGGATTGGATCCTTCAGCCACCAGGGTCCATGCCCATCTCCTTCCTCCCTACCCTGAGGCACTGCAATAACCCCTCAGAGACAATGGAGCCTAGGCTGTCCTGTCCCCTGCTTCCCCATCACATCCTCCTGACTGTAACAGGACAAGAGCCTTTGGGAAAACTGCAAGTCAACTGCCCCCAAAGCCAAGAATGTCAGATCCTGACCCTAACCCTAACCCTGATTCTAGAACTCTCTTTGGGGGCATTTTGTACTAAGTGAACATTGAAAAGGATCTAATGCATGTAGGATTTGTGGGTATGAAGGAACACTGGTGCTGTTTTGTTGGGAGAAACTCCTGTTCGGGTGGCTGAATGCTAAACCCAGGTGACCAAGGATGAAGTGGAAAGGCACAGGGCATGTGTAGACAGCCACAGGAAGTGGAAGAACACAGAACACAGGATATGTGTAGACAGTCACAGGAAGTGGAAGAACACAGGACACAGGATATGTGTAGACAGTCACAGGAAGTGGAAGAAGACAGGACACAGGATATGTGTAGACAGTCACAGGAAGTGGAAGAACACAGAACACAGGACATGTGTAGACAGCCACAGGAAGTGGAAGAACACAGAACACAGGATATGTGTAGACAGTTACAGGAAGTGGAAGAACACAGGACACAGGATATGTGTAGACAGTCAGAGGAAGTGGAAGAACACAGGACACAGGATATGTGTAGACAGTCACAGGAAGTGGAAGAACATTGGACACAGGACATGTGTACACAGCCACAGGAAGTGGAAGAACACAGAACACAGGACACATGGAGACAGTCACAGGAAGTGGAAGAATAAAGGACACAGCACACGTGGAGACAACCACAGGAAGTGGAAGAATAAAGGACACAAGACATGTGTAAACAGCCACAGGAAGTGGAAGAATAAAGGACACAAGACATGTGTAGACAGCCACAGGAAGTGGAAGAAGACAGGACACAGGATATGTGTAGACAGCCACAGGAAGTGGAAGAAGACAGGACACAGGACATGTGTAGACAGCCACAGGAAGTGGAAGAATACAGGACACAGACACATGGAGACAACCACAGGAAGTAGAAGAACACAGGACACAGGACATGTGTAGACAGTCACAGGAAGTGGAAGAAGACAGGACACAGGATATGTGTAGACAGTCACAGGAAGTGGAAGAATACAGGACACAGGACATGTGTAGACAGCCACAGGAAGTGGAAGAATACAGGACACAGACACATGGAGACAAACATAGGAAGTGGAAGAACACAGAACACTGGACACAGGACAAAGGACATGTGTAGACAGCCACAGGAAGTGGAAGAATACAGGACACATGGAGACAACCACAGGAAGTGGAAGAATACAGGACACAGGACATGTGTAGACAGCCACAGGAAGTGGAAGGATACAGGACACAGACACATGGAGACAGCCACAGGAAGTGGAAGAACACAGAACACAGGACACAGGACAAAGGACATGTGTAGACAGCAACAGGAAGTGGAAGAACACAGGACACAGGACAAAGGACATGTATAGACAGCCACAGGAAGTGGAAGAACATAGAATACAGGACACAGGACATGTGGAGACAACCACAGGAAGTGGAAGAACACAGAACACAGGATATGTGTAGACAGCCACAGGAACTGGAAGAACACAGGACACAGGACAAAGGACATGTGTAGACAGCCAAAGGAAGTGGAAGAACACAAAACACAGGACACATGGAGACAGCCACAGGAAGTGGAAGAACACAGGACACAGGACAAAGGACATGTGTAGACAGCCACGGGAAGTGGAAGAACACAAACACAGGACACATGGAGACAGCCACAGGAAGTGGAAGAACACAGGACACAGGACATGTGTAGACAGCCACAGGACATGGAAGAACACAGGATACAGAACACAGGACATGTGTAGACAGTCACAGGAAGTGGAAGGACACAGGACACAGGACATGTGTAGACAGTCACAGGAAGTGGAAGGACACAGGACATGTAAAGACAACCACAAGAAGTGGAAGAACATAGAACACGGGACACATGGAGACAGCCACAGGAAGTGGAAGAACACAGAACACAGGACACATGAAGACAGCCACAGGAAGTGGAAGAACACAGAACACAGGACACGGGACATGTGGAGACAACCACAGGAAGTGGAAGAACACAGGACACAGGACATGTAGCAACAGCCACAAGAAGTGGAAGAACACAGGACACAGAACACAGGACATGTGTATACAGCCACAGGAAGTGGAAGAATACAGAACACAGGACACAGGACATGTGGAGACAGCCACAGGAAGTGGAAGAACACAGGACATTGGACAGAGGACATATAGAGACAGCCACAGGAAGTGGAAGAATACAGGACACAGGACACAGGATACAGGACATGTGGAGACAGTCATAGGAAGTGGAAGAACGCAGGGCACATGGAGACAACCACGGGAGGGGACAGTGGAAGAAAATAGGACATGGGGCACATAGAGACAGCCACAGGAAGTGGAAGAACACAGGATACGTGGAGATAGCCACAGGGGTGGGCAGGACACATGTCTTACCCACTAGACTAGAGAAGGAAGCAAGGGTTAGCATGTGCCATAGGAGATATGGGAAGTGGGCTCTTCTTAGGACCACCCGCCTGCGAGAAGGCTCCAAGGAGGACAAGGTGTACTTGACTTCTTAGCCTATATTCAGAGACCCCGGAGTTCAGATGGGGAATTCCGGCTGGCAGCAGGCTGTAACCCAGAAGGTTACACCTGCCTCCTCTCAGGTTTTCAGGGTCATGAGAGTCCAGTGACAGGAGGCAACTCCAACTGCTCTCTGCTCTCGAGGCCTTCCTCTCATTCTGCTCTGAATTTCTATAGGAGAGGACCCAAGGCCAATCAACTAAAGGACAGAGATGCATTTCTTAAAGTGATGGAAGCTGGGCAGTTCAAGATTGAGGGCCCCTAGTAAGGTACATGATGTGTCATCACCTGACAGGGGGAGAGAGAGAAAGAGAGAGAGAGAGAGAGAGAGACAGAGACAGAGACAGAGACAGAGACAGAGACAGAATAGAGGGAGAGAGAGAACAGAGGGAGAGAGAGAGGGAGGCAGAGAGAGGGGGAGAAAAAATGAAGAAAGGGAGAGGGAAAGAGAAAGACAGTCGAGAGAGGAGAGGAAGGAGAGGAGAAAGAGGCAGAGAGATAAACAGCATGGGAGAGAGGAGAGAGAGAGAGAGAGAGAGAGAGAGAGAGAGAGAGAGAGAGAGAGAGGAGAAAGGGACAAAGTGGAGAAGAGGAGAGAGCAGGGAGAGGAGAGGGGAAGGAGAGGGGAAGAGAGAGTGTGAGAAGAGCTGCACATGGATGCTAGACTTCCACTTAATAAGAAGATCCCTCGCAAGGAAGGCACCCTCCTGCGTGAAATCCTCCTCTGCTCACCACTTCTTGAAGGTCCTCCCACCTAGCCTGCTTGTTCTGAGGAGTAAGATTTCTTGGGTTTTGCTTGTTTGTCTGTTTGGTTTTGATAGTCTCATCCTGTAGCCCAGGACCCTGGGACTCACTGCTGAGCTCACCTGCAGCTCAGACTAGCCTGATTCAGCTTTCCCAGGACTGGAATTACAGGTATACGCCACCTTGCCTGGTTCAGATTACGTCTCTGACACATGGACTTTGAAGTCAGCATCAGCACACACAACAGTCTCAAAAGTGGCTTCGTGTGTGTTGTATATGGCCCACACATGATTGTTCTGCATATATCAAATAAGCACTGACATTAATTTCATATTTCAAAGCCACAAACGACACCCACAACTTTTTAGAGGAACTAGATGCGGTGGAACTTTTGAGCACAGGGAGAGATCTTCATGGCAGGGAACCTACTAGAAAATCATCTTTGCACCTCAATATAGCATAAAAAATAGATATACTGAAAGAAATTCCTAGTTACTATAGCAACGAGAGATTTTCCCACTATTTATAGATCATGCATATTAGAAATGAGTACACATGCTGGATTTCTATTTTTATATATTTAAATTAAATTTTTTTCCAAACAAAATTTCCTCCTTCCCTGCTTCCACATTGCATGAAAAAAATTGAAACAACTTTTAAAAGTCAAGATTAAAAGAGCCTCTAAGTTATCAACAAAGAAATGGAGGGATGGAAATTTCTCCCAGACATTGATTTTCAGTCTCCCCGTCACCAGCAATGTAAATTGACTTACTGCACTGGATTCCAGTTAGATTGTGCTTATCCAGCTGCTGTAACCAGAGGACTCTTCCAGTGTGCTAAGCCGGCTGTCCCCACCCCAGCTTTCTCCCATCAGGTTGTGATCACTCAGGGTCCTGAGCTCAGTTCCCCTTCCACCTGATGAGAACAGGTTCCACATAAACGACCACGATTTGGCCACAAACAGAAGCTCAGGGATATTTATTGATGGATTCCCACGTGGAAAGCCACCTGGAGGCCCAAAAGTCTGAGTTTAATCCAAGCCTTGGTATTTAGAGCTGAGTTCACGTAGGTCTGTTTCTGTGGCTGCAAAGTTAAGTTAATAACTGTATTGAACTCAAAACTTGTAAAGTAGATTAAATGAGATAATGTGCAGCAAGTGTAGCACTCAGGGAACATTGATTAATGATCATATTATTCACACGTTACAAAACCATGGTGCTTCTTCCAGAAAAATTAGCACCTTTAATGCCAGATCATAAATTTCCAAGTGAATACAATCAATATTTGTACACCATTTATTTTGTAACAATTTGGATAAATAACATGGATTTTTTTTTTTTTTTTTAAGATGAGGACATAGTCGGTATGGTTAGGCGTTCCTGTCTTCCCCACATTGTAAGGAACTTCAGAAGATGCTGTGTCTGGGGCTGGCTGCAGCAGGATTTTTGCCAACTCCATGAGAGCAGAGCCCAGTGGAGCGTCAGCAACCTACATAGTGCTGGGCAAGAGAAGAGGAGGCCGTCGTCCTCTGGAGGCCAGCCGTCTGTTCTCACTGGCAGTCAGCGAGGGGTCCACAGTGGCTCTTCACCCCTTCAAACACAAAGTGGACGTTATGTCCTTCCCCTAACGGGGCAGGAGGACACAAACAAGAACACGACAATAATCTTATATATATATAAATATAGATATATATATATAGATAAAAGAAAACAAAACAAAAATAAAATAAAGAAATGTAAACTATGAGGTGGTTAAAAAAAAACTATTTTTGTAAATTTTGACCAAACACATTTCTCTATCAGGAATATCCAGGAGGGAAAGGATTTCATAAAACAGGAAGCTAATATAAGGAATCCTGTGTCACATAATCATGAGTATAAAATGTGCATTCCTAAGTTGAGTTCTGACACTCTGCCAGGTGAATGTAACATATACATTGAGGTCATCCCTATATTGCTTTATAAGCCATTTGAACCCAAAGGAAATCACAAAGGAAACAAAATGTGTTAAACCTGCCAATGAATTATTGCACTTTGAGTTTCTTTATCAAGCACCTGCCAATTTTAACTAAAGTGCTTTTTTTTTTTTTTTTATAAAGTGCCCAAAGAGTTTGCTAGAACTTTCCCAGAATTCACTCAGCCTGCAGCACTTTGTGGCAGGAGCAGGGTGAACCTGTGTCAGGCCTCAAGCTCCACTGCAATGCTATCTAAAATGAGAGAAAAGTAGTTTCAGCTGAGTTTAGAATGAGCTCTTGATTACTCAGGGATGCCTCTTCTTTGGCATCTTTTAAAAAAGCTTCTTTACCGGCAGTTTGCCGTTACAGAGTATTGCATTCAAATACTTAAGAGCGACCTTAAATAGTCAGTCAGCCAGAATCAGAGGAGCTGTGTCAGTTCTCAGTGTTATCTAAAAGAAAATACTCTGAAAATCCACCTCACACAAACATGAACTTTACTAGATGAGTGTTATTGAGTGTTAAGACAAGTGTTATTGAGAAATCTCCACTTAGGAAAAAGATTTAGATACAACATAAATGTCAGCCTAAGTATATCACAACAGATTAAAGGAAACTTCACAATCAGATTAAGGGAGAAGAATGGGTACATGTGGGTGGGATGGGGCATGGTCTGCCTTGCGTGGGGACTCTAGAACATGGACGTTTAGATACAAGATGCACCTTACCACAAACTGTAGATACTCCCAGCCACTATAAAGCTTGGGGGTTTTGTCTAATTGATCTTTGAGCTAAATGGAAATCTCTAACCCAAAGAATTGGGTTTTTTTTTCAAATATAAACAGAAGAGCTATTCTTATTTATGTCAGCTAATAATTATAAATGATATATTATTAAAAGTAATGAATTAATGAAAACCATTTGCATGTGTGATACATGATAGACAGTCTTCAAACTACTTATTTTTATTTGTCAAAGGCCAGGATAAAGCCAGGATTGTTTGCACATGGTTACAGTCATGGAACTCAGAAGGCTGAAGTGGGGGCATCCAGAGTTCAAGGCTGGGCTGGAGAATATACATAACTCATAAAAAAAAACAAACAAGCAAAACCCCAAAGAGAACAGAATAAAAGTTTTCATTCCCTGGCAGGTAACAAGTTCCAGGAAACAGCTTCCTTCTTCTTTGTTTCCTAAAAAGGGGACCAAGGGAGGCTTTACATTATGAGAAAAGAAAGCGTGTCACTGATGTGAGTGAAGAAGACACATGGCTATGCTGACCCAGTAGGTGGACGGGCCACCCAGCAGCACTGCAGCTGCCTGCTCCTGTGCCCCTGGAGCTGGGACCTTCATCCTGTGGGTGTGGCCAGCATGGCCAACCCCTAAACTGATGTGATGAGAGCAAAATGGCTCTGGGTCCAGGATACCTTGTTGTAGGAGTTGTTCTGAAATAGATAAGCAGACCATTATCCCACAGAAGGCAATATTCACCCATCTCACTCTTCTCTGCAATTATCTGTTATCCTGCTGTGATGTTCTTTTCTACACACAAAAGATTATCCCTTCTTTTCATTTTTAAAATTAATTTCTAAAGTTTGAATACAAAGTAATGGGGTTGATTATGGCATTTTCTTGCATCTATGTTAATATACTTTGTTCTTATTCATGCACCTCCCCGCTGTTCTTTCCCTCAAAAGTCCTCTTCTTCCTCCCAAAGAGACCTTCTGCTTTCATCTCCCATCTATACTGCTACCCTCTCATCTCTCCTTCTATCCTCAAGATCTCTTCTTCTCCTCTCATGGTGCCCTTATATGATGGCCCCCATGACCTACACACACACACACACACACACACACACACACACACACATATATATGCACACACATAAATTTGAATCTAGATTCCACATATGAGGGGAAATCTGTTTATCTTTCTGACCCTGGATTATTAGGGATATTACAAGAGATTCCAATGAAATCCAAGAATCTTAGGGAGTTCTTTAAAATGTATGTTGCAAAAATAACACAGTTAGGCCCTCCCACTCCATAATCAAGAAAATGCCCCACAGACACAATCAGGGTCCAATGGAACCTGTTCCTCAATTGACGTTCCCTTTACCCAGCTGTGTCAAGTTGACAACTGAGGCTGTCCAGCACAATTGACCCCCTGTCACAAACACATCAGAATTAAGCCACATTTCTTGTCCCCAAACATGTCTCCCAGGTTACCGTTCATCGATAAGGAACTCAGGAGAGGAACCTGTAGGCAGGAGCTGAAGCACAGACTGTGGAGGAATGCTATCTACTCCTTGCTCCCCTGGCCTGGGCTCAGCCTGTTTTCTTATACACCTGCTCAGGTTTGGTACCACTCACAGTGGGCTGTGCCCTCCTACACCATTCTGTAGTCAAGAAAATGCCCCATAGACATTTTCACAAGCCAGTCCAATGGAGGAAATTGTTTAATTGGGGCTCCCTCTACCCAGTTGTGTCATGTTAACAACTGAAGCTATCCACCACAGTAAATTATACCACAAAAAAAGCCAGAAAAATCTCAGCCTGGACAGATTCACAACTGAGTCCTATTACCCCTTTAAAGAGGATCTAGCTGGGCTGGAGAGATGGCCTAGCGGTTAAGAGCGCCGACCGCTCTTGCAGAGGACCCGGGTTCGATCCCCAGCACCTACATGGTGGCTGAGAACCGTCTGAAACTCCAACTCCAGGAGAACTCCAGCTCCAGGGGAATCCGACGCCCACTTCTGACCTCCGCGGCATTGCATGACACGGGTGCACAAACTTGCATGCAGACAATACATTCGTACACATACAGAAATAAATAAAATTAATAAAAAAAATAATAAAAATAAAGAGGATCTAGCTGAAATACTTCCTAATTTGTTCCATGAAATAGACTGGGAAGGAACCCTACACAACTCAGTCTATGGAGCAGCATTATCCTGATACCCAAACCAGACAAGGACACAACAAAGAAGAATACTAGACCAATTTCCCTGATGGAAACAGAAACAAAATTTTTCAATATTATACTTGCAAAGCCTAATCAAGAACACACTGAGAATAGGACGCATGTGATCAAGTCCACGTCATCACATAGATGCAACAGTGCTTCTTCATACACAAACCAATAAAAGCAATAAAACCAATAGACACCCTTATGAAAACAAAACCCATAATTGTAAATAGAAACAGAAAAGGCCTTTGCCAAAGTGCAACATCCCTTCCTGATAAAAGTCCTGAAGAAATTAGGGATAGAAGGAAAATATCTCAATATAATAATGTCTATATATGACAAACCAACATTACACTAAGTGTGGAAAAACGGAAAAGATTCTGACCAAAATCAGGGAACAGCAGAAGGGGCCGAAATTCTGCTCTTATTCAATATAGTACTGAGTTTTAACTACATGAGCAGGACAAAATGAAGCAATATGAAGGATTAAAGTAAGAAAACAGAAATTCAAATTGCAAATTCATCTGCAGATGCCATGACCCTCTAAAGGACTCTACCAGATAACTCTTAAACCTAGTAAACACTTTCAGAACATTAAGGGGACACAAATCAATATAAAGCAATCAGTAAACTTTTTACATATCATTAACTTGCCAAGAGAGAAACCTGAAAAAAATCATATTCACATCAGCTTCACATAATAAATCAATAAATAAAATAGCTTAATAAATCTAACCAAGTAGGTGAAAAATCTTTACAATGGAGATTTTTATTTATTGCTTTATGTGTATCAGTGCATTGCCTGCATGCATGCAAGTATACCTGTGTCATGCAATGCCCACAGACATCAAAAGAGGGTGTCAGATTCCCCTGGAACTGGATTATGGACAGTTATTAGCTTCCATGTGGGTGCTGGTAATAGAATCCAGGTCCTCTGCAAGAGTAGGCAGTGCTCTTAACTGCTGAGCCATCTCTCCATCCCAACAATGAAGATTTTAAGATTAAAGTAGGTTCTAGAAGATGAAAGAACTCCCCATACTCATGGATTTACAGCTAATATTATGAAAGTAGCTGTATTGCCAAAAGAAATCTACAAGTTCAATGCAACTCTCATCAGAATTCTGATTATGTGTTTTACAGAACTAGGGGAAAAGATCTTACAATTCACAAGGAAGCCAAGGCAAACTTGAGCAAGAAGAACAATATTGTAGGTATCACAGTGTCTGGTCTCAGATCATATGGCAGAGCTGTAGTGACAAAAACTGCACGGTACTGGCACAAACACAGGTGCATACAGCGATGGTGCAGAATAGAGAAACCAGATACAAACCCAAAAAGCATCAGCGACCTGACTTTCAATAAAGGTATCCCTGTGTAGAAGACTAACATAGCCCCTTTGGCACTCAATCCCCACAAAAAGCTATTCAAAATGGATCAACCATCTTAATCTGACACTCCAAAGCTGCTAGAGGAAAACTTAGGGAAACACTTTCAGATGAATTTCTGAGGACTCCAGAGACATAGGAGAGAACTTCAGGAACTGACAAATGGGATTCCAAGAAACCGACAAGCCTCTGTACATCAAAGGAGACAGCCCTTATGGTGAGGAAATGGCCTACAGAACAGGAAATGACCTCTGCCCACTTCCTCTTCTTTAGTGTCAATCTTCAGAACAAACTTGAATGTTAAAGACCTACAGACATATTCATAGGAAATCAATAGGATTTAATGTCAGTGAAAAGTCACCAGCCTGTCACAATCCCTCATTAAGGACAGAACTCACATTGCAAAATGTATCTCCATTCATAACCAATCAAATTGTGTGCCTTCATGATTATTTTGACCATGTAACCTCTTTGCTGAGAAGTTAACCCCCTTGCTTTGATCCCTTCCACTTGGTACTTTCCTGTGGGTGACTTCCAAGTGTGGCCTTGGGCTCCATGTTAGGTGACACTTTATTAAAGAAGTGAGGTAGACACTGCTCTGAATGAGAGGAGGGATGGGCGACCTCAGCAAACAGATTTTGATTTTTTCATGTGTTTCTGGAACTGTGTTCTGCTGCTCAGGAGCAGTGGCTCTGAGGATGACCACTGCAGGGAACTTCAAAACTTGGAAGTACTTTATCAGTTAAAAGTTGTTTGCTTTTTCCTGGGAGTTGCTAGTTTTATTCAATCTTAAAGATTGGACATTTGGCCCAAGGGCCGATATGAGTAATCATGTTACTAGGTCAATTTTACAATGAACTGAATGTTTTCAATTTGAAGGAATTTAAATAATATTTAACAATAAATGTCACCTAGGCTTCTACCAGGAAAAGTCTCTGTATTTGGGTGTAGCAAGGTTGCCATCTACTGATACATATAAGTAGGGTGATTTTTTTCTTTTTCTTTTTTAATGTA
This sequence comes from Rhizomys pruinosus, assembly GCA_009823505.1. NCBI lineage: Eukaryota > Metazoa > Chordata > Mammalia > Rodentia > Spalacidae > Rhizomys > Rhizomys pruinosus. Next base: position 1,711,294 of record VZQC01005685.1, read on the forward strand.
AAAGGAAGATTTCAATGTGAACTCTGCTGCATGTAAAGTAGTGATATTAATATTTTAACACAAAGCCATCTAATAAGTAGTTCCTGGTATGAAGCCCTAGGCTGATTCTTGGGGGACAAAGAGGACTGTTTGGTAAGACACAGAGAACACACACAAGCTATTCAGCAAAAGCAGAAATTATCTTGTACCCCAAAAGAGACAGCAGGCCTGCCCTGCCCAGGAGCTCCTACCCCCCTTCTCCTCTGGAGCTTCCAAAAGAGCACTGACAGCCCTGCACCCCAATACACACTTGGCTCCCACTACCCAGCCCTTTCCCACACCCCCTCACCCTTACTCCACCCACCTCCCCACCCCATCCCTGCATACATCAAGGCGTCAGTGATAACTGAGATAACTGTTGAACACTACTATTTAGGAAGAAGTTGTAAAAGGAATGAGATACACTAATTCTCTTGACAAAAAAAGATGTAAACAAAGTACTAAGAGGAGTCAGAGTAGAACAGCACCTACCTCTACCACAGCTGGCTAAGGACCAAGAGCCCAGCCCTGGCTGGGGCCTCTGCAGGGGGTCATGGGAGCTTCTGTTGCAAAGTAGGGAAAAGAATTCAATCTAACCCCAAACACTGAGTCAGGCACCAAGATGTTAAGTGCTTAGGTAGATGAAAACAAGACGATTACTGATCAGTGTCTTACATATTGCTTAATTAAAACAAATGCTTGATCACTTATCCATTAAAATTTGTACACATATCATCAGAATGACCACTCTAACCAGCCATCCGATCACAGCATGGACACTATGGCCCCAGACTCTACCAAACTTGAATCAGTGAAGGTTAAAGCCATGGCCACAACCAGGGAAGCCAGGCCCCTCTGCATCTCCTCGGCACTGTGCACCACAGGTACACAGACTGCCTTCTGTGGACTGCGCTAGGAGTGTTTTATCCTCTCCTGATACCATGATGTGTGTATGCGGATTGAACCAACAGCGTTTACAAACTAACGGTCAAGTGCCTGTGGAATTCATCACAGAATATGTGATTATTTAGAAGTCAATTGAAAAGGAGAGCTTCCTTTCCAAAAGTAAACAAGAGATGTTCCATGTGTGCAGCTCTTTAAAGATTCCAGTCTCTTACAAAAAAATAGAAGGCATTTTATTTTAAAACTAAGTTCTGAACTTGCAGATGCCAATTTAAGGGGGTGTGTGATTTTTCCCTTTAAGAGTAACTACATTTAAGCTGCAAGTTTTGTTTATGATGGTTCTAAGATCATCTTATTTGTAACCAAGATTGTTTTTAGGGGCAGGTGTAGCTGGAAAGCAGATTGCACCTAACTTTCAGAAAGCCTATAACTTTTTCTCTGAAGAATCAGTTAATCCCTTCCCTTAGGTTTTGCCCAAGAGCTGTTTGTACACTTCATTTTATATCATTAAGCTACCAGAAAACAGATAGGAACCCGTGCTCATCTCCAGCATGCACTTGGGATCAGAAGCATTGGTGCCTGCCTTGGGTGAGAGAGTACTTACTCCTTGGTTGTGAGTACAGTCACAAGGTATTTGGGGCCATCAATCTTATTTTACAGAACTCATCAAGTTGACTCTAAGATCTATGTGGAAAGTCCTGGCACAGAATGACTTGCTTAGAAACCTGGCTGTTTCAAAACCTGCATGAGAAACTGCAGACAACTCACTAAATTGCTCTGTACCTAGAAAGTCTCAGAATGAGAAGAACAAGTCATCTGCTCACATGGTCAATGAAAGGGTAACTACTACAGTCAGGTATTAAGTGTTTAGTACAGACAGAAAATGCTTATAACTGCTGCCAGTATCATCATTATCATCATCATCATCATCATCATCATCATCATCATCAACAACATCATCACTACCAATATCACCGCCATCATCACCACCACCATCACCATCAATAGCTCTGTGGTTTATTTCCCTTTACTTCTTTCTATTGAAATATTAATTTCATGGAGCTGATTTAATTTGATGACCATAATCATTAGTATTAATCACTTGGTGAAGTCCCACACAAAGAGATATACTTCATGTGACATAAGATATAGGAGACAGCTCAAGTCAATGAAAATCAAAAGGGAATAGAAGTTAACAGACCAAGTCCTCACCCCATCTCTGCCACCATGGGATATTTTCTTCTTTCATTTGAGCTGATGACAGGATACCACAGACCAAGCCTCTTAGAAATAATAGAAATGTATTTATCACTGTTCTGGAGTATGTAGGTTCAAGACCAAACTAGACTGTATACTATTTAGGGCCACCTCCAGTTCCATATATGGCACCGTGCTTCTGGGACCCTTGTGGTGTAAAACATGAGACAGGGCTTGGAGTCTGTTTCTGTAGGCATTCTTTTGGCAGAAGCACTTAAGAGAGTCGGCAAGCAGCCTCCAAGCCTGGACCCCTGCTGATATCCTGCTTACCTGTAAAACATGTGAAACCTGCTGGGCAGCCAAAACTGTCTTTGAGACTGTCTTTGATGCTTTAGGGCAAAACATTGATCTGGAACAAATGGCCTGAAGTTCCACGTGTCCCAACCACTTGTCCCAACCCCCAATTCTGTATGTCCCAGCCCCCTTGCAAGGATCTGTATAAAATACCCTGAGCTACAACATTAAACCATGTTTTATTCCTCCTTGTGGAATTGCTCCCGGTCTCCGTGAACCCATTTCCGTTTCCTTTTTCTCTCCTGGTTGCTTCTCACTGCTCCTCATCTGCCCAGCCAGGGCTCAAGGACTGTTTCCCGGCTGGTTTGGGACAATTCCAATCTTTCAGCACCATGCGGTTGCAAACCCTAGCCCAGGGAGAAGAACATCAAGTGGAAGGTGGCACACGCATGACACACATTTAAAGGAACACCAGACATATACTTCAGATGACATGTTTCATGAAGGCACTAATCAACCTGACTGAACTAATCACTTCCCATAAGTCTCAACTTCTAAGAGTCCCATCCTGGGGTGGTTTCAACATCTGGATTTTGAGGAGACAAAATCATAGCAAAGCTGTTTGTGAATTCCCAAGACATGTCTTCAAGTAAAATCCATAAAGTAGTTTTGCTTGAAATCTCATTTTTACCATCAACTTGTAAGAAATTAGCTTATGCTCAAATGTAAAATAAAATTTAATCATAGCATTGACTTTAATGAATCTGTATGTATCAGAACATTGGACTGAGAATGTCAAACACAGACTTGGCCCAGCTCTCCCAAAAACGAGCTGGTTCAGTAGATGGTAATGAACACAACTTTTCTGCACCTCACTTCTCACATATTGTACCTTTATTGCCCCCCTAAAAGTTGTTATTAGTAGCACATTCAATTTGAAAGATGAAGGCATCATTCTAAAATAATTTATGTTTAAATTTCCCAATAATGGGGAAAGAAAACATTCAAAATTCCAGTCTCAAAGTGTTGGTTCTGTGAACATTTCCTATGTTGTCTTTATATTTGAACATTAGCATAGCCACACCTTCCTGCTGCCAGCTTCCAAGGAGGTACCGCCCACCTCTTTGGTTCTGCTTATTAACGCTGCCACCCCAGGAGCCCCAAGTGTACATCACAAGTCCCAGGAGGATGCAGCATTTTAACAGTCTGGTGGTGTTGACCTTATGTTCTCAATTTAGTAATGAATTTACTGAGTAAATATTAGGCGTCTTTCCATACTCAGTGGGGGGTTAAGTGTTCACTGTTTGCTTTTACTCTTTCTTCTGAAGTTAGCTGTTTCTCCAAACAATCTGCTTGCAGAGTTCCAGGACAGAAAAGTACACCCCAAAGAGGATGCGCCCCAGGGTTAAGACTGGAATTTATGAACCCTCTCACTGCCAACAGCATCATTCAGAATGTGACAGCAGCATGTGTTTGACACAGTGTGCGCCCCAGCTGAGCAGACCTCTTTCCTTGGAGGGGCCTGGGCAACAGCCCCTTACATACTCTGCTTTTACTATGGCATTTCTCACACCATTAAACTGGTTTTATTTTGATTATATCTGATCTCTCTGGGCAAAATTAAGTTTGTCAGGAAAGCAGCAATGTCTGTGGCTAATGCATTTTTTATCTCAAAAGAACACAGTGCATTGGCTCCTACGCAATGCATCTAGGGAGGGTCGATTCTTGCCACGGGCTCAGCATGGCCCTGATCTCATTTACTCTTCACAGGATCAGATCAGAAGTCGGTTTGAGCCCCTAATTTCACAGGTGAGAGTGGAAGGTCCATAGGGGATGTAGGATGGTTGGTATTGGAGTGAGCTTGACAGACTCTGGACTCTTAGGAGCCTGGGACCCCTTGTCAGGAATCGTGTTCATTAGGTTAAACTTGGAAGACCCACACTACAAGTGAGCAGTGCCAGCCCCCAGGTTTGGGTCCTAGACTATGAGAAAAGGAGAAAGGCAGACAAGCAGGGTATTCATGGTTCTCCTGAGTGAGGATGTGATGTGACCAGATGTTTTCAGCTCCTGCAACCAGAACTTCCATTCCATGCTGGGCTGTACACAGGAACAGAGCCAAAAAGTGTCTCCCGCCTTCACAATTTGGATCCTGTGACCTCTGACCAATATGTGGAGGACAGAAGAAACTGGCCTCATGGAGGTCTCTGCTTGCACACCCTTAGTCCTCCCCTCACACATGAGTCCAGCTGTCTGCTTCAGAGGAGTAGCTGACTCCTCTGGCTCCTTTTTCCTCTGAAGGCCAGCAGTTATACTCCAGGGCAGGCAGGTGACCCTAGGCCTAGGAAGGCATTTATTTGATGCCCATGCTGCGCCATAACTGGGGGTTCTCAGAACGCTTCTTCCTGCTGCCAGTCTTCATCTCCTCAAAGACCTGACACTCTTTTGCATCTCACAGATAGGTGATTGCCCAGGACCCATACCTCTATCAAGGCGGGCAGATCCAGGCCATGCTCAGTGACTCGACTTGGAAACGGGTAGGTGAGCATCATCTTTCTACCTTTGACTAGCTTAGGAAAATACAGAACTATATTACATTTACTGCTAGACCTATAGTACTGCTGTTGCAAGCACTCTGACCTGAGCCTCTGTTTTCTTATTTAGAAATCAAGAATCACATTTTTAGCACATTGTAAATAGTCTATTTTGCTTCTCCTATGCCACTGCCATAATTTAGGAGCAGAATGTGCTGATTTGTAGCCATGAGCAATACTTCTATGACATGACAATTGTGTTGACATTCCATTCCTTTATACATGTTTCTTTCATTTTTGTTCTCTGGGTACACTTATGTACGTGTGCTGCTAACATGCATACATATGTGTGCATCTCTGTGTGAGCATCACTCAGCCTTAGAAAAGAAGGGGATTTTGCCATTTACTACAGCATAATGTTAAGTGAAACAAATCAAACAAAGAGAAGCAAAGTGTGCTACGTGGTTTAATTTATATGGGCTGAACATGAATGGTCCATAATTTGAAATCCAAAATTCACCATAATCTGAAACATTCTGATCTCACAAGTATGGAATTCCAAACCATGAACTGCTCCGTGTATGAATATTTTTTAAGGTTTCACAAGATGACCTTCCCAGCATGGGTGTAGTGACTGTGAGGCAAGGCAATGCTGTACTTGGAGCTCAGTATATGCAAACAAACCAGTATCTGAAATATAAAAAGGCATCCAGTCCTAAACTACAGACAACAGATGCTCAGACCTAAGGAAAAAGTCAAATTTGAGGCTGGAGAGATGGGTCAGTGGTAAAGAGCACTTTTCTTCTAAAGGACCACCGTTCAGACCCCAGTACCCACAGGGACTGCTCACAAGCACCTGGAACTCCAGCTCAAGGGATCTGACACCCTCTTTTGGCATCTGTAGATACCACACACACACACACACACACACACACACANTCCCGCCTGGGGTTCATTTACCAGACTTTGAACAATTGAGCCTCATTGGTTCCAAATCCTATGATGTCATGCTTTGCATTTTCTTTTGTATTGCAAAGAGACATAGCCGATCATCCCTTGATGAAGAGGTCCTCACCAACACACTGTGTGTGCCTGTGAGGGAGGTCTGAACCTGTAGTCCTGGCTACACATACTCTGTGCATTTCAGGAAAAGCCACTTTTCAGCACTGTGCCCTGGTCACCTCCTGGTCATGGGGCTCTGAGGGAATTTCTGAATGTTTCTGAAGTCCCAGGAGTCTTAGCTGCTCTGAACTGATTTGCTTGAACACTTTATATTAACAGCATGATTTGTACTGATTCTCTGTCATCCCCAACCTAGGGTTCTGGAGCTGTAGAGCTGACCTCTAATAAAGCCCAATAATGGAGAGCCCTGGACAGCGTGCTCTGGGAGCGGCTGCGGCCAGTGGCTTCATATGTAATTGTCTCACAGAGCAAGAGAAATCCATTGCACTGTGTGGCCATGGTGCTGGCCAAGACCCTGAAAGCTACTGTCAATTTTCCCGTAGGCTTTTCTGCATGTGTCTTTTTCTTCTATTTAGCTTACCGTTGCTGTGATGAAAGGTTGACTTTTAGAATAAACAGATATAAAAGACACTGGGTCTGGAGGAACCTAGGCGATGGCTGAGACATACCTAGAAAGCCCATGTTGTCTCTCCATGACTGATGGCCTCACAAATGATTATAGCAAGCAGCCTGGGTCAGCACTGCATACATAGTCTGCTCCATCCTGTCTACTATTGAGAAAGCTGCTGACCACTATCAATGAAGTCCCTAAAAAAGCATTTCATCTCCAGTGACTTAGACATCCCTTTGTTATGTCTAAGCTGGCTCTGTTTATTAGATTATATTTTGCAAGTCCCATCATAAAGTCACAAATAGACACAGAGGTCCCAGATGGTCTCCTGGGAGTGAACAATCTTCTCTTCTCTGCTATTGGTCCCTTGATCTGTGGTGCTCCCAGTCACCAGCCCCACCCATTCTCCACAAACAGCAATCCTGCAGCCCCCCAAACATTACAATTCTGCTTTGTTTCCTAAGGTTTCTACCCATCCACCCCATGAGTGAAAGTACTTGAATCTAAAAGTCACACATTTTTCTTATTCAATAGAAATGTGGCTGCTGGTTCCTTTTACAACATTGATGTTTTTTTTCTTTATAAAAGGTCTTTTCCTTAAGAAAGATACGTTAATGACTCATGAGCCAGTATGGAAGAAAAATTCCTTCTTTTTGTTTGATTATGCTTATGCTGAGTAAACAAATAAAACAGAGAAGTGAAAGTTCACCATGGCATGGTGGGCCACAAAGGGGCATTGTGGTGGGCCCTGACACAGAACCAGAATGCCTGCTTGAGGTCTGCTTCATTGCATGGCAGAAGAACTTTGTCGTTTTGAGGTACCATGTTCCCATCAATGAAGTGATGATCTTGCTTAATTTGGAAATCTTGTACAAGCTCTGTAGAGCACAATAGCACAAAGAAACATGGGGTCAGGGCTAGGGTGCCTGTGAGGTTAGGGGGTTTCTTTATGCTATTGTGCTGCACAGAGTTGCACACTCCGTCCACTGGGACAGTGGTGGCAGGTGCAGAAAGTTTCTCATTCTCTTTAACTTGACAGAGAGAGAGAGAGAGAGAGAGAGAGAGGAGAAGAAGAGAGAGAGAGAGAATCTGGATTCTGTCTCGCTTGGTTTGTTTTACTGGTAGTTAACGCTTTTCTCCAGGCCCTTCGCAGCTCTGTTGAGATGATATGGGAACCTAACCATACATAAACACAAAAATCTCTCAGCCCTACTCAGGTTCAGGTTCTGCAGTTTCAGACTCCAAAGCCCCCCCCCCCCGCACAACCCTGGTGAACAGAGAGGACGTCTGTGCCTGTGAGCCTCCTCTTCTTTGATCAGTTTGGACCCCTGATCTCAAGGATGGTGCTGCACACATTGAGGGAGAGTCTCCTCCCTCAGTTAATCCTCTCTGGATACATCTTCACAGATAAACCCAGAAGTGTGCTCTCCAAGTGTCTAGAGCTGTCCAACCAAGCTACAGGCTTCTATTGACTGCACCGATTCAGTGTTGTCCCAAAGATTCTACTTGTTCTTCATCCACTGCTCCCCCTTGTCCAGCTCTTTCTGCAGTGGTGGCCACCCTCCTCAGTCACGTATTCACTTTCCATGGGAGAATCATCTAATTTCTCTTATCTGTGGTCAGCTGCCTTTAACAGAACAAACACCCTCCACCCTCCCGCCCATCTGCTGTGTTTTCATTTTGACTTGTGACTGACCATCTGTCTATATGATATTCTCATGTCTGTGTTTTTCTTTAACTTTTAGAAGTATAATACATCTTCCTCTAGAGGGATTTTTCTACAGTGGTATTGAACTCTGTAGTCTGGGTCACATCTCTTATCTTCTGTCCATTGAAAAATATTCATAATGTATAAACATAGTTCACTTTCTGGGAATTTTTGTTAAGAAATTTTTTTTATGCAGAATTCTCATATAAAAATGAAAGTTACTTTCTGTTCAGGATTGAGCCTCCACATACATTATCAAAATTAATAGGGTGGGATTTATTCGAGCATAACACAAGAAAATAAACCTAATTTAATAGCAAAACTTTTCACACTCACACCTCTTTTTTTCTTTGATTTGAAAATGTAACAGGTAATTTAGTTCAGAGTATGTGGGAGAGACCCATGTAGTTGGAAGTGTTCTCAGATGTCCATTTTAATTTCTAGTTTTATTTATTTTGTTTATATTTTTTTTTTTTTTTTTTTTTTTTTTTTTTTTTTTTTTTTTTTTTTTTTTTTTTTTTAATTTTTTTCTTTTTGTAGCCCCAGAATATGGTCTATCCTCGGTTAATACCCAAGTGTTTGAAAAATGTATACCTTTTGTTACTGAATAGAATCCTCAATGTTCTTAAGTGGGATGTGTTATTTATATTCGTTTTTCAATAGCTGTCCTGATTTTCTGCCTAGTTACTGTTACTATGAGAGGAACTTAGCATCTTTCCCAAATAATTTCTACATCTTTATTCAGTTAAATTAGCATTAGCCTTGTATTTGCAGTTCTATTACATATACACAGATTATTTTAAACACTACAGAGTTCAGTTTCTTTTCTACTCAGTCTGACAGGCTTTATGGGCTTTTGAAAATGCAGTCAATGTGGTTGGTATGAAAAATCTGCCACATTCATGATTTTCCGATTATTCCCCATATTCTTTGGTAGGTTCTCTGTTTTAATGATTTATCTCTATTATATATTATTGATACTTGCTTATTAAAATAGTGTCCTTCCTGCATTTCTCATCAACATTTCAAGGATCCAAGCCCTGTTCATTCCAAATCAGTTCCTGTCTATCTAGGAAATTTGGAAGCGTACCCCTGCCTTGGCACATCACACCGGCTTTTTTTTGGGGCATTTAAGGGGGTTAATGACTTTATTTTATCTTCCTGGGCTCTGACATAGACATCTCTGGTGACTGGGAGGAGCTGGATGATTCTGGTTTTATGACTCTGCAGTGGCTCCTGGCCATGATGTACACTCTTCATTTTGAAGGCTAAAGCACTGGAGAATTGGGTTGAAGTTGGATGCCTCACTGGGCAGTTAGTTTGGATGCCTGTGAGTTTGTAACCCATTACTCCTGAGGAGACCTAAGGAGTTTTATCATCCTGTTAGATCCAGGTAATTAACTAAGGAAATGGCTGCAATCTCTCAAAGTTTCTAAAAAAGTAAACTGTTTTCAGGATGAGTTGGAAATAAACACTTTTTTGTACCTGATGCATTGCAGGGTCTCAGAGAGCTTTGAGGAATTAGTGAGTAGTTTTCCCAGGTGCCCACTGATAAGGCCAACCATGATAGAGCATGCTCCTCTGTTTCCACAATTCTACTTTGTTACTTTTCAAGTTTCCATTTCCATTGACTAAAGCTTCTCATCTGATTTTTCATGTTGTTTACCTTTTCAATTACAGTCTTTAATACCAAATCATATTTACATGAAATTACTTTTCTGACAGTTTCACCAACTGCCATGTTTGCATCTGATTTTAGAAACTGACTCCTTTTCCCACATGCCCTAAAGTTTCTTTCTCTAAATCTGAACACCTTGTATACATCTATAGAGGAAGGGTATTTGAAATGTTTATTTATTTTTTCATGTATTTGTATATTTATGTATGTGCATGTGCAGATGAATGTGTGCCTGTGTGAATGCTTGTATGTGTGCCCTATGTGTGCATGTGTGGTTCGTGGTATCAGGTGCTTGTGGTATGTTTGTGTATGTGGGTGGGTGCATGTCTGTTTGTGCTTGTGTGTGTGAATGTGTATGTGTGGGCTTGTATGTGATGTGTGTGTGCTTTTGTGTGTGTGAGTGTGTTTGGTGTGCTTTTGTGTTCTTGTGTGTGTGGTGAATATGTGTGTGTGTGTGCTTTTGTGTTCTTGTGTATGTGTGCACTTGTGAAGGCAAGGTAAACCTCAGGGGGTCAGTTTCTCAAGGGCAATCACACGTTTTTTTTTTTGGTCATTCCGGCTCCCGCACTGGCTGGAGCTCCTAATTATTCTGGCTGGCTGGCCAGTGAGATCACAATTATGTGCCAGCACGCGCTGCTTTGTATGAAGTTGTTGGTGACTAAATTCAGGTTTCCATGCTTGTGGGACAAGGCCTTTACTGATCTAGCATTCCCCTGGCCCCACGTGCTCTTTGTGGGTATGGTGATCTCACACAGCACAGACTGAGCTACCTCCTCAGCCTTCTCTCCTTCGTGGCTCTGCGTTGGGGGTGGTGGTGTCTCATGTTCACAGGAGCTTCTCTTGCTCTTTGTGTTAGGCATGGCAGTCCTGCACTTACTTTCCTGATAAACCTATCTCCCAGGATCTTGTTTGTTCTAGACTATGCACTGGGTGTCTGTGGTTGTTTACGTTACCTAAGGAGTCATCTCCCTGGCCCCTGTCTTGTTCCTCGGCTTGCCATGGACATGGCATTTCAGTTCATTCACTTAGGAATAGATGGGTCTGGCTTCTGCTATTGCTGTGGCTACAGTGGATTATTCCAGGTTATGAACTCCTCTACTGGTTTCTTATATAAGGATAGAGGATGATTCCCAGAGGGTTTGACCATGCCTGTGCTGATAAGCGTTCACATGAAGGGGGAGGAGGCTGATGTTAGGACATATGTCAGAGGTTGAAGCCGGGCATGAGGACTAGAAACAAGAGGGAACAGTAAAGACATGGACATATGTATAAAACCAGTTGAACTCTGAATATCTTGACATAACCAACAGATAGGCTTGACTCTATTCAAAGGCCCCTTGCTCCTTGGTGGGAGTGAGATGCCCCTGAGCCTAGGGCCTCTGAACCTGATGTATCATTCAATGCCTGTGCACACACAGTACAAGCTCACTGCTTTCTGTGCCTTCTTACTCTATGGCAGTAACTAATTTGGGAATTCTTACTGTCAGTGCTAGGCAGAAATATGGTAAAATCACCATGGGTACACATTTCTTCTATGTAATACTACAACTAATATATATAGAATTGTGAAAACATTTACAGTATTCTTATTTGAGGGGTTTGGGAGTTGGTTCAGTTGGTAAAGTGCCTGCTCTGCAGTCAGAGGACCTAGTTTGATTCTCAGCACCCACTAAAATTCAGACATGGTGGCAGAAGCCCTTAACCCTAGTGCACATGGAGACAGATCTACAAGGAACTCCTTGGCCAGTGTGGGCTGCTGTGGCTCGACATTCAGTGAGAGACGCGGTCTCAAAAATAAGATGCAGAAGAACAAACAGAAGAAGACAGTAGTTCCAATCTCTGGACCTATAGCACACCTGCATACTTGCAAACACCGTAACATATACAGGTACAACCCAGACACACTAGTTACTCATGTGCACACTATACACACATACACAAAACTAAAATATTAAGTTGTTCTTGTACTGTTTTACATCTCTCTTTGGCAAATTCTACTGACAAATTCTTTTATCTTCCAACAAAAACATCTATGAAAACCTAAAACATAATTCACATTGGCCTATGTGTTCAGTCAAAATAGCACACTGACAAAAGAACAAAACCACCCAAATCCTTATTCTAACTTGGAACTTGGACTTGCAGGTACTGCAGCCAGACTGACTTCTTATAGTCTCTGACCCCTTTATGACAAATTTATCCACTGAGGAGTGTATTCTTGGTGTATGTGTTTGGAAGATGTCTATTTGTAAATATGCCTAGGTAAAAGCTATAGGTGGCTGCACTGACGGAACTGGCTGGGCCATCTGTAATCCACACATCCGAACGCTGCTAATGGAGAAGGTCAGTACACTAACCTGCAAAGAAACAGCAGTTGAGGTCCACACAGCTGGACCAGTTAGCAAATAACCCCATGCCTGGATGAGTGCAAACACCTCCTAGCATCCTGCTGGGCACAAGAGGTCCTGATTTTATTTCAGTAGGTACATATTTTATTGGAATCATTTCCCACGGAGGTGGTAAAAGCTTCCTCAACTCCCACTTTCAAATCTGGGACATGGTATCTTTCAAAGCACTGAAACTGAAGCATAATTAAGGAGAGTGGTCACTCCTTCTTTTCCATGTGTACCCGTAATCACCTTTCTGGGGTTTGGTGATAAGACACTCCACCAAAGTACCTTTAAAAAGAGGAGGGTTTACTTTGGCCGGGAGTCAAGCCCAGCAGGGTGAAGAAGTCAAGGCAGGAGGTGTGCAAGGCAGCTGGTAACGTTGCCTCTGCAGTCAGGAAGAAGAGGGGTAAATGCATCCTCAGCTCACTTTCTCCGTTTCTAAATTCCAGGATATCTGTGCCAAAAATCGTGCCCCCTCAATTAGCCTAACGAAGATAATCCCTACAGCCATGCCCAGAGGCCCCCTTTCCAGACATTTCTAGACCTCATCCCGTTGACAGTTAAGACTGACTGTCAATCACACCCTGGTATACAGCTAAGGCTTCCTCCAAGGTACGCATGTGTTTGTAGAGGCCCACTGCTGGGATTAATGTGTGTCCTTTGTTTTTGTGTCACAGTTTTTGTCACTATGTAGACTAGCCTGGCAGTGGAGCTGTTTATGTAGCCCAGGATAACCCTAAAGCTTATGATTCTCCCTGCTTTGGGATTACAGGTTATAGTCCATGGGGAATAATCTTTGCATTTAAAAATTATTACTGTTTTATAGAATTAACAGTTGGGACCAAGAAAAAGAGCTATAAGAGAGAAATTGAGTCTACTTTTTGTTCTGCTGGTGATCACTGGGGAAGATACAGTATGTCTTTGGGTCTTTGGGACTTCGGGTTTTTGTTTAGAAATCAAGATTTTGGAGCTAAAGAAACTTGGATCCTTTACATGGCACGATGGTGAACATTCACTCATTAGAAGTCGCCTGGGGCAGGTAGGGATGGCAGAGCACAAACAGGTGGGGTTTTTTTTTTTTTTTTTTTTGAAAGAGAGCACACCGTGCAAGTTCTTTATGGGTAGCAAACTCTGGTATAAATGACACGAATAATTAGCAACTGGAAGAGGATGTATGGCAAGTGGCCTTTTTGGTTGGAAAATCAGAAAACTGAGAGTGGGGAATCTGGAGTGGGAGAGCTCTGTCAGAGATGGGGGCAGGGGTGGGCTCAAAAGTCCCCCACATGAGGCAAAGTCCACGCCTCAGAGAGACTTGGGGAGCACAGCTTTCAGACAGATCTAAACAAGTGGGTCAAGCTGAGCCCTAGCAAAATAATTTGCACGCATATGAGAAATTGAAGATGCGATCCTCACAGCTCACCTGGCTCAGCTTCTAAACTGTAATTCCCAAATTGCATGGCAGACAAGGAGCTACGCAAGCACAGCCTTTTTCCAATAGAAAAGAAAGGGACCAAGATTCACCTGGAAAAAACCCAGATGCTGGAGCTGGCAGACTTGGATTTCAAGGGGTCATTACGTCCCTGCTCTGTGGAGAGAGACTGAAAGTGCTTTCAGTGAATTAATGGGAAACTCAGCACAGTAAGCACAATGAGGAAAAACAAACAGCTGAATTTTTTTTTAATTTGTTTTATTTTTGTTGGTCTTTTTGAGACAAGGTATTAAAACAAGGAAGTATTAGACAGACTGTGCAACCTAGAAAAGACACAGAGAAAGAGTCACTCAGACCACAGACAACTTTCTGATTTGAGGAACAAGTGGGGCAAGGGACGGGTTGAAGACTAAACACCACTGGGTCTTATTTGTACCAAGTCACACATTTGAAATACTGAGGATGAAGAGGGGAGGGGTTGCAAAAGAACTTTAGGTATTACATTGTGAATCTGTGGATGATAGGAAAGAGGGCTGGCTATGTATTTAGAATTATTACCAGTGCTGAACAACTATGTTCAGCTCTGAGAGGGCCATGTGGGAAGATGTGCACTGCACTGACATTTGTGGTGTGGAAAATCTGGGATCTGAGGGTTGGTGCTGAGGGCAGGGCGGCAATGGCCAGTCTAAACATAGCAGGAACCATGGGTCTGTGGAGACAGCCCAGTGGGTAAGGCACTTGTATTTGGATCCTCAGGACCAAGTAGCATCTGGCTATGATGATACATGTCTTAACCCCAGTGCCAGGGAAGGAAGAGAGACAGGCCTGATCTCCAGAAGTGTCTGGCCAGTCAGTGGAGTCAAAACGGTGAGCACTGGGCTCAGAGAGAAACTCTAAAAAGTACTGAAATTGCTGTTGAGGAAAAACCTCATATCAATCAACCTGCTGTCCTTTATAATACATGCCTAAGGTTTTTCACATAGTGGTGGATACACAAACATAACATCATACAGAACATCAATCAGAAAACCATGGAACAATCCAGAGAAAAGACTGATTTTAGTGAAGACAAAAGACATGCTGCATCGCCATGTGTCTCTGCTCTGACAAAGGCATGCTGTCTGTAGTTAGGAAGGATTTGCTTTCTTGACTTTCAGCCCCAGCTCAGCCTTGGGTTCTTTATAAAATACAGAGTTGAACTGCCTTGAATTGAATAAGTCAAGAAGAGTTACTGGAAGCCAAGTCTTGATAATTTTCATGGAAAATTTGCTTTCATGCTCGCTATTTTGATAATTAGCAAATTTGAAGTGATATTTACAATACCGAGTGGCTCCCAGCCTTTGTAAATCAAGTGAGATGGATATTACTCATTATTAATAGTTGCATTTTCAATTTTCATTCAATATTAGGAACTGTGAATGGAAAAATACTATGCTTCCATCTGAAACTTGGTCTTTATTTCCTAGTGGTTTGAAGCTTCTCTGTGTTCACAAATATTCTTTGATCGGTGTGGAAGCTTATGCAGATGTTAAGGCCTCTCTTTGGGAGTATGGCTCAGTGGGTTTCAGTTCACTGTGCTGTGGAGAACGAGGAACCTAAACTCAGATTGTAGCACCCGCTTACCCAGTGGGCGTCCTGTTTCAGACCTGGGACGCCAGCCCTGGGGAGGAAGAACCAGGAAATCCCTGGGTCTTGCCGGCTTCTAGTCTAGTTGTGGAAACAGGGGCCTGACTCCAGGTTCAGAAAGAGCTCTGCCAGAGGAGCAGTGGGGGCCTGACATCTTCCTTGGATCCGTGCCTGCATAGCACGTCCACAGCACACCACTTACAGACACACACACACATGCAACACATATGTTGCACACATATGTGATGCACACACACACACAATATGCACACACACACTTCTGTTTTAATGACTATATCTGCAGGAGATGTGATAGTTCATATTGTCTCAGTTGCGAAGTGTCCCATTTCAAGTTTCCAGTGTTATTTGCTTCTAGATCTTCCTTCCTTACTTCATAGCTGAGCTTTCCTACCACTGGGGTGAATGGACAGGATGAGGTGGTTGAAACATGGCATGTGCACTGAACGGCACTTTTTGCTTTACCACCTCTGTATAGTAAACGGGGGCTGCAACTACCACGAAACTGCTGTGACATGTGCTCAGCAACACGGAAAAAAAAAATGGGAATCAGAAGAAACATACAGTATGATAGCTCTGTTATTAATTGAATATGCCTCATTATTTCATGATGTATGTATTATATCCAATCATATATAATATATGTAATATATATATATATACATATTATATATGTATATATCATTTGAGTAATATCCCCACTATTTCTAGTAAGGAAGAAAGATAAAATTGGTAAAAAAAATAAAAAAAATGTTTGTATGTTTCAATCATTAGATAGTGAAATTAATCTTCCAATTAAGAGATGCCCCATGACTTTATATTCATTAGTTGCCCCGATGTGTGTAATGTGGGATAACAGATTCCAGCTCCTGGGTGAAGTGCTCAAGCAGAACCCAGAGCATGTTCTCTTTTCAGGAAGTAAGACATCATCCAGGGACCCGAGCTTGTGGACTGTGCTGCCACATGCCTGACTGGAAGAACCAAGCATCAGTGTGTTAGCAGACTTCATGCTTAAATCATGAATTTTGTTTATCCTCAAAAAAGCAGAAGGAAAGGTGGTTCTCCATCACTGCATTGCATAGTGCTAAGAATCTCTCTAGTTTTAAATATGAGACAAAAGGTGGCCATCTTCTACCACGATTTTCATGTATTAATAGAAGTTCAGTTCAGTCAAATGATGCTGGGGTTTCTGTGGCTGCTGAACTGTGTTAAAGCACAGTGTTAAAGCACAGTGTGTTCTCCCACAGTGCTGAAGGTCATAGTCTAAGTTCTGATGTTCTTGGCAGGTTGACGTCCCTTAGAAGCTTCTGGAGTTAGGTCCTTGTGCTGCCTCCTCTATCTTCAGCAGAGTGGCAGAGCACCCATCTTCCTCTGTCTTCTTGTGACTGTCTCCTCTTCTCACCCCTGTCTCTGTGGGCCTTTCATGATGTCAGCTTGTCATGGGCTTGGGGCATGTGGAGAACGTCACACTCTAGCTTCACCTTTCAACAACTTTCCATATCTTAAAAACAATCTAGTCACAGGGGCCTTGGAAAAGATGGCCTAGCGGTTAAAGAGGCACCGACCTCTCTTACAGAGGACCCAGGTTTCCAATCCCAGCAAACCCAACATGGTGGCCAAAGAACCGTCTAGAAACATCCAATTCAGGATAAACCTCAGTTCCAGGAAAATCACAACCCTTCTCTGACCTGTCGGCATTGCACGACACGGGTGCACAAACTTGCATGCAGACGTACATTCATACACATACAGAAATAAATAAGAATAATAATAAAAAGAAAATAATAAAAAATATATAATAATAAGAAGAAATAAATAATAATAATAAAAAAACATCTGCACAGATGCTTCTCCAATATATAACTGTCAGGTTCCAGGAGTGAAGAGTGGAGGATGCTTCCTGGAGCCATTATTCAACCCAGAACAGATGGCCAGAACATTCACCATAGAAATATCCAGCTAAGAACATTTTAAAATTTTAAATCATAATTTCATGTAGAATCATAATTTCACAGTGCTTTCTGAAATAATGGCTGGGATAATGAGAATATGTCTTAACAAAATCAAAAGGGAGAGGAACCGGGAACAGTCCAGTCTCAGAAGGATAGCAATACCTAGGAAATATTTTACAAGAAAAAATAAAGTTCAGGATTGCACCAAACAAGTTATAAAGGGGACTGGAAACAGAGCAATGTGTTTTCAGAAGTCGGAGAAGAGCCTCCGTGAGGTCCAGATATAGAGCCGGACTGGGGAGATTTTCATGACAGAGCTTCAGGGGACGGAGGCTGACCTGGAGGGGGAGGACCAGCCACATACTGTAGGGTTCTCTGTCTTAAGACACGCATAGGTTAGCCAGTGACTACTTTATGATGCTGTGGATGACATTTGGCTATTTGCTGAATCTTATGTAATAATCAGGAGATGTTATATGCAGGTGGGATATTAGAAGAACACTTTATTTTCAGGAATTCTTATATTTTAGAAATGGATACTGAATTTCAATAGGATGAAAATACAATGTTTCAAGTTTTCTTTAAAAAATCTCAGGATTGCTGGTGGTAAGCAGAGTACTTGGTAAGCAGGGCAGGAGGATCGTTGTGTGTCCAAGGCCAGCCTGGTCTGACAGCGTGAGTCCAGGACAGTTGGGGCTAACAGGGAGACACTGTCTAACGAGAAAAAAAAAAAAAAAAAAAAAAAAAAAAACTAACTCAGGAGAATAGAAAATGGAAAAAGGTTTTATTTTGGTTGTTTGATGGTTGAGACAATCTCCCTACACAGCCCACCATCCTCTGACTTGTGATTTCCAGCCCCAGTCCCTCAATGTTGGCATACAGGTATGCCTGCTGTAGGTTGGGTTTTAGATAACTAGCTTTGGGAGGAGATAATTATTATAAACCAGGCTTAAGTAGATATAAAATTCAACACGCTAAAGTTCCAAATTTGAAATGTTAATAGAGATGATTTATTTTTATTTATTTAATTTTTTGTCTTTTTGAGACAGGGTTTTCTTCCTCTAGTCTCAGCTGGCCTGCTATGTAGTTACCTAGGATGGGCCTTGAACTCACAGAGATCTGCCTGCCTCTGCCTCCTGAGGGCTGGAATTACAGGCATGTGCTACCATGCCGGGCAATAGAGAAATTTTATAAAAAAGCACTTTAAACCAATTCTAATAAAGTAATGTACTAAGCACCACGTACACACACATAACACATGCATATACACACAACACACAAACTATATCTCATTTGTAACACTACCATAATTTCAACAATAAGCTTCAATTTCAAAATTTCTTTCAGTCTCCAATGAATGACAGAGTTTCCATTTTAAAATTTTTATTTATTTATTTATTTATTTATTATTTATTTATTTATTTATTTTTGGTCTTTTTGAGACAGGGTCTCCCTGTAGTCCCAGCTGTCCTGGAAACTCACTCTATATAGACCAGGCTGGCCTTGAAACTCAAAGATCACCGCCTCTGCCTCCCCAAGTCTAGGATTAAAGGCATGCCCACCGCCTGGCAATGCTTTTATGTTATATATTTAGTGTATTTCCTGCAAGCATGTAAGTGCAAATGTCATGTAATGCCCATGGAGGTCAGAAACAGGGTGTTAGATCCCATAGAACTGGTGGAGCTAGGTCTGGTTTTCAGCCATCATGTGGGGTGCTGGGCGAACGGATCCCAGGTCTTCTGCAGTTGGTGCCTCTAACTACCCAGCCACCTTTCCAGCTCCAAGGGGTTACTTTCTTAAGAACCGCCCTGAAATGCTGGGTAATTAATGTCACACTGAGTCACTGACTGGCTTGGAAAAGTCCCTGCTGTTTCTTCTAATATATTTTCTCTTTACATAAAGGAAGTGTATGTTATGGTCTGGATTTATAGTCAGATATGTCAACCTTTTCCTTACTTGCTTGGTCTAGATGGTGTAATTCAAGTCAAGTGTCATTCAGTAGGAATTATTTGTCTGTGGGTCCTTAGTAGAGAGATTTGTATAAGAAGCACAGTATCCTTCCAACCAGAGAGTTAATCTCATTTAACTGAACTATTTCATATTCTGAGATCACTTGTGTGGGTCTGGGGCGAATGTCCAGGGTGGCCCCATGATCTCACAGAGACACTCTTGGAGGACACTGTAGAACACACAGATGAGCACTAAGGAGTATCGTGGCCCATCCTGACATCTAAACTCTGGTGTTTCCACCTGTGCCCTGTCACCAGTAAAACTGAAGGAGAATCGAATCTTTATAGTTTGCTCACCTACACAGGGTAATGTCTGTGATGGTTATGGTGACATGAATGGATACCCCAAAAGAGATGGGCACTCACACAGAAGGCTACCTCAACATAAGTGTACACCTTAACACTGATGGGTACCCTGGCATGAATGGGTGGGTACTCATGTACCATGTGTGTTATTTCTCCTGTAGTTGTGAAAAAACTATTCTGCTAAAAGCAACAAAGGCAGGAGACACTTTTTGGCTCTGTTCCTGTGTACAGCCCAGCATGGAATGGAAGTTCTGGTTACAGGAGCTGAAAAAACATCTGGTGCACAAACATCCTCACTCAGGAGAGCCATCAGTACCCGTGCTTGTCCACCCTTCTCCCTGTTCTCAGAATATAGGACCCAAACCTGGGGGCTGGCACTGCCCACTTGCAGTGTGGGTCTTCCAAGTTTAACCTAATGAATACAATTCCTGACAAAGGGACTCCCAGGCTCCTATGAGTCCAGAGTCTGTCAAGCTCACTCCAATACCAACCATCCTACATCCCCTATGGACCTTCCACTCTCACCTGTGAGATTAGGGGCTCAAACCGACTTCTGATCTGATCCTGTGAAGAGTAAATGAGATCAGGGCCATGCTGAGCCTGTGGCAAGAATCGGCCCTCCCTAGATGCATTGTGTAGGAGCCAATGCACTGTGTTCTTTTGAGATAAAAAAATACATTAGCCACAGACATTGCTGCTTTCCTGACAAACTTAATTTTGCCCAGAGAGATCAGTATAAATCAAAATAAAACCAGTTTAATGGTGTGAGAAATGCCATAGTAAAAGCAGAGTATGTAAGGGGCTGTTGCCCAGGCCCCTCCAAGGAAAGAGGTCTGCTCAGCTGGGGCGCACACAGCAGGCTGCCTAGGCTCCTCACTGATGGGGGCTGTTCAGCTTGGGTGAGCAGAGCAGGGCACCCCAGATCTCAAATCCTTTACAGTGAGAGGTGCTTGGCTGGGGTGTGCACATCAGGGCATCTCAGTTCTCAGACCTTACATGGTGGGGTACATGCAGCAGTGTACCCCACATCTCTGCTCCAGAGACACCCCAGAGTACTCTTCACGCAGGGAAGCAGCATAGGGTAGGAGCACACGGTGCCCCGTTGGTAAACATTGGAGCATGCCAATGGGCAATACTGCTACTATGGCAGCCGTGACTTTGACCTGGTAGCCTCTTCCTTCCCCATCACCCCATTCTGCTTTCTGTCAAGGACTGTCGCATCTGACCATTTCCTCTATCCTGAGAGCATGCCCCTGTGAAGGGTGTCAGGGACCAAGGAGGCAGGAGGTGACAGGGACTGGAGTTTACACCGAAGCTCCTGCCCTTCGCCTCCAAGTGATGACTCTGCATCAGTCTACTGCTCCACGAACTCGACTTCAGAGCCAGATCCAGACAGTTCTTCCAGAAGTCAAGTACTACCTGCTGGTGGTCCGTAGCAGGGAACATAGACATAGTGAACAGTGATTCCAGGAGATTCTAAAGAGGGCTGAAATCTGAGTGACATACTGGGAGGCGGCCTTCAGTCAGGCCTGGCTGGGAAAATAGTCCAGGAAATGTAAGCAAAGAAGCCAGGAAGAGAGCTTGGGGGGGGGGCGCTTTCCACTGGAGCAGAGCCTGTGCTTACCCCAAAACTTTAGCACACACACACGTGCACAAAAAGCCTGTGCTTACACAAAACTGAAGGCAAATTTCCAAAGTGTTGAGTTCAGTTCAGGGCAGCTTCCCTGTTCTGTTAATTAAACTTTGGGACATTGAAATTGGCTAGGGGAAACGATTGAATAGAAAGTATTACTCTATTCACTTACTCCTAGCCTACAGTGAAAAAAAAAAAACTGAAGGCAATTAATGTTAGACAGGCTTCTTTCCATGACTGTCCAGCCACAAAACATCTGACTCACAGTGGTCCTCATAGCGCAGATGGGAGGGATGGCATACCTGTCCTGGGGTTCTGGCTAGGCAGGAGCCTCTCCCAGGGTTCCAAGTCAAGCACTGCTACCCTCCTGACTCAGTGGTTCGACTCCTCCAAGAGAAGACAGTAACTGAGGCTCCTGTTAACCTGGAATTGTTTTCATTTAAAAATATGATGTGGAAGAGTGAACCAGTCAACTTAAATTGTGGCAAAAGAATAACAAATATCTATCATATTCACTAACTCGTAAGAGCACAAGATTGTCTTACTAACTGTAAATCTGCAGAGCTTCCCCATGGCTGCATCCCAGACACCCTGTATCAGTCAGCATAACCTTCTCAGGTCCTATCTCCAGCCCGGGTAACATTCCACTCTGATCCTGTGATTTTGATTTCTTTTATAAACATTGTGTTTAATTTTATTGTTCTCTGTTTCTGTCTGTCTCTTTCTCTCTCTTTTTTTTTTTTTTTTTTTTTTTTTTTTTTTTTGTGCAGTTCCATATATGGCACCGTGCTTCTGGGACCCTTGTGGTGTAAAACATGAGACAGGGCTTGGAGTCTGTTTCTGTAGGCATTCTTTTGGCAGAAGCACTTAAGAGAGTCGGCAAGCAGCCTCCAAGCCTGGACCCCTGCTGATATCCTGCTTACCTGTAAAACATGTGAAACCTGCTGGGCAGCCAAAACTGTCTTTGAGACTGTCTTTGATGCTTTAGGGCAAAACATTGATCTGGAACAAATGGCCTGAAGTTCCGCGTGTCCCAACCACTTGTCCCAACCCCCAATTCTGTATGTCCCAGCCCCCTTGCAAGGATCTGTATAAAATACCCTGAGCTACAACATTAAACCATGTTTTATTCCTCCTTGTGGAATTGCTCCCAGTCTCCGTGAACCCATTTCCGTTTCCTTTTTCTCTCCTGGTTGCTTCTCACTGCTCCTCATCTGCCCAGCCAGGGCTCAAGGACTGTTTCCCGGCTGGTTTGGGACAATTCCAAGTCATTCAGCACCATGCGGTTGCAAACCCTAGCCCAGGGAGAAGAACATCAAGTGGAAGGTGGCACACGCATGACACACATTTAAAGGAACACCAGACATATACTTCAGATGACATGTTTCATGAAGGCACTAATCAACCTGACTGAACTAATCACTTCCCATAAGTCTCAACTTCTAAGAGTCCCATCCTGGGGTGGTTTCAACATCTGGATTTTGAGGAGACAAAATCATAGCAAAGCTGTTTGTGAATTCCCAAGACATGTCTTCAAGTAAAATCCATAAAGTAGTTTTGCTTGAAATCTCATTTTTACCATCAACTTGTAAGAAATTAGCTTATGCTCAAATGTAAAATAAAATTTAATCATAGCATTGACTTTAATGAATCTGTATGTATCAGAACATTGGACTGAGAATGTCAAACACAGACTTGGCCCAGCTCTCCCAAAAACGAGCTGGTTCAGTAGATGGTAATGAACACAACTTTTCTGCACCTCACTTCTCACATATTGTACCTTTATTGCCCCCCTAAAAGTTGTTATTAGTAGCACATTCAATTTGAAAGATGAAGGCATCATTCTAAAATAATTTATGTTTAAATTTCCCAATAATGGGGAAAGAAAACATTCAAAATTCCAGTCTCAAAGTGTTGGTTCTGTGAACATTTCCTATGTTGTCTTTATATTTGAACATTAGCATAGCCACACCTTCCTGCTGCCAGCTTCCAAGGAGGTACCGCCCACCTCTTTGGTTCTGCTTATTAACGCTGCCACCCCAGGAGCCCCAAGTGTACATCACAAGTCCCAGGAGGATGCAGCATTTTAACAGTCTGGTGGTGTTGACCTTATGTTCTCAATTTAGTAATGAATTTACTGAGTAAATATTAGGCGTCTTTCCATACTCAGTGGGGGGTTAAGTGTTCACTGTTTGCTTTTACTCTTTCTTCTGAAGTTAGCTGTTTCTCCAAACAATCTGCTTGCAGAGTTCCAGGACAGAAAAGTACACCCCAAAGAGGATGCGCCCCAGGGTTAAGACTGGAATTTATGAACCCTCTCACTGCCAACAGCATCATTCAGAATGTGACAGCAGCATGTGTTTGACACAGTGTGCGCCCCAGCTGAGCAGACCTCTTTCCTTGGAGGGGCCTGGGCAACAGCCCCTTACATACTCTGCTTTTACTATGGCATTTCTCACACCATTAAACTGGTTTTATTTTGATTATATCTGATCTCTCTGGGCAAAATTAAGTTTGTCAGGAAAGCAGCAATGTCTGTGGCTAATGCATTTTTTTTATCTCAAAAGAACACAGTGCATTGGCTCCTACGCAATGCATCTAGGGAGGGTCGATTCTTGCCACAGGCTCAGCATGGCCCTGATCTCATTTACTCTTCACAGGATCAGATCAGAAGTCGGTTTGAGCCCCTAATCTCACAGGTGAGAGTGGAAGGTCCATAGGGGATGTAGGATGGTTGGTATTGGAGTGAGCTTGACAGACTCTGGACTCATAGGAGCCTGGGAGTCCCTTTGTCAGGAATTGTATTCATTAGGTTAAACTTGGAAGACCCACACTGCAAGTGGGCAGTGCCAGCCCCCAGGTTTGGGTCCTAGATTCTGAGAAGAGGAGAAGGGTGGACAAGCAGGGTACTCATGGATCTCCTGAGTGAGGATGTGATGTGACCAGATGTTTTCAGCTCCTGTAACCAGAACTTCCATTCCATGCTGGGCTGTACACAGGAACAGAGCCAAAAAGTGTCTCCTGCCTTTGTTGCTTTTAGCAGAATAGTTTTTTCACAACTACAGGAGAAATAACACACATGGTACATGAGTACCCACCCATTCATGCCAGGGTACCCATCAGTGTTAAGGTGTACACTATGTTGAGGTAGCCTTCTGTGTGAGTGCCCATCTCTTTTGGGGTATCCATTCATGTCACCATAACCATCACAGACATTACCCTGTGTAGGTGAGCAAACTATAAAGATTCGATTCTCCTTCAGTTTTACTGGTGACAGGGCACAGGTGGAAACACCAGAGTTTAGATGTCAGGATGGGCCACGATACTCCTTAGTGCTCATCTGTGTGTTCTACAGTGTCCTCCAAGAGTGTCTCTGTGAGATCATGGGGCCACCCTGGACATTCGCCCCAGACCCACACATGTGATCTCAGAATATGAAATAGTTCAGTTAAATGAGATTAACTCTCTGGTTGGAAGGATACTGTGCTTCTTATACAAATCTCTCTACTAAGGACCCACAGACAAATAATTCCTACTGAATGACACTTGACTTGAATTACACCATCTAGACCAAGCAAGTAAGGAAAAGGTTGACATATCTGACTATAAATCCAGACCATAACATACACTTCCTTTATGTAAAGAGAAAATATATTAGAAGAAACAGCAGGGACTTTTCCAAGCCAGTCAGTGACTCAGTGTGACATTAATTACCCAGCATTTCAGGGCGGTTCTTAAGAAAGTAACCCCTTGGAGCTGGAAAGGTGGCTGGGTAGTTAGAGGCACCAACTGCAGAAGACCTGGGATCCGTTCCCAGCACCCACATGATGGCTGACAACCAGACCTAGCTCCACCAGTTCTAGGGGATCTGACACCCTGTTCTGACCTCCATGGACATTGCATGACATATGTGCACTTACATGCTTGCAGGAAATACACTAAATATATAAAATAAAAGCATTGCCAGGCATGGTGGGGCATGCCTTTAATCCTAGCACTTGGGAGGCAGAGGCAGGCTGATCTTTGAGTTCAAGGCCAGCCTGGTCTATAGAGTGAGTTCCAGGACAGCTGGGACTACAGGGAGACCCTGTCTCAAAAAGACCAAAAAATAAATAAATAAATAAATAAATAAATAAATAAATAAATAAATAAACAAAAATTTTTAAATGGAAACTCTGTCATTCATTGGAGACTGAAAGAAAATTTTGAAATTGAAGCTTATTGTTGAAATTATGGTAGTGTTACAAATGAGATATAGTTTGTGTGTGTGTGTATATGCATGTGTATATGTGTGTGTACGTGGATGCTTAGATAACATTACTTTATTAGAATTGGTTTAAAGTGCTTTTTTATAAAATTTCTCTATTGCCAGGCATGGTAGCACATGCCTGTAATTCCAGCACTCAGGAGGCAGAGGCAGGCAGATCTCTGTGAGTTCAAGGCCATCCTGGTCTACATAGCAGGCCAGCTGAGACTAGAGGAAAACCCTGTCTCAAAAAGACAAAAAAATAAATAAATAAAAATAAAATCTCTCTATTAACATTTCAAATTTGGAACTTTAGCGTGTTGAATTTTATATCTACTTAAGCCTGGTTTATAATAATTATCTCCTCCCAAAGCTAGTTATCTAAAACCCAACCTACAGCAGGGCATACCTGTAATGCCAACATTGAGGGACTGGGGCTGGAAATCACAAGTCAGAGGATGGTGGGCTGTGTAGGGAGATTGTCTCAACCATCAAACAACCAAATAAAACCTTTTCCAATTTTATATTCTCCTGAGATTAGTTTTTTTTTTTTTTTTTTTTTTTTTTTTGTCTTTTCGAGACAGGGTCTCCCTGTAGCCCCAACTGTCCTGGAACTCACGCTGTAGACCAGGCTGGCCTTGGACTCACAAAGATCCTCCTGCCTCTGCTTACCAAGTACTAGGCTTACCACCAGCAATCCTGAGATTATTTTTAAAGAAAACTTGAAACATTGTATTTTCATCCTATTGAAATTCAGTATCCATTTCTAAAATATAAGAATTCCTGAAAATAAAGTGTTCTTCTAATATCCCACCTGCATATAACATCTCCTGATTATTACATAAGATTCAGCAAATAGCCAAATGTCATCCACAGCATCATAAAGTAGTCACTGGCTAACCTATGCGTGTCTTAAGACAGAGAACCCTACAGTATGTGGCTGGTCCTCCCCCTCCAGGTCAGACTCCATCCCCTGAAGCTCTGTCATGAAAATCTCCCCAGTCCGGCTCTATATCTGGACCTCACGAAGGCTCTTCTCCGACTTCTGAAAACACATTGCTCTGTTTCCAGTCCCCTTTATAACTTGTTTGGGGCAATCCTGAACTTTATTTTTTCTTGTAAAATATTTCCTAGGTATTGCTATCCTTCTGAGACTGGACTGTTCCCGGTTCCTCTCCCTTTTGATTTTGTTAAGACATATTCTCATTATCCCAGCCATTATTTCAGAAAGCACTGTGAAATTATGATTCTACATGAAATTATGATTTATAATTTTAAAATGTTTTAGCTGGATATTTCTATGGTGAATGTTCTGGCCATCTGTTCTGGGTTGAATAATGGCTCCAGGAAGCATCCTCCACTCTTCACTCCTGGAACCTGACAGTTATATATTGGAGAAGCATCTGTGCAGATGTTTTTTTTTTATTATTATTTTATTTTCTTATTATTATTATTTTTATTATTTTTTATTATTATTTTATTTATTTCTGTATGTGTATGAATGTACTGTCTGCATGCAAGTTTGTGCACCCGTGTCGTGCAATGCCGCAGAGGTCAGAAGAAGGTGTCGGATTTCCCTGGAACTGGAGTTCTCCTGGAATTGGAGTTTCAGACGGTTCTTGGCCACCATGTGGGTGCTGGGGATTGAACCTGGGTCCTCTGTAAGAGAGGTCGGTGCTCTTAACCGCTAGGCCATCTTTCCAGCCCCTGTGCAGATGTTTTTAAGATTGGGTTGTTGAGGTGAAGTCAGGTGGACGTTCTCCACATGCCCCAAGCCCATGACAAGCTGACATCATGAAAGGCCCACAGAGACAGGGGTGAGAAGAGGAGACAGTCACAAGAAGACAGAGGAAGATGGGTGCTCTGCCACTCTGCTGAAGATAGAGGAGGCAGAAAGGACCTCTCCAGAAGCTTCTAAGGGACGTCAACCTGCCAAGAACATCAGAACTTAGACTATGACCTTCAGCACTGTGGGAGAACACACTGTGCTTTAACACTGTGCTTTAACACAGTTCAGCAGCCACAGAAACCCCAGCATCATTTGACTGAACTGAACTTCTATTAATACATGAAAATCGTGGTAGAAGATGGCCACCTTTTGTCTCATATTTAAAACTAGAGAGATTCTTAGCACTATGCAATGCAGTGATGGAGAACCACCTTTCCTTCTGCTTTTTTGAGGATAAACAAAATTCATGATTTAAGCATGAAGTCTGCTAACACACTGATGCTTGGTTCTTCCAGTCAGGCATGTGGCAGCACAGTCCACAAGCTCGGGTCCCTGGATGATGTCTTACTTCCTGAAAAGAGAACATGCTCTGGGTTCTGCTTGAGCACTTCACCCAGAGCTGGAATCTGTTATCCCACTATTAACACATCGGGGCAACTAATGAATAATAAAGTCATGGGGCATATCTTAATTGGAAGATTAATTTCACTATCTAATTGATGAAAATAAAACATTTTTTTATTTTTTACTCAATTTCTATCTTTCTACCTTTACTAGAAAATAGTGGATAACTCAAATGATATATACATATATAATATGTATATATATTATATATTACATATAGTTATATATTTATTGGATACATACATACATCATGAAATAATGAGCATATTCAAATTAATAACAGAGCTATCATACTGTATGTTTCTTCTGATTCCATTTTTCTTTTTCCGTGTGTGCTGAGCACATGTCACATCAGTTTCAGTGTGTAGTTCAGCCTCCTTTACTATACAGAGGTGTTTTAAAGCAAAAGTGCCTCTCAGTGCACATCCCATTTTCACCACCTCATCCTTCCATTCACCCCAGTGTTAGAGAAGCTCAGCTATGAAGTAAGGAAGAAGATTCTAGAAGCAAATAACACTGGAAACTTGAAATGGGACACTTCGCAACTGAGACAATATGAACTATCACATCTCCTGCAGATATAGTCATAAAACAGAAGTGTTGTGTGCAGTATGTGTGTGTGTGTGAGATGTATGTATATGTGTTTGCATGTGTGTGTGTGTCTGTGTGTGTGCATGGACGTGCCTATGCAGGCAGGATCCAAGGAAGATGTCAGGCCCCCACTGCTCCTCTGGCAGCAGCTCTTTCTGAACCTGGAGCTCAGCTCCTGTTTCCACAACTAGACTAGAAGCCGGCAAGACCCAGGGATTATCCTGGTTCTTCCTACCCCAGGGCTGGCGTCCCAGGTCTGAACAGGACGCCCAGCTGGGTAAGCGGGTGCTACAATCTGAGTTTAGGTCCTCGTGCTCCACAGCAAGTGCACTGAACCACTGAGCCATCTCCCAAAGAGAGGCCTTAACATCTGCAAAGTTCCACACCGATCAAAGAATTATTGTGAACACAGAGAGCTTCAAACCACTAGGAAATAAAGACCAAGTTTCAGATGGAAGCATAGTATTTTTCCATTCACAGTTCCTGAATATTGAATGAAAATTGAAAATGCAAAATTAATAATGAGAATATCCATCTCACTTGATTTACAAAGGCTGGGAGCCACTCGGTATTGTAAATATCACTTCAAATTTTGCTAATTATCAAATAGGAGCATGAAAGCAAATTTTCCATGAAAATTATCAAGACTTGGCTTCCAGTAACTCTTCTACTTATTCATTCAAGGCAGTTCAACTCTGTATTTAATAAGAACCCAAGGCTGAGCTAGGGCTGAAAGTCAAGAAAGCAAATCCTTCCTAACTACAGACAGCATGCCTTTGTCAGAGCAAAGACACATGGCGATGCAGCGTGTCTTTTGTCTTCACTAAAATCAGTCTTTTCTCTGGATTGTTCCATGGTTTTCTGATTGTGTTTGTATGATGTATGTGTGTTCACATATGTGGAAAACCTAGGCATGTATATAAAGGACAGAGGTTGATTGATATGAGGTTTTTCTCTCAACAGCTTTCTATCTTACTTTTTAGAGTTTCTCTCTGAGCCCAGTGCTCACCGTTTTGACTCCACTGACTGGCCAGACACTTCTGGAGATCAGCCTGTCTCTCCTTCCTTCCCATGGCACTGGGGTTAAGACATGTATCATCATAGCCAGATGCTACTTGGTCCTGAGGATCCAAATACAAGTGCCTTACCCACTGGGCTGTCTCCGCAGACCCCATGGTTTCCTGCTATGTAGACTGGCATTGGCCCTGCCCTCAGCACCAACCCTCAGATCCCAGATTTTCCACACCACAAATGTCAGTGCAGTGCACATCTTCCCACATGGCCCTCTCAGAGCTGAACATAGTTGTTCAGCACTGGTAATAATTCTAAATACATAGCCAGCCCTCTTTCCTATCATCCACAGATTCACAATGTAATACCTAAAGTTCTTTTGCAACCCCTCCCCTCTTCATCCTCAGTATTTCAAATGTGTGACTTGGTACAAATAAGACCCAATGGTGTTTAGTCTTCAACCCGTCCCTTGCCCCACTTGTTCCTCAAATCAGAAAGTTGTCTGTGGTCTGAGTGACTCTTTCTCTGTGTCTTTTCTAGGTTGCACAGTCTGTCTAATACTTCCTGGTTTAAATACCTTGTCTCAAAAAGACCAAAAAATAAAAATTAAAAAAAAAATTCAGATGCTTTGTTTTCCTCCATTGTGTTACTGTGCTGAGTTTCCCATTAATTCACTGAAAGCACTTTCAGTCTCTCTCCACAGAGCAGGGACGTAATGACCCCTTGAAATCCAAGTCTGCCAGCTCCAGCATCTGGGTTTTTTCCAGGTGAATCTTGGTCCCTTTCTTTTCTATTGGAAAAAGGCTGTGCTTGCGTAGCTCCTTGTCTGCCATGCAATTTGGGAATTACAGTTTAGAAGCTGAGCCAGGTGAGCTGTGAGGATCGCATCTTCAATTTCTCATATGCGTGCAAATTATTTTGCTAGGGCTCAGCTTGACCCACTTGTTTAGATCTGTCTGAAAGCTGTGCTCCCCAAGTCTCTCTGAGGCGTGGACTTTGCCTCATGTGGGGGACTTTTGAGCCCACCCCTGCCCCCATCTCTGACAGAGCTCTCCCACTCCAGATTCCCCACTCTCAGTTTTCTGATTTTCCAACCAAAAGGGCCACTTGCCATACATCCTCTTCCAGTTGCTAATTATCCGTGTCATTTATACCAGAGTTTGCTACCCATAAAGAACTTGCACGGTGTGCTCTCTTTAAAAAAAAAAAAAAAAAACCCCACCTGTTTGTGCTCTGCCATCCCTACCTGCCCCAGGCGACTTCTAATGAGTGAATGTTCACCATCGTGCCATGTAAAGGATCCAACTTTCTTTAGCTCCAAAATCTTGATTTCTAAACAAAAACCTGAAGTCCCAAAGACCCAAAGACATACTGTATCTTCCCCAGTGATCACCAGCAGAACAAAAAGTAGACTCAATTTCTCTCTTATAGCTCTTTTTCTTGGTCCCAACTGTTAATTCTATAAAACAGTAATAAGTTCTTTAAATGAATTGAGTATTCACCATGGACTATATACCTGTAATCCCAAAGCAGGGAGAATCATAAGCTTTAGGGTTATCCTGGGCTACATAAACAGCTCCACTGCCAGGCTAGTCTACATAGTGAAAAACTGTGACACAAAAATCAAAGGAAACACATTAATCCCAGCAGTGACTCTACAACACATGCGTACCTTGGAGGAAGCCTTAGCTGTATACCAGGGTGTGATTGACAGTCAGTCTTAACTGTCAACGGGATGAGGTCTAGAATGTCTGGGAAAGGGGCCTCTGGGCATGGCTGTAGGGATTATCTTCGTTAGGCTAATTGAGGGGGCACGATTTTTGGCACAGATATCCTGGAATTTAGAAAAAGGAGAAAGTGAGCTGAGGATGCATTTACCCCTCTTCTTCCTGACTGCAGAGGCCGTGTGACCAGCTGCCTTGCACACCTCCTGCCTTGACTTCTTCACCATGATGGGCTGACTCCCGGGCCAAAGTAAACCCTCCTCCTTTTTAAAGATACTTTTGTGGAGTGTTTTATCACAACCCCAGAAAGGTGATTACAGGGACACATGGAAAAGAAGAGTGACCACTCTGCCTTAATTATGCTTCAGTTTCAGTGCTTTGAAAGATACCATGTCCCAGATTTGAAAGTGGGAGTTGAGGAAGCTTTTACCACCTCCGTGGGAAATGATTCCAATAAAATATGTACCTACTGAAATAAAATCAGGACCTCTTGTGCCCAGCAGGATGCTAGGAGGTGTTTGCACTCATCCAGGCATGGGGTTATTTGCTAACTGGTCCAGCTGTGTGGACCTCAACTGCTGTTTCTTTGCAGGTTAGTGTACTGACCTTCTCCATTAGCAGCGTTCGGATGTGTGGATTACAGATGGCCCAGCCAGTTCCGTCAGTGCAGCCACCTATAGCTTTTACCTAGGCATATTTACAAATAGACATCTTCCAAACACATATACCAAGAATACACTCCTCAGTGGATAAATTTGTCATAAAGGGTTCAGAGACTATAAGAAGTCAGTTCTGGCTGCAGTACCTGCAAGTCCAAGTTCCAAGTTAGAATAAGGATTTGGGTGGTTTTGTTCTTTTGTCAGTGTGCTATTTTGACTGAACACATAGGCCAATGTGAATTATGTTTTAGGTTTTCATAGATGTTTTTGTTGGAAGATAAAAGAATTTGTCAGTAGAATTTGCCAAAGAGAGATGTAAAACAGTACAAGAACAACTTAATATTTTAGTTTTGTGTATGTGTGTATAGTGTGCACATGTAATAGATGTGTCTGGGTGTACCTGTATATGTACGTGTGTTTGCAAGTATGCATGTGTGTATAGGTCAGAGATTGGAATATACTGTCTTCTTCTGTTGTTCTTCTGCATCTTATTTTTGAGACAGAGTCTCTCACTGAATGTAGAGCTCACAGCAGCCCACACTGGCCAAGGAGTTCCTTGTAGATCTGTCTCCATGTGCACTAGGGTTAAGGGCTTCTGCCACCATGTCTGAATTTTAGTGGGTGCTGAGAATCAAACTAGGTCCTCTGACTGCAGAGCAGGCACTTTACCAACTGAGCCATATCTCCAACCCCTCAAATAAGAATACTGTAAATGTTTTCACAATTCTATATATATTAGTTGTAGTATTACATAGAAGAAATGTGTACCCATGGTGATTTTACCATATTTCTGCCTAGCACTGACAGTAAGAATTCCCAAATTAGTTACTGCCATAGAGTAAGAAGGCACAGAAAGCAGTGAGCTTGTACTGTGTGTGCACAGGCATTGAATGATATATCAGGTTCAGAGGCCTTAGGCTCAGGGGCATCTCACTCCCACCAAGGAGCAAGGGGCCTTTGAATAGAGTCAAGCCTATCTGTTGGTTATGTCAAGATATTCAGAGTTCAACTGGTTTGATACATATGTCCATGTCTTTACTGTTCCCTCTTGTTTCTAGTCCTCATGCCCGGCTTCAACCTCTGACATATGTCCTAACATCAGCCTCCTCCCCCTTCATGTGAACGCTTATCAGCACAGGCATGGTCAAACCCTCTGGGAATCATCCTCTATCCTTATATAAGAAACCAGTAGAGGAGTTCATAACCTGGAATAATCCACTGTAGCCACAGCAATAGCAGAAGCCAGACCCATCTATTCCTAAGTGAATGAACTGAAATGCCATGTCCATGAAAGCCGAGGACCAAGACAGGGCCAGGGAGATGACTCATTAGGTAAAGTAACAGACCACAGACACCCAGTGCATAGTCTAGAACAAACAAGATCCTGGAAGATAGGTTTATCAGGAAAGTAAGTGCAGGACTGCCATGCCTAACACAAAGAGCAAGAGAAGCTCCTGTGAACATGAGACACCACCACCCCCAACGCAGAGCCATGAAGGAGTGAAGGCTGAGGAGGTAGCTCAGTCTGTGCTGTGTGAGATCACCATACCCACAAAGAGCACGTGGGGCCAGGGGAATGCTAGGTCAGTAAAGGCCTTGTCCCACAAGCATGGAAACCTGCATTTAGTCACCAACAACTTCATACAAAGCAGCGCGTGCTGGCACATAATTGTGATCTCACTGGCCAGCCAGCCTAGAATAATTGGTGAGCTCCAGGCCAGTGAGGGAGCCTGACTCAAAAAAACAACGTGGATGGCTCCTGAGAACTGACACCTGAGGTTTACCTCTGGCCTTCACAAGTGCACACATACACAAGAACACAAAAGCACACACATCCACATGCACACACACAAGAACACAAAAGCACACAAACACACTCACACACACAAAGCACACACACATACAAGCACACACATACACATTCACACACACAAGCACAAACAGACATGCACACACACATACACAAACATACACAAGCACATAGATACACGAACACACACATGCACACATAGGGCACACATACAAGCATTCACACAGGCACACATTCATCTGCACATGCACATACATAAATATACAAATACATGAAAAAATAAATAAACATCAAATTACCCTTCCCTCTAATAGAGTATACAAGGTGTTCAGATTTAGAGAAAGAAACTTTAGGGCATGTGGGAAAAGGAGTCAGTTTCTAAAATCAGATGCAAACATGGCAGTTGGTGAAACTGTCAGAAAAGTAATTTCATGTAAATATGATTTGGTATTAAAGACTGTAATTGAAAAGGTAAACAACATGAAAAATCAGATGAGAAGCTTTAGTCAATGGAAATGGAAACTTGAAAAGTAACAAAGTAGAATTGTGGAAACAGAGGAGCATGCTCTATCATGGTTGGCCTTATCAGTGGGCACCTGGGTAAACTACTCACTAATTCCTCAAAGCTCTCTGAGACCCTGCAATGCATCAGGTACAAAAAAGTGTTTATTTCCAACTCATCCTGAAAACAGTTTACTTTTTTAGAAACTTTGAGAGATTGCAGCCATTTCCTTAGTTAATTACCTGGATCTAACAGGATGATAAAACTCCTTAGGTCTCCTCAGGAGTAATGGGTTACAAACTCACAGGCATCCAAACTAACTGCCCAGTGAGGCATCCAACTTCAACCCAATTCTCCAGTGCTTTAGCCTTCAAAATGAAGAGTGTACATCATGGCCAGGAGCCACTGCAGAGTCATAAAACCAGAATCATCCAGCTCCTCCCAGTCACCAGAGATGTCTATGTCAGAGCCCAGGAAGATAAAATAAAGTCATTAACCCCCTTAAATGCAGCTGGGTGTGATGTGCCAAGGCAGGGGTACGCTTCCAAATTTCCTAGATAGACAGGAACTGATTTGGAATGAACAGGGCTTGGATCCTTGAAATGTTGATGAGAAATGCAGGAAGGACACTATTTTAATAAGCAAGTATCAATAATATATAATAGAGATAAATCATTAAAACAGAGAACCTACCAAAGAATATGGGGAATAATCGGAAAATCATGAATGTGGCAGATTTTTCATACCAACCACATTGACTGCATTTTCAAAAGCCCATAAAGCCTGTCAGACTGAGTAGAAAAGAAACTGAACTCTGTAGTGTTTAAAATAATCTGTGTATATGTAATAGAACTGCAAATACAAGGCTAATGCTAATTTAACTGAATAAAGATATAGAAATTATTTGGGAAAGATGCTAAGTTCCTCTCATAGTAACAGTAACTAGGCAGAAAATCAGGACAGCTATTGAAAAACGAATATAAATAACACATCCCACTTAAGAACATTGAGGATTCTATTCAGTAACAAAAGGTATACATTTTTCAAACACTTGGGTATTAACCGAGGATAGACCATATTCTGGGCTACAAAAGAAAAAAATAAAACATATTAACACATTTCAAAGAACAGAAATTTTATGAAGACAATTTTCATATAATAACAAAATAAAACTAGAAATTAAATGACATCTGAGAAACTTCCAAATACATGGTATCTCACAAATACTCTGAACTAAATTACCTGTTACATTTTCAATAATCAAAGACAATAAAGAGTGTGAAAGGTATGCTATTAACATTAATGTTTATTTTCTTGTTATGCTATAATAAATCAAACCCTATAATTTTGAATAATGTATGTGGAGCTAAAATCCTGAACCAGAAGTAACTTCATATTTTATATGAGAATTATGCATAAAAATTTCTTAACAAAAATTCCCAGAAAGTGAAATATGTTTATACATTATGAATATTTTTCAATGGACAGAAGATAAGAGATGTGACCCAGACTACAGAGTTCAATACCACTGTAGAAAAATCCCTCTAGAGGAAGATGTATTATACTTCTAAAAGTTAAAGAAAAACACAGACATGAGAATATCATATAGACAGATGGTCAGTCACAAGTCAAAATGAAAGACACAGGCAGATGTGAGGGAGGGTGAGGGTGTTAAAGGCAGCTGACCACAGATAAGAGAAATTAGGAGATGATTCTCCCATGGAAAGTGAATGCATGACTGAGGAGGGTGGCCACCACTGCAGAAAGAGCTGGACAAGGGGGAGCAGTGGATGAAGAACAAGTAGAATCTTTGGGACAACACTGAATCGGTGCAGTCAATAGAAGCCTGTAGCTTGGTTGGACAGCTCTAGACACTTGGAGAGCACACTTCTGGGTTTATCTGTGAAGATGTCTCCAGAGAGGATTAACTGAGGGAGGAGACTCTCCCTCAATGTGTGCAGCACCATCCTTGAGATCAGGGGTCCAAACTGATCAAAGAAGTGGAGGCTCACAGGCACAGACGTCCTCTCTGTTCCACCAGGGTTGTGTGGCTTTGGCAGTCTGAAACCTGCAGAACCTGAACCTGAGTAGGGCTGAGAGATTTTTGTGTTTATGTATGGTTAGGTTCCCATATCATCTCAACAGAGCTGCGAAGGGCCTGGAGAAAAGCGTTAACTACCAGTAAAACAAACCAAGCGAGACAGAATCCAGATTCTCTCTCTCTCTCTCTCTCTCTCTCTCTCTCTCTCTCTCTCTCTCTCTGTCAAGTTAAAGAGAATGAGAAACTTTCTGCACCTGCCACCACTGTCCCAGTGGACGGAGTGTGCAACTCTGTGCAACACAATAGCATAAAGAAACCCCCTAACCTCACAGGCACCCTAGCCCTAACCCCATGTTTCTTTGTGCTATTGTGCTCTACAGAGCTTGTACAAGATTTCCAAATTAAGCAAGATCATCACTTCATTGATGGGAACATGGTACCTCAAAACGACAAAGTTCTTCTGCCATGCAATGAAGCAGACCTCAAGCAGGCATTCTGGTTCTGTGTCAGGGCCCACCACAATGCCCCTTTGTGGCCCACCATGCCATGGTGAACTTTCACTTCTCTGTTTTATTTGTTTACTCAGCATAAGCATAATCAAACAAAAAGAAGAATTTTTCTTCCATACTGGCTCATGAGTCATTAACGTATCTTTCTTAAGGAAAAGACCTTTTATAAAGAAAAAAATCATAAATGTTGTAAAAGGAACCAGCAGCCACATTTCTATTGAATAAGAAAAATGTGTGACTTTTAGATTCAAGTACTTTCACTCATGGGGTGGATGGGTAGAAACCTTAGGAAACAAAGCAGAATTGTAATGTTTGGGGGGCTGCAGGATTGCTGTTTGTGGAGAATGGGTGGGGCTGGTGACTGGGAGCACCACAGATCAAGGGACCAATAGCAGAGAAGAGAAGATTGTTCACTCCCAGGAGACCATCTGGGACCTCTGTGTCTATTTGTGACTTTATGATGGGACTTGCAAAATATAATCTAATAAACAGAGCCAGCTTAGACATAACAAAGGGATGTCTAAGTCACTGGAGATGAAATGCTTTTTTAGGGACTTCATTGATAGTGGTCAGCAGCTTTCTCAATAGTAGACAGGATGGAGCAGACTATGTATGCAGTGCTGACCCAGGCTGCTTGCTATAATCATTTGTGAGGCCATCAGTCATGGAGAGACAACATGGGCTTTCTAGGTATGTCTCAGCCATCGCCTAGGTTCCTCCAGACCCAGTGTCTTTTATATTGTTTATTCTAAAAGTCACATTTCATCACAGCAAAGGTAAGGTAAATAGAAGAAAAAGACACATGCAGAAAAGCCTACGGGAAAATTGACAGTAGCTTTCAGGGTCTTGGCCAGCACCATGGCCACACAGTGCAATGGATTTCTCTTGCTCTGTGAGACAATTACATATGAAGCCACTGGCCGCAGCCGCTCCCAGAGCACGCTGTCCAGGGCTCTCCATTATTGGGCTTTATTAGAGGTCAGCTCTACAGCTCCAGAACCCTAGGTTGGGGATGACAGAGAATCAGTACAAATCATGCTGTTAATATAAAGTGTTCAAGCAAATCAGTTCAGAGCAGCTAAGACTCCTGGGACTTCAGAAACATTCAGAAATTCCCTCAGAGCCCCATGACCAGGAGGTGACCAGGGCACAGTGCTGAAAAGTGGCTTTTCCTGAAATGCACAGAGTATGTGTAGCCAGGACTACAGGTTCAGACCTCCCTCACAGGCACACACAGTGTGTTGGTGAGGACCTCTTCATCAAGGGATGATCGGCTATGTCTCTTTGCAATACAAAAGAAAATGCAAAGCATGACATCATAGGATTTGGAACCAATGAGGCTCAATTGTAAAAGTATTGTAAATGAACCCAGGAGGGACATACCTAAAACAAGGAGTGTAGAGACTCAGGGCACCTGAAAAAACCCAATGGGTCCTCATACACTTGTAGCAGCTCAGGAAAGCATGCAGGCATCAATATGGTAAAGAACAAGATACAACAGCCATGTTTAAGCCTTGATGGAATATAAAAAGAGGAGAGAGAATATGAATAACAGCAAACAAAAGTCAAAAACCCATCAGGGTGTGGTAGTGTACAGTTCAATCCTAGCATTCTGGAAGCAGAGGCAGGCAGACCTCTGTAAGATCAAGGCCAGCCTGGTCTACATAGCAAGTCCCATGCCATCCAGGGCTGCAGAGTGGCACTCTGTGTCAAAATCCACTTGCCAATCCATCCGCCCATCCATTGGAAGCATGACAAAACTGTGAACAGAGTAACAGATAAAATGGATCTGATACTTGTGTACCCACAAGACTCGTGTGCAGTTATGATTTCTGCAGCTCTCTTCACAATAGCAAAGAGCTGTAATCAACCCAAGTGCCCCTCAACCAACAAGTGGATAAAGAAAATGTGGTACATCACACAATGGAATTCTATGCAGCAGTAAAGAAAGATGACATCATGAACTTTGCAGGTAAATGGATGAAACTAGAAGATATTATGTTAACATAATTTTTATGTTAACATAATTAACATTAAGATATTAAGTAACATAGTCCCAGAAAAAAATGACTAATGAGAGTATCCCTCATTAGTGGATGCTAGCAACAAATTCCTAGTTGTAAGGCAAACTGAACAACGTTAATGTTATATTTTTTATCTGAAAGCAACTGTGCTCTTATAATGTGAACCTCTTAATGGACTCTAGAATTAACTTACCACTTATTTTCAGACTCTGTTATTTTAATATATGGATGGAAGGTATGCATGCATATTTTAGAGTAATATAAAATCAAAAGGGAAAAATGTGAGTTCTGAAATATTATTTGGAATTAACATACAATTTATTTTCAGACAACATAATTTTGGTATATGT
The DNA here is from genome assembly GCA_009823505.1 of Rhizomys pruinosus. Classification (NCBI taxonomy): domain Eukaryota; kingdom Metazoa; phylum Chordata; class Mammalia; order Rodentia; family Spalacidae; genus Rhizomys; species Rhizomys pruinosus. Next base: position 1,750,379 of record VZQC01005685.1, read on the forward strand.
GTGTATACATATTTTGGAGCAATACAAATTAGAGGGAACAACAACAACAAAAGGACTGGGACAAAGATCCGACTGAAACAGTAAAATTCTCCCCCAAACAATAAACTTCTGCATAGAAAAAATTTTAAAAACTCAGAAAAATATACAAGACATGTATGGCAGAATGCGTGAATTCAGGTGGGGTGGGGAGCGTGGAAAGGGGGATGAGTCTAAATTGGACTGAAAAATGTTGTATGAAATGCACAAAACTTCAGTAAAAATATTTTAAAAGGATCTGATACTTACAATTAGATTCTTGAATAGAGAACGGTTAATTATCGATAGATAGATAGATTGATAGATAGATAGATAGATAGATAGATAGATAGATAGATAGATAGATAGATAGATAGTAGGTGGTCATTCACTCGAACCCCCCTTCATATTCTACAATGGACTGGTTTTTGAAGTATGCACCTTACAGCAATATAAGCATCTTAACTTCAGTATTTCCTTCATCTCTTTAAATCCCCACTGATATTTATCGTGTATTAAATTCAGTCAAACTGAATTTGTTCCTAGAAACTGTTGGTAAGACACTGTTACTGTTTCTATGGGCTTCTTGCCACCCAAGGCATTCTATATGTAAAGAAGGGGCCGGCTTACCTCAATGAGGAACATGCAGCTGAGCACAGGATCACTGGTTTGGATGGAATGGCATTTCAAGACAAGAAAATTGCCTAAACAACCACTCACAGAACCAACAAGGAAACAGAACAGAGAAACAGGAGGCGACCATCCCCCATCCTATACCACAGCATCCTCAGGACACCTCATCTCCCACCAGGCTCTGCCCACTAATGGTCAAAAGAATCTCCCAGCAGAGTCACCCTGGGAACTAGGCCGTTAACAAATTATACACATGGAACTGTTCTTCATAAACCAGAGGAAGCTGTTGTCTAGTTAATACAGTTTACTACATTAGTCAATATGCTTAGAGAAAGTCAGAAACATTCTCCTAAATGGTGAGATTTGACAACCATGTTTTATCTTCATGTATTGAAAACATTCTTTTAAAAGGCTGTTACTACTTTTTACATAAAAATATGGTGACAGACATTTGTGCACTTCCAGATTAGACAGAATACCCAATGGTTGAAAACAGAAGGGAGATACCTTCCAAACTCACCACTTCTGAGGATCCAAGCCAGCCTGATCTACCACTTTCCCCATGGCCACCTCCCAGGCTACAGAACAGACCTACTGGTCCGTAGTGCTCTGTGAGCTGTAGCTGCCTGGACAAGAAACTGTGCTATGTAGACATAATCTTCTGCAGATCAGTTCTGTTATGATTTTATAATGACCAATGTGTTTAAAAACAAAAAAAATCCATTTACTGCAGGCACAACCTCAGTTTATTGGGTAATTGGCAGTGCCCAGTGGTTTCTTGAGGACACAGCAATCAGGGTCCTGTCCCTCCATCCCCTAGAGTGAAACATGTGGCAGCTGCCAAACAACTTAGATGAATTTGTTTTCCAATTACCTCAGGGTTGAGAAAGAAAGTATTCTGAGTGAAATGGTTTTGTCATCTCAGACACTTGCCTTAAGGTGACTTGGAGAATTCCTTTGCCAGCAAGCTGTGAATTAAGAACCTGGAAGCCTGTGTTTAGCCTGATTCCAGCGTGGTCTCCTAGACAGCAGATGCTATCACGACACTTTCCATTTATTTGTGTTTGTGTATTTTTTATTTTATTTATTTTTGTAGGTGTATGAATGTACTGTCTGCATGTAGGTCTGTGCACCCATGTTGTGCAATGCCGCGGAGGTGAGAAGAGGGTCTCGGATTCCCCTGGAACTGGAGTTCTCCTGGAATTGGAGTCTCAGACGGTTCTCAGCCGCCATGTGAGTGCTGGGGATCGAACCCAGGTCCTCTGCAAGAGCAGTCAGCGCTCTTAACCATTAGGCCATCTCTCCAACCCCATATTTGTGTATTTTTAAAACATTCATTTTAGTCTCTTTCCTAATATCTTTTTGGTGTACAAATTCATTAGAATCATTAGTTGAGGGCTGGAGAGATGGTTCAGTGGTTAAAAATGAGTATTGGTCGAGCAGAGCATCCAAATTCTGTTCCCAGCACCACATGGGGCTGACAACCACCTAAAGCTCCATCCCCAGGGAAAGTGATGGTCTCTTTTAGCCTGCGTGGGCACCTTCACTTGTGTGTTCATACCCACACAGGGACACACACACAGAGACACATAATTTTAAAAGTAATAAAATAAATATTAAAGAATCTTTACATGGGGGCTGGAGATACATGTCAGCAATAAAGCACACTGGCTGCTCTTGCAGAAGATTCAGGTCTGGTTCCCAGCACCCAGATGGTGGCTAACAATGGTCCATAACTCCAGTTCTAGGGAAATCCAATGCCTTATTATGAGCTCCATGGGCAATGCACAACACCGGTGCACTTGTACACATGCAGGCGATACACTCACACATGTTAAAAATAAAAAATGTTTTTGTTATTTTTGAGACAGTTTCTCCCTATAGCCCCAGCTGGCCTGGAACTCACTTTGCAGACCAGGCTGGCCTTAAACTCACAGAGAACCACCTGCCTCTGCCTCCCGAGTGCAGGGATTAAAGGCATGAACTACAATGCCCAGCATAAAAATAAAATATTTTTAGATATTCGATTAAGGCATATTTAATTGACGTGAGCTCAGCAAGTACCCAATTTCGCCTAGACACTGTCTACAGGACACATGGTGTTTTAGGACTTAGTAAAAGTAAACGTGTATATTAAACAACATTGGTTTACAGAATCTGATAAAAATGGTAATGCATCTGAATTAAATGGAGATATAATTCGCTGTTGCCCACATTTGCTTTACATAAAATCTGTAGAGCAAGAACTTTGGGATTGACACATACAAATGTTCTCTATAATTTCTCTGTTGTACAGTATCACCTTGTAGCATTCTCTTTAAGATGATTTAACGTAAAAATTAAGTTTGCTTCCCAAGTTAATCATATATAGTCACCCAAAACAACATGGGTGAATTTGATGAAATCTGTGCCTTGACTCCACCCTATAGTCATGTATAATACAACTGTCTTCTGGAGACTCATACGCTAAAAAAAGGGGGGGGGAATACAGAAAGAACCAGAAACTTTAACCTTTTCATCAAACCCTTGCAATTCAAATCTTTAAAAACTAACTATGGGAAAAGATTTGTTTGTTCCAACAAGGACAAAACGTCACCAACTTAACAGGCTGAGAAAGAAAAGATACAGGGTTTGGCATTGAGTAGGATGTACCAAAAAGTGGCAACTGGAAAGGACTGACCATCTGAACATTCAAGGAAAGAAAAGCCTCAGATGTTAATAACATCAAACCCCATCTGTGGATCCTACATGTAACAACTAGTTATAATGAGCCTAATGAAACTTACCTTCTAGGTGGCCACAAAGGTTCTGATATGAGAGACTTTCTTGCCTTCCCCCCCCATAGAACAAGGAGAAATATGACAATGATGAGACGCTTCCCCAACTGTAAATTGGAGACAACTATTGTAGAGGTATCTCTTATAAACCGGTAAAACTGCTTTCTTTAATTGACTACTAGACATGGAACTGTGGAAGGGATTACTCTCTGTTCAACAAATATAATACTAAAGTCCTAGGGCTATGCACTCAGGCAAAATATATTAATAACAGGAGCTTGAACATCAGCAATGGATTGTTCTACCAGGTGGATGTTTGGCCAGGGGATCAAGGCCCCAACAAAAGGTAAAGGGCTCCTTGCCTCTAAGTTGGGATACCTACAGGAGGAGAGGCAATAAGACCCTGCTGCCGAAGACCTGACGTTAACATGGGAAGGGATGTATTGAGACCACACATGCAAGTGTACAGATGGCCTGGAATGCCAGAGAGTGTTACCAAAGGCCACTAAAGCCAATAAAGCAAATATGGGTCTCCCTGAGTCAAGCAAGACTCCACCGTCAGCACCAGCTACACCTCACCTGCCTGGAAATACTGTGCAGCAGAGGCAGCCATGTGCCTGTATATACCCAAATCTAATTGGCTATTGGCTCTCCCCTTGGAGAAATAACCCATGGCTGATGCCACAAGCTTACATCCTCTACAGGTTGGAGATGTTATAAGCCACAGTAAGACCCTGTCATATTTAACAGGGGGGAAAATTGTAATTCATGAATTAACATAACCAACCATGTGTCTATCCTAAAGTAACCTACCATAACTATTTAGTTGCTGCTTTAATACAATATATCTAATTGTTTGCTCATTAGTAGGATCGAAAGGTTATTCCTGGAAAAACTGTCAGCCCATGAAAGAAACAGCCAGCAATTGACCAGAGTCCAAGCAACAGCTCAGGAGAGTGGACTGTTTTACCTCTAATCCACCTGTGCCCCTTTTCTAAGCCTAGGGAACAACCTGCGGAAGAGGGGCGGTTGTAGAATGTAAGGGCTGCGATTGGGGTGAATGGTGAAACTACAGCAATGTAGTCTGGACACTCATTTGATCAACTTGATTGAACAAACAACCTGTCACCCCCCACTGGATGGTGGGGCGGTAGGTGTTTAGGCACAACAGCCTGCAGATAGGTTTTGCAATGAAGCGATGCTTGTACTCAATGGATTATCACTTATAGAAAAATGAAAAAAAAAAACTGAGAGAAAGATGCAGGCGAGCAGTTATGGCAGAATGCATGATCTGGGAGGGGGTGGGGTGGGGGGGAGGGAAAGGAATAAGCCTGAACTGAATTGGAAAATGTATGAAATGCACAAAAGCATCAATAAAAACTAATTAAAAAAAATATTTTTAGAAAGAATCATTACATAAAACTTCCCAAGACTTGAGTAGGATATGTTAAGGTGCTATTCTGTTCTTTTTCTTTTTTAATCTTATAGTGTTGTGGTGATTTGAATGAGAATGTCCCCCACAGGCTTCAAGTATTCAGACATTTTGTTCCTAGTTGGTGGCGCTCTTTTGGGAGGGCTTAGAAGGTGTGGCCATGGTAGAGGAAGTAAGTCACTGGGGAGGAGGGTAACTTAGAGAGTTCAAAAAGTCTTGCTAGTGTCCAGTCACTCTCTCTCTCTGCTTCCTGTGCTCATTGGAAGATCTGAGACCCTTTTCTAACCTCCGCGGCAACGCACGACAGGGGTGCACAGACTTGCATGCAGACAGTACATTGATACACATACAGAAATAAATAAAAATGCCGGGCGTGGTGGCGGCACGCCTTTAATCCTAGCACTTGGGAGGCAGAGGCACGCGGATGTCTGTGAGTTCGGGCCAGCCTGGTCTACAGAGTGAGTTCAGGACAGCCAGAGCTACAGGGAGACCCTGTCTCAAAAAAAAAAAAAAAAAAAAGGAAGATGTGAACCTCTAGTTTTCTGCTCCAGCTCCTGCCACCACGCCTCCCTGCCACAATGGACACTAATTCCCTACAACCATCAATCATAAGCTCAAAAAAAACCTCTTCCTTTTAGAAATTCCCTTGGTCATGGTGGTTTTATCACAGCAATAAAAAAAAAAAAGTGACTAATACAAGTGTAACACCTTGGTACCAAAACCCAAACATCTTGGTAACACAGAATATAACTTAACATTGTAACCTAAGATTTATAAATGCCCCCTAACCCTGGGTTATCTTTACATCCTAACAAAAGCTAACAAAAACAGCTGGGTGTGGAAATTTACATCATAATCCCAGCACTCAGGAGCAGAAGCAGGAAGAGTTTTAGGTCAGCCTTGACTACATAATGAGATCCTATCTCAAAGAAAAGGTAGAAAAATGCAGGACCAAGTAGAGTCCTGGGATTCCCATATTGCTCCTCAGTGACTGGCTCCTGTGTCCTCTCAGTATAGACAGAGGCCCGGGGGAGGAGGCCCAGACCCATTCAGTTTATTCAACTTGTTATTTAGCCTTTGGAAATAAAGACAAGGATTTGAGAATGCAGAGCTCTGAGGCAGTGATGGCTCTAAGGAGCTCCTTTATGGGATAATAAGAACTAAGTCCGCAGCTTAGAATCTGTCTGCCCAGGAGCCAGGTTATTGCCTCATAAAACAGGGTAAAGATTCTATAACCACTTAATTAGAAAGAAAGGCATTTATTGTTCCTTTTACTGGAGTTTCATTAGAGAATTCCTTGGTGTACCTCTCTCAAAAAAAAAAAAAAAGTCAGAGTGGGATGGAATTGTATGCATGTAATATAGCCAAAGCTACATTGATTATACGTTACCATGGAATTGTTTTTATTACAGGGGTGACTAGGAAAACTACATCAGATAAATAGCACTGTTGACATGACTCTCATCGCACATAAGAAGCAACAGGCAAAGCTCTGGACACCTGTGTCAGAACATGTTTGAGTTTCCTTAAGTTTGAAGATGAACTCAATGTACCTGTGACAGTTAATCTTGGTTGGTACAACTGGCAAGAAAGAGTCATATAAAGAATTTCACCCATCAGATCAGCCTGTGAGCCTGTCTGTGAGGCATTGTCTTGATTGCTGGTTGATATAGGAGGGGCAGCACTCTCTGGGCAGTGCCATCCAGGGGCAGGTGTACCTGGGCTGTATAAGGAAAGATTAGCAGAGGCTGAAGAGAAGCTTTCCTCTGTGGTCTCTGATTCAAGCTCCTGCCTTGAGGTCCTGCCTTGGCTTCCCTTGATGATGAAATAATCCCTCTCCTACCCAAGGTGCTTTTGATCTTTGCATTTATCACAATGGAGAAGCAAGCCGCAGCAGTACCATCTCCTCCTCATGGAGCAGCAGCTCTCTGCACCAGCCACAGCCCTTGATTGCCTCTCCGAACTTGAAGGTACGATTCTACTGCTGAAGGCAGGACATACTTTGGACATAGAACTTGGAGCAATGGAGCTAGAACTGACCCGGAAGCCTCCTCCGTGAAGGCCAGCTCTCATGATATTAGAGAATACTATGCAAGCTGCTAAGGGAGAAAACCAACCAATGGCCCAACCCAGTGCAAAGCCCAATAACCAAAACCAGTTGGTGCAGCAAACTATCTCTATTGGTGCAGTAGCTGCGCTTTTATCTTGGGGTAATCAATGGCTAATTTGGACTTAATTTGCTCAATGGGAGGGAACTCATGGGTGGTACTATAAACATAGCCAAACACACATGGATCCTAGGGAAAAATCTAAGTCTGTCACATCCTTAGGCAAATATTATTTCTTCCTGTATAGTAAATATAGATCCTTATATTTACAGACAAGTATACCTCCTACCACTCCTCAAAGAAGCTTCTTTTTGCAAGAGATGGAGACTAGTACTGAGTTCCACAACTTGTCACAGAAGAAAATAAGTGTCTGTGAGATGCCCAAGCCTAAGTGACACATCCTACAATGATGCCTCTATACCTAAGGCTCAGAGATCATAGTGGAACAGAGGCAGAGAATATTAATTCAACTCTCGACTCCCATCAGCAAAGATTCCCCTGTACAACCGATGGTGATTAACATGGAAAGCCACAACTGGCCAAAATGTAGTGAATAGGAGACTGAAAAGTGCATGTCCTGGATACCAACATATCTCTGCCATGCAGGGCTCAGCGATCATTGTGGAAGATGGGGAGCAAAGACTGTAAGAGCCAAGGGTAGTGGATGACAATGAAATAGAGTTTTCCAGGCAGCTAATACCTGGTTCATATGAACTTACAACAAAGGTGACAGCATGCACAAGACCCACACAAACTCAGACAAACAAAAACTCAGCATAAAATAAGGAAAAAGATAAGAAACCCCAAGTTTCACTAAGGAACTATTGTCAACTGATCACTGCTGGGTGAAGGAGAGTTGGTCTTCTTTAAGGGAGCAATGCTAGATAGGGTGACCAAGCTCCAGTGGGTGGGCTCATACCAAGGGACATCAGGGACACAAACTTGACTCAACAGGCCTTAAGATTTAAGACAAACATGGGTGAAACTGGCAGGAGGGGGTCTATGAGTGAGGTGCAGATAGAGAAGGGTTCTAAATATGATCAAGATGTAGTATATGAAATGCACAAGAATTCAGTAAATTAAAAAAAAAAGAATTCAGTAAATTCTTGGAAAAGAGTGGAGATAGAGAATTATCAGAATATAGTCTATCTATGAAATTGTCAAAGAACAAAATTAATCACAAAAATGTTACTTTCATAAAAAGTGCTCACCTACCCTAATCAGCATAGAAAGGCAAATTAAAACTACTTGAGATACACCCCCCGCCCCCACATGTCAGAAAGAACTCTGAGGAATTCTGGCAAGGATGTGGAGAAACAGGAACGGTCATTTACTATTGCTGGGAGTGCAAACTAGTATAGCTCTTATGGAGGTCAGTTTGGACATTTCTCAAAACAATTGAAAGCTGAACTACATTTGACCCAGCAATACCTCTCCTCAGCATATGCCCAATGACTCCATATCCTACCAAATCCATGTCTGTTGCTGATCTAGTCATGATAGCAAGAAAATGCAACAGGCTTAGATACCCATCACCAAATGTGACCTTTCTACACTCAGGCACCTGCTCCACTTTACTCCCCATTTGCTTTCCAATATTAAGAGTGTGGCAAGTATAGTTTTGAAGTGAAGCTCAGGAACACACCTCTTCTTGGGTATACATTTTGGAAATACTGTAGATTTGTTCTTCAAATCACATTTATTCTATTCTTTTCCCAAATCAATACCAGTAAAAACAAACAATCCTGTGGGTCATTTATGTGTCCTGGGGCTCTCAAGAATTCTGGGGAGGAGAAAAACTAAGTCTGAGACCCCAAGTGTCAGTGGCCATGGAAAAAATTCTGTCCCTAGACAAAGCCTTGTAACCTCCATACTGCACCTGAAAAATGAGAAAATCGAGAGACCTTCCCTGTCATGCCATCAACCACTGCAATCCTAGCAAGCCAAAAATTTAATATTCTCTAAATATTAGACCAGAGTCTAGAGACCAGACTACTGGTTCACTCTTCGTGAACACTGAAGCTTCAGGAAAATTCTACTTAACGTTTTGACTTCCTTGTATCTGCTAATATGCAGTAGTTAGAGAAACAAATTTGACTCTGTTTTATGTCCTTTTTGTTTCTAGGTTTAAGTCACAATTGAGAGAGATAAAAATCTACACAAGGCATTGTGAAGGGCTGATTGTGTTTTGCCGTCTAAACTCATGTTTGTGAAAAGAATAGATGGTCTGTTCTCAGCTATCTTTCTCTGGATCAAGTCCTTTTTATTAAAACAAACATATTTATCAATTGTTTGATCTCAGAAAAGAATTATGAAACAAAGAGGAGAGAAACAGATTGCAGCCGAGCAGCGCAGCGTACAGCCAGCAGTCAGTGTCTCTTTCACAGACAGAAATGGATTCCGTGGAGAATGTTATTTCTCCTAAATGTCACTGTTATATATTCCCACAGTGTGCTAAATCCTTTGGTCAGTAATAATATAAAAATTTCAGCTGAATCATTAAAAGGAAATTTCTTCTGGCTTGGAGTATTCCTGAGATTTCCTTATGAATAAGTTGGCATCTGGCTTACCTCTGCATGCATCAGCCCAGATAGGTACCAGAGCAAAATGGTAAATTTAGCCAACAGATGTTTTTAAAAGATTTTCATTTGGGCTGCACCACAGCTTATGAAGTCCTTTATACACTTGACTAAGAATGCTGGAATTATTGCATTTGCAAAATTTCTATTTGTTGAATTCATCACAAACTGATATGGTGTAAATAATTTAGCAGCTCAAGCAGAGTATCTGTTGAACAGCAAGGTGTCAGACATGGGAAGGTCCTCAGTAGTGAGTAGTTACACCTTCTTCATTTCATTCCCACTCATCTATATGTGCATTGTAAACTGATCCTGCAAAAGCAGTTGGTACATGAGTTAGTAAGAATGAAAAGAAAACATTATGAAATGTGGGAAGGTTTCCAGGAAAACTCTGAGGCCAGCACTATTATTCCCAACTACACTTGCAGCTGATGCAATGAACAGATGATTTCATTCAAGTTGATTTATCAGATGTATCTGAATGCATGCTTATAGATTGCTTGAGAAGTTTTGAAAAGTGTATTACATTCCAATCACAGCATTTCCCACACAAATATCAATGAGTTCAACACAACACTAACTTCCACAGAGACACAGATGAGCATATCTTCTACATTGAAAAAGTGGATCTGTCTGAATTAATGAGGTCCGCTATATCTCAACAGAATTATTTTTGTGCTTCTCTGGTAATTCATCTCTCTCTCTCTCTTTCTCTCTCTTTCTCTCTCTCTTTCTCTCTCTCTCTCTCTCTCTCTCTCTGAATTAAAATTTTATCACCTGGTGTGGTGATGCACACCTTTAGACTCAGCACTCAGGCAAATCTCTGTAAGATTGAGCTACACAGTGTGTGATGGTTAATCCTGGGTGTCAACTTGACTGGACTAAGGAACAAATAAGAGAAAAGGATCTTCAGATTGGACCACCTCAACCGGATGGCCCACCCCAAATGTGGGTGTTACCTTCTGCCAGCAGGCAGTATAAAAGGCCATGGCAGAGGGAGCTGGTCCCTCTTTTCCTGCGGCTTGCCTCTCTCTCACTGGTGAGTTTGTCTTGCTGCTGTGATCAACCTTACGGACCCCAGCGTGTACTGAGACTGGCAGATCTCCTGGAATCCACCAGGCCTTCAGCACCAGATTGGGACTACTGAGACATCCAGCCTTGCGGACTGAGCAGTTCCCTGGATTCTCAGCCTCTCCAGTGCAGCGCAGCTACTGTTGGACTCCTTGAACTCTGTCATGTGAGAAAATCAATAAATTGTATATAGCTATATATTCGTCCTGTTGCTTCTGTTTCTTTAGAGAACCCTAACTAATACACAGTGAATTCTGGGTCAGCTGGGGCTACATGGGGACCATAAAAAATAAAACTAAAGGAAAAAAATTACCTCTAGATCTCACTAATGATGGCTTGGGAAGGTGCTAACTATAAAAATAGGCTGGAAGAGAGGTGAGGGGGCTGGAGAGATGGCTCAACAGGTAAAAGCCCTGGCTGTTCTTGCAGAGTACCAGGGTTCCCGTCTCAGCACCTGCGTGGCAGCTAACAACTGTCCATAACTCCAGTTCCAGAAGATACCATGCCATCTTCTGGCCTCTGTGAACATGACATGCACATGGTGCACATACATACATGTAGGCAACCACTCATACACAGAAAATACATTGAATGCAATGAATAAAAGATGTTCTCATTGTAGAGGAATGTCATCTGAGAAACAAGCACAGCATTTCAAGCCATCATCATCTGTTTGCACTAGTGCCCAGTTCAGGAATCTTGAGATACCTCAGTTCATTATTGCTCCTGGTCCCAACACATAAACAGCCAGTGTGGACAGGCATGAAGAAGAAAAGTAACCACTGATCCATCCTGAGCACCAGGCAGGAGCTTGAGGCTCCAGCAGTAGGAAGATCAATTCTGTCTGCAAATTACATCTGAAGAAAGGTGCACCCATGCCACAGTCACAAACTTAGCTCTGAAACTTTAAAAGGACCCTCCCCTGCTGGAGTAACAGATCCAGCACACATGCTGTGTGCATTCCTCTACTCTGATCACAATGGAGATTCATTGCAGAGGTAGTAGGAGTTGGTGGACACTTCAAATGCCACGCGGACCTGAAGAGACTGGAATCAACCTAACTGAAGATCCAAAGCCCATCCATTTTATAACAGGCTCTAAGCCCCATCTTTTTCACCAGAACACCTCAAATGTGTGTATCTAACATGGGCAATGATCCACACAATAGAATTGGCGAGTGAAGTCTTAGATGGAATTTAGTAACCACAAGTGGCAAAGGGAAGGCAGCATTGCTGCCAATTAACTTCCAGGATTGGCTAAGTGAGAGTTTTATTTCTGAATAAAATGAGTATACTTTTTGGATTACAACATAAACACAAACTATTCTGTATCTCCTTACTTATGATGGTAAGCTGTTTGCTTGATTTTGAGGTCAACAAAATATCTCATTTACAACCCCCCAAATGTCTTGTTCTCTGATAATCTATTCAACTGTAAACAATCAGTTGTTCTCCCTGCAAAATTCAAGCCAACCCTTCCCTTGTAGATGTAAAAATTATAACTACTTGGTAAAGGCAATTTTTCCAAATAACCTTATTAGATATGCTGCTATTGAAGTTGTCAGCATTTTTCTCCATTGAAGCATGCCATAATTACCACATAACTCTTCTGCAGTCACTCTGATCACTGTTGAATGTTATTTCTACACTATCTCTGCAAAAGCTCTTGTGCTTGGTGTCAGTATGAATGAAGTGTTATTGCTTTGATTAGTGCTACCTGCGAATAAGTGTAGGAACCAGAGTCATGCTGAGGGGAGATGGTAGAACTTCCAGGGGACCAGTGTTCTCTGGGAATGTCTAAAAACCCCTCCATATTTCGAGCTAAATGCAAGCAGAGATGTGGATTGGATCCTGAGCACTGCCAACATGTACAGTGGACATGACTCACATATGAAATAGAGAAATTTGACCTGGATTGTGACCTACATGGGATCAGCTAAGAGACAGAGCCCTGGGTGGGACTGTGAGAGCATTTCCAGGAAAGATTAACTGAGAGGAGGAGACCCTCCTTCTGGGGTTGGCTCCTTCAGGCAGTGTCCCAGTTGTAAAGAGTCCAAGGGAAAAGCATGCCTGCTCCCTGCCACTTTCACTAATTGCTGTCCAGTGTATCATTCCTGCTGTCGCAGCTGCAGCTGCTGCAGCCATCCTCCTTCATTAAAACCAGAGCCCAGTTTCTTCAGAAGCCCAGTGTGAACTGAAGACCAGTGGCTCTCCAGGAATCCCCCCAGCCTTCAGCACCAGACTGGGATGCTGAGGGAGCCAGCCTGTGCTTGCTGATCAGCTCCCAGGTTCTCAGCCTCCCCAGTCTGTAGCCGTCACTAAACTATCCACCCATATCATGTGAGCCTAGACAATGTATCCCGCTTGTGCTAACTATTCTTTGTTCATTTGACAACCCCGACCTAAAACTGGCCTTCAGTGTGAAATCAATTATTAGAGAGTACAGAATGAGATGAAGATCCATCTTTATAATGTGTGATGACCAGCCTGGCATGACTTGTGCACGCATCACCTCCAAGACTGACCACTGCTCGAACCTCAAATGTGAGAATTGCTTTAGATACAGAGTCTGCCTTCTGCTTTTACTGGATCTTTACTATATCTGCTTCACTAAGAACCCTGAATATAATGAGTTGCAGCATTCCTTGAATCCCTACGCTGTCCCCACTCTTGACCAGTGTCCTTGGCTGTCTGTCCATCCCCATCCACCCTCTGGGTTCAAGGAGCTCAAGTGGACAGATTAAAAGCTCTGCACATTGTGCACTGCTGGCCAGAGCAGCAGGGGACTGGAGTTTTCCTCTCACACATAAACTCAAAGCAGGGCATGGTAGGAAAGTATAAATGCAGAGAAAATGGCCTCTTCCTTTGGTTTGATGGTCATGGATTCTTTCTCTGAGGTTTTGGAGTTGTGCTGAGACCAGACAATGTATAGTAGAGGAGTCTGTGTGAACAAAGACCTTGAGATACCTTCTTGCATAAAGCCATGTAAGTGAAGCCTGGGTTACAGTGGAGACTGCAGGATGCTGGAGATGCCAGACCCATAAGACATCTGCCAAGGAGAGCTGCATTCAGGTAATGAAACCAGCCTGAGAGAGAAGTGTATGTGGCAGGAAGCAAAGCTGGAGGGGCGGGGCCAACCAAAGTCACAAACATGGGACATGGAGCAGCAGGATTTGCTGTTTGCCCAGCTGGCTTTTGGTCTTGCTTTGTCTGGGATTTCCTCAATGGGTCCCCATTCCTCCCTTTTGGAATGGAAATGCCTATCTTGTGCTATTATATATTGGGTGTATGTAATTTTTTTTTGTTTTGTTTTTACAGGAGGTTACAGTTAAGAGTTTGCCTTGATTCTCAAAAGAGACTTTTGATTCCTTAATAGTATTGAGATTGTTGGAGACTAGAGGGACTTTTAAACTTGGACTAAGTGCATTTTGCATTGTGGTATTGCCATGAGCCTTCAGGGACAGGGAGTAGAATGGAGTGGCTTGGATGAGAACGGCCCCCCTTGAGCTCAAGTATTGGACTGTCTCTAGGTGATGGTGCTCTTTAAGAGGTCATGGGATCTTCAGGGGGTGTGGCTTTGCTGGAGAAAGTGTGTCACAGACTTTGAGAGCTCATAGCCTCACCCCCTTCCAGTTGCTCTATTGCATGTTTGCAACTGAACATGTGAGGTCCCAAAGTCTGCCTGTTGCATGCCTTCCCACCATGATGGACTCTTGTCCCTCTGGAGTTGAAAACTAAATGAACACTTCCCTAAGTTGCTTTGAGTCATGGTGTGTTTTATCACAGTAACAGGAAGGTAATGTGATGGTTTGAATGAGAGTGTCCCCCATAGGCTTTGAGTATTCAGATATTTTGTCCCCAGTTGGTGGCACTGTTCTGGAAGGTCTTACAAGGTGTGGCCATGTTGGAGGAAGTGTGTCATTGGGGGCAGGCATAGAGAGCTTAACAAGCCTCTGGTCTCCATGGTCTCTCTCTCTCTCTCTCTCTCTCTCTCTCTCTCTCTCTCTCTCGACTTCCTGTGCTCATTGCGAGATGTGAACTTCAGCTTTCTGCTCCAGCCCCAGCCACCATGCCTCCCACCACAACGGACTCTAATTCCCTGGAACAGTCAATCATAAGCTTAAATAAACTCTTCCTTTTATAAGTTCCCTTGGTCTTGGTGGTTTTATCACAGCAATGGAAAAGCGACTAATACAGTTATTTGGTACCAGAGAGTGGGCTGTTGGCTGTGAAGCACCTGATCATGTGGATGTTTGGAGAAATGTGGAAGACTTTGGAACTTTGGGCTAGAAAAGCTGCTGACTGTAAGCAGAGCTTAATGGGCCATTCTAGTAGAAGCTTGTAAGAAAGTATTGCTGCAAAAAAATGTAGTTCCAGAGGAAAATAAAGACTTAAGCAGCAACTGAGATATTTTGGCAAAGAATCTGGCCATAATTTGCCCACAGCCCAAATGCTTGCCTGATGCTAAGTTGAAAAGCAATGGACTAATGTATTTGGCAGTGGATATTTCAAGACAGCCTAATGTAGAAATGGTGGTGTGGCTATTAATGGTGAATATTGTGCAGATCTACAGTGAAAAAGAGCAGATGGGGCAGAAAGAAATGCAGAATGTACAGTTTGGATCCAAAAAGTGCACTAGGAAGATTAAAGGTGGGGCCCAGGCATGTGAAGGAGAGGTTCCTTTTGATAAGGAGATTAAAGTGACTAAGGAGATTCAAGTGATTAAGGAGAAGCCTAGCTATTTACAAGTAAACAATGGAAAAAGTGAGATTAAAGTGATTAAGGAGAGGCCTGGAGATTTACAAGTAAACAACAGAAATAGTACCTTCATGACAAGACCACACTCAGCTAATCCTCCAATTTTTGAAAGGAAAATATTGAAAGCATTTTCTACTCCAACAAGTCCAGGTAGGAGAAAAGTTGCAAATGTGGTTAAAGTAGGACAGAGTCCATCCCGAACTTGCAGCCAAACTCAGCACTTTCATTCACGTGGTGCTGGCTTTAGAGGCATGAAGGATGCAAGAGTGAAGGGGTCATCAGTTCTTCCTCCATGGTTTCAGAGAGTCACAGAGGCCAGGCAGAGTGCAGCAGGGGCATCGCTGAATAAAGAAGGCCCTGATAGGCCATTGTGTGAAGCTGTGAATGTGAAGCCTGGTTGGCAGCGGAGACCCGAAGAAGACATTTGAGATGCCAGAGCTGTGAGAAATTTGCCAAGGAGAGCTCCACACAGGGAGTGGTACCAGCCTAAGAAAGAGATGTATGTTGCAAGCAAAGCTGGAAGAGCTGAGCCATCTAAGCCCTTTGGAAGTAAATTCCCAGAAGTCGCACATGGAGCTACTGGACTTGGTGTGTGCCCTGCTAGTTTTCGGTCTTGTTTTGTATTTGTCCAGTATTTCCTCTCTATGCCTCTATTCCTCCCTGTTCCACTGTACTTTGGGAGTCTGTAATTTGTCTTTTGATTTTACAGGAGCTTACAGTTAAAAGAGATTAGCCTGAGTCTCAGAAGAGACTTTGGACTGTAGACTTTTGAATGGAATTGAAACTGGTAAAGACTATGAGGACTTTTAAGGTTGGACTAAATGTATTTTGCATTTTATATGGTCATGAGCCTATGGTGGCCAGGGAGTGGAATGTGGTGGTTCGAATGAGAGTGTCCCCCATAGGCTTTAAGTATTCAGATATTTTGTCCCCAGTTGGTGGCACTGTTCTGGAAGGTCTTAGAAGGTGCAGCCATGCTAGAGGAAGTATGTCATTGGGGGTGAGCTTAGATAGCTTACCAAGACTTGCGGTCTCCAGTCTCTCTGTCTTGACTTTCTGTGTTCATTGCGAGATGTGAATTTCTGCTTTCTGCTCCAGCCCTGGCCACCGTGCCTCCCACCACAATGGACTCTACTTTCCTGGGACGGTCAATTGTAAGCTTAAATAAACTCTTCCTTTTATAAGTTCCCTTGGTCATGATGGTTTTATCACAGCAACAGAAAAGTGACTAATACAGTAATAGATACAACTATTATAGGCTTGAAAGGCTTACTGTCTAGAAGGGCCAGTACCCGAGCCTCTCCTCCTCTTCCTTTCCCTCCAAATCCCCTTTATTCTGTCCCTGCCCCCTTCCCCTCTTCATCTTCATCTCCATCTTCTCCTTTTTATTTCCCTTCTCCTCCTCCTGTTTTTCCTCCACTTTCTTCTCTCCTCACTCTCCTCTTCTCCCTTCTACTCCATTTTTCTCTTTTTACCTCTTCCCCTCCTTCCTCCCTCCCCTCCTTCCTCCCTCCCCTCCTTCCTCCCTCCCCTCCTTCCTCCCTCCTCTCCTTCCTCCCTCCTCTCTTTCCTCTCTCCCCTCCTTCCTCCCTCCTCTCCTTCCTCTCTTTCCTCCCTCCTCTCTTTCCCCCCTCTTCTCCTTCCTCCCTCCTCTCCTTCCTCCTCTTCTCTCCTTCCTCCCTTCCTCCCTTCCCTCTCTCCTCTCCCTCCCTTCCTCTCCTTCTTCCCTCCTTTCTTTCCTCTCTCCTCTCCTTCCTCCCTCCTCTCCTTCCTCCCTCTTCTCCTTCCTCCTTCCTTTCCTTCCTCCCTCCTCTCCTTCCTCCCTCCTCTCCTTCCTCCCTCTTCTCCTTCCTCCCTCCTCTCTTTCCTCTCTCCCCTCCTTCTTCCCTCCTCTCCTTCCTCTCTTTCCTCCCTCCTCTCCATCCTCTTTTTCCTCCTTCCTCTCCTTCCTCCCTCCTCTCCTTCCTCCCTCCTCTCCTTCCTTCCCCTTCTCCTTTCCTCCTCCTATGTTGTGATGATTGTTAATACCCTCTCACAGATGCCTTAGAATCCATAGTACAGTCTGCTGTGATTTAGATTAATCCACACAGTGTCAATGAACTGGTGTCTAATAATACTGAGTCTCCTATCACTCCACAGAGTTACCCACAGTTGCTTAAGTCCTTAAGCATTTCATGGGCTTCTATGACAACCTTTTCCTTTCCTGAGTCTTTACTGACTGCTCTGTCTCCTGGGACTTGGTAGAACATTCTAACCTGGATGTCTGCCATAGCTTGTACAAATTTCCCCATATGGGAGTCCCATTCAGCCACTGGCTATATGGTTGGGGACAGAGGGTTTCGATAATTCTACAGTGTGTAAACTGCTTCTACCATGGGCTGGGGCAGTGAGTGGAGGTAGACCATGACACCTCAGGCCAGGCTGTGCAGTGCTGTCTGGACAGCTGGACCCTCAGGCCAGGCCGTGCAGTGCTGTCTGGACAGCTGGACCCTCAGGCCAGGCTGTGCAGTGCTGCCTGGACAACTGGACCCTCAGGCCAGGCTGTGCAGTGCTGCCTGAACAGCTGGACCCTCAGGCCAGGCTGTGCAGGGCTGCCTGGACAGCTGGACCCTCAGGCCAGGCTGTGCAGGGCTGCCTGGACAGCTTGACCCTCAGGCCAGGCTGTGCAGTGCTTCCTGGACAGCTTGACCCTCAGGCCAGGCTGTGCAGTGCTGCCAGGACAGCTGGACCCTCAGGCCAGGCTGTGCAGTGCTGCCAGGACAGCTGGACCCTCAGGCCAGGCTGTGCAGTGCTGCCAGGACAGCTGGACCCTCAGGCCAGGCTGTGAAGTGCTGCCAGGACAGCTGGACCCTCAGGCCAGGCTGTGAAGTGCTGCCAGGACAGCTGGACCCTCAGGCCAGGCTGCGCAGTGCTGCCTGGACAGCTGGACCCTCAGGCCAGGCTGTGCAGTGCTGCTAGGACAGCTGGACTCTCAGGCCCGGCTGTGCAGTGCTGCCTGGACAGCTGGACCCTCAATCCAGGCTGTGCAGTGCTACCTGGACAGCTGGACCCTCAGGCCAGGCTGTGCAGTGCTGCCTGGACAGCTGGACCCTCAAGCCAGGCTGTGCAGTGCTGTCTGGACAGCTGAACCCTCAGGCCAGGCTGTGCAGTGCTGCCTGGACAGCTGGACTCTCAGGCTATGCTTTGCAGTGCTGTCTGGACAGCTGGACCCTCAGGCCAGGCTGTGCAGTGCTGGCTGGACAGCTGGACCCTCAGGCCAGGCTGTGCAGTGCTGGCTGGGACTGTTGGCCTTGGGTTTTGGGGTGGGAGTAGGGTCACCCAAGATTATGCTGGTCTCTTTCCTCTCCATCCTTTGTTCAAGAATAACAAACTTTCCATGGATTTTATGTCTTGTCTCAGTGATTATGCAGTGATCAGTCCATGGCTCTGGAGAGTTTTAAGAGAAAATATAATCCCACTCAATGATAATACATCTTGGTGTAGCAACAAAGATCAACATATAAAATACTGAGATTTGGTTCTAAAAATATACCTAAGACTATTTGAAAATAAGCAGTAGATTAACACTTACTTAAGATGTGAGAAGACCAGACAGAGAAAGAGAAGCCATCAGATCTTCATTCTGTGCAAAGAAGATTCCTTAATAAACATGAGACAGTGACACCCATGGAATTCTAAGTTTCTGAATGGAAGCTGGTGTTTGGCAGCACTGTGGAGGGTGAAATGTGAGTAAGCCTGGAGCTAATATAAACAAGCACTATGTCACAAATTTCCTTATTATCAAAAACTATTTTCAGAAACCTACATGATGCATTTTTCCTTCTATGGAAATCATTTTATTCACTTTAATAGCAAAATTATTACTGTAGCAGGTAGTAATTATCTTTCATTTAATAGGGCTTTATTCTTTAATTACCTCTTTTTCAAATTTAAGAGAATATATTTAACCAGAAAGTCTTGTGCTAATTAGGTAGGTATATATAATTTCTCTGTTTTAAATTTATTATTTTATTTGTCTCCTTAAATGCCTAATAGCTTCTAACCCTTTTTTCCATCCCTCTAATTCTTCCAGGAGGATATACATGTACATTTGTGATTCTGGATAACAGAAAAATATGGGAGAAGGTGGAATTGACCCAAGGCTGGCTGGAATCCTGAAAGTTACAGAAAGATTTTACTTATTCTGTTCATATCTTTGTTGTTAGAAGGAGTTGTAAACACACATTCGAGGACTACATGCATGAGTGTGCTTTTACCACTGTCTGTAAGTTAAATATATTAGGTTACAAATTTTAATTGTGGCTGTTATTGCAAAAGGTTGATGAGGGATTCACATATTTTCCAAAATTTGAGTCTAGAGAGAAAACCCAATCCCGCCCCTGTCTCCATTCCATCCCTCTACATTCCATGGTGACCTCTTTATTAGACTTTTCTAGGGTAACAAAAACTTCTCTCTAATCATGTCTGGTTTGCATTGCCTTCAGATCTCTGACTGAACTTCCCATGAGTTCAGTGATTCATAAAGGTTCTCTACTATCACTCAGTGTATGCGTCATGATGAATCTAATTTAGTTCTTGTTGTTTGTTTGTTTGAAGGCTGAGGTCACATAAGAAGATAAACCAAAAAGAAAAAAAGCAACAGAAAATCTTACATGAGCCCATGATTTATCACCCTGTGCATATCAGTTTGGCTTCATGCAGTGAGCAGCTGGGCAGGTTGGGCCATGTGATGCAAAACTGAACTAGAATCTGTTCAGATGCTTTGGAGAGTCTCAGATGTTTCAAACAGCTTCATCCACATCAGCATCTCCATTGTGAAAGAAAAGGAGCGAAGGTTGATGAAAACGGAAAAGGCTAGAAAAACTAATGTGGTGACCTGCTCTGATGGTGTCCTGAGTCCTGCACTTTGTGGATGAACATAGCTCAGGACACTTTCTTATCTCAGTGTGAAGTGTTGTTTCCCTTTGAAATAGCTGCATTCTGCAACAGTTTAAACTGATTTTACTTATGTATTTAAAAGTGGATATGTCTTACTGAATATTCTGAATTTATTTTGCCAGGTTTTTAATCAATTCTAAATGTTATTAAGGCATTATGAGCTTACCCTTGGGTTGGGACCCTCCTGCTGTTTGATAACACCTTGAAGACTGGGAGGGAGAGAAAAGCACAATATGTAGGAATATTATATTTTCTTTTCTCAGTCAAAAAAAGGTCTTTTAAGGTAGTTGTGAAAAACTAAAATGTTTCTGACACACGGCCAGGATATTTCTCCAGCCTTTCTTGTAGTGTGATGGTTCTGAAGTCACAGGACACAGAGTCCATACACTGATCACTTTCCGTGGGGGAAAATATACCTGAAGGTCTGCCTCAGCCTGTGCTCCACAGAGTGGCAGGCTGTATTGCTTTCCATTCTTTTGGGAAATGTAAAAGAAATGTCAGCAGCCGCTGGTGGTGGCACTGGGATCAGTAGGATGACATTGGATGGACAGCTTCCTGCCTATCACTCCATCACAGAACACAGAACACTGAAGTTCCAGGGAGAAAAACTTGGGGACAGGTGACCTGCCCCAGGAAGGGCAGTGGAGCCTTCCCTGGAGGTGACACCTTTGCTGGAAACATCGTTGACTTGGGTGCACACTGGAAATGGATCCCGGAAGTGGGGCATCCGCTCTGGGCACTTAGCAGCTCCTCAGTGATGTACATGTCCTGACCCACCACCTCCAAGTCTCCCAACAAAACCAGCCTTGTGGTGCTCACACTGATGACCAGAGGCTTTGCAGTAGTCATCAGGGCTGGGACACTAAGGCATCAGTGTGGGTCATGATCTGTCACAAAGACCAGATCCCAGAACCATAGTGGGTTTCTCTGTAAGCCCCCTGCAGATTCTTTTGCAGTAGAATTCATAACAGGCTCAGTTTCAGAGGGTGTCAACCTCATAGGGTAAAGCACTTTTTAGGAGATTACAAAATATAAAACCACAATCAGCATTCCTAAAACAAAAAAGCATGCTGTTAAACAGCAAATGCAGAATCATTATCCTAGTATTTAATTAAATAACAAATTATTAGGTTTTTTGTAGCACTAGCCTTGCACGCAGCTCTGATGGACTGTTTCCAGGGTAACATTTAATATTGTGTCAGTGATTTTTATCTCTGCAAGTCATACGAACAAACTCAGGATTTAATATCACACACTGTGGTGGTTTGAATGATAGTGCCCCCCCATAGGGTTTAAGTATTCAGACATTTTGTCTCCAGTTGGTGGCACTGTTCTTAGAGGTCTTAGGTATGGCCATGCTGGAGGAAGTAGGTCATTGGGGGTGGGCTTAGTGAGTTTAACAAGCCTTGCTGTCTCCAGTCTCTTTCTCTCTTGACAGTGCTTATTACAAGATGTGAACCTTGGCTTTCTGCTCCAGCTTCAGCTCCAGCCGTCATGCCTCCCACCACAATGGACTCTAATTCCCTGGAACCGTCAATCGTAAGCTCAAATAAACTCTTCCTTTTATAAGTTCCCTTGGCCATGGTGGTTTTGTCACAGCAACAGAAAAGTGACTAATACACACATCCTTCAAACACACTTATAAATATGCTGTATACCTTGACTCTGCTTTAACCAAAAATTGATTAGTTTAAGTGAAACAACTCATCTGAGGTGTTCTCCATGACAGTACCTCCCACTGTCAGGGTTTCACATGCCTTCCATCTTGTATGCCTCAATACTCTTCTCATCCTAAAGATAACACAGATACTCAAAAAAATAAATAAATAACACAGATATTCAAAGTGATTCTCATGGAGTCTAAAGCTTAGCAGCCCATGGGCCTGGATAAAAGAACTCAGTCTGAGAGTCTAAATGAACATAATGGAGGGTAAGGTGAGATAGCTCAGGGAAACACTGAAGCTTTGGGTTTTTTATTCTTATCATTTATCAGCATCAAGGTTTCTAGGAAAGGTCATCTGAGGAGCCTTGTCAGTCCAGATCTGTGTAGTTAGGCAAACAAGCCTCACATCACTCCTTCCATGCTCATCTAATGAAATTTAAAATGAACATGGTCAGGGAAGCTCTTAACTCCACTTATCCATCCACTCAGAATAAAGTCCTCAGCTTCCATCTGCCAGTCAGCACTGGAGGAGACGTGGGAATAGAGCAGTCAAAAATTAGGATATATCATCACAAGGTGGTTGCAGTGGAAGTGACAGATATCTAAATTTTTCTTTTACAGTATTGTATTTATTATTTTAATTTTATTTATGTGTATAAGTGTATTCTGAGTCAAGGAAGCCAGTCAGATCCCCTGGAACTGGAGTTATGGATGGTTGTTGGCCACCATGTGGGTGCTGGGAACCAAACTCAGGTCCTCTGCAAGAACAGCCAGTCCTCTTACTGACCATCTCCTCCAGCCCTAGATCTTTTTTTTTATTGTTTTACATATTTTTGTACAAGATTATGTTACAAATCGAATCCAGAATTGTGTCCCCCTCCCAACCCTCCCACCCCACCAGATTCACCCTTTCAGTCAGTTCTTTGATGCAGTCCCCTCTGTTGTTGGTGTTGTTGCTGTTCTTTCCAATATGCATCACTCCCAACAAGAAATGTTTACAACTAGGTTAGTGGCGCTAGCATCCACAGATGAGGGATACCATTCTTTGTTGTCGTTTGCTTTTATGGGACTGTGTTACTTCACTTAACATAGTATCTTCCAGCTCCATCCGTTTACCTGCAAAGTTCGTGATGTTATCTTTTTTTTTTTATTATTTCTGTATGTGTATGAATGTTCTGTCTGCATGCAGGTGTGTGCCCCTGTGTCGTGCAATGCCGCGGAGGTCAGAAGAGGGTGTCACACTCCCCTGGAACTGGAGTTGTCCTGGAATTGGAGTTTCAGACAGCTCTTGGCTGCCATGTGGGTGCTGGGGATCGAACCCAGGTCCTTTGTAAGAGCGGTCGGCGCTCTTAACCACTAGGCCATCTCTCCAGCCCCTATGTTATCTTTTTTTTTACTGCTGCATAGAACTCAATTGTGTACATATACCACATTTTCTCTATCCACTCGTCAGTTGAGGGGCATTTGGGTTGGTTCCAGCATTTTGCTATTGTGAACAGAGCTGCAATAAACATAACTGTGCATGTATCTCCGCGGTAAGAAGAGTCTTGTGGGTATATAACCGGGAGTTGTATGACTGGGTCAGGTAGTAAACTCATTTTGAGTCTTCCAAGGGTTCTCCACACTGTTTTCCATGGTGGCTGTATAAGTTTACAGTCCCACCAGCAGTGGATGAGTGCTCCACTTTCCCCACAACCTCTCCAGCACTTGGTATCATTTGTTTTCTTGATCCTAGCCAGTCTTATTGGAGTGAGAAGATATCTTAAAGTGGTTTTAATTTGCATTTCCTTAATTATTAGTGATCTTGAACAATTTTAAGATGTTTCTCATCCATCTCTAATTCCTCACTTGTGAAGTCTCTGTTCAGCTCTTTGCTCCATCTTTTGAGTGATTCATTTTTCTTCTTTCTTCTTTGTTTTTTGAGTAGTTTATATACTCTGGAAATCAGTGCTTTGTCAGATGTATCTGTGGTGAAGTTTTCCTCCCACTCTGTGGGTTTTCTCTTCATTTCCTTGATGTTTCTTTTGATGTACAGGTTTTGAGTTTAATGAGGTCCCATTTGTCAATTGTCCTAAGAAGAGACATCTTGATCAGCAGCCTGCAAGCTGATATTTGTCTCATACAGGTCCTTTGTGTAAGGTCTCTCTTTGTGTAACTTCTCTGTAATAAGGTCACATGTCAAACTTTCTCTTGGAATGTTGTTCCTGCGCAGACTTTCTAATGGCTGCCAACTTTGTGTCAACCTGAGTCTTTGAGAAAATAAACTGATGTTCTGCAGGAGACAGTCATCTCAGGAGCGAGTCACTGTCACCAGCGCTGCCCCAATCTTGGCTCCTGGGAGATGAGAGGCTTATTTGCAAATAGCAGAGGCCTTCCACAGCAATATTTTTGTTATAGATATTAAGGTTTTCCCTTCTGGTGCCCCATCCCCACCCCAGTCTCTCTCTTTCTCTCTCTTTATCTCTCCTCCCCCACCACTGCTCACCCACCTGCCTGCCTGCTCTCAGAGAGAATTCTGCATATACCCTTGTGATGGCACAGTCATTGTTGACCAGAGCTCAGCCACTCTGTCTATGATAACATCCTCTCTGTGCATAATTATTTCACTTATTAAAATAATTGCTTCAGTTCCACATATGATTTGTGTTATGTGTGGCTGTCACCAACTCAAGCAGATGTTTCAGAAGACAACAACACAGTCCCTTTTGACTTAGCTGCACACAGCAGGAAGTCACCTGTTTCCTTCTTCCTCTTGCTGGGGTATTTTCCAGCTTTGTCCCATAATCTTCCCTGGCTATGATCAGGTTCTGCAGTGGGCCCCTGAAACAGTAATGTGCTTTCTAGAACTGTCAAAGGGTTTCCTTGTCCCACACAGCTTCACTGGCACGGGTTCCCTGATGTCATGCTTCCCACTTTCTTTGTTTCCCACACAGTATAACAGAATACATTCAAAGATAGCTTCCTGAAAGTGGCAAGGAGCACATACATTTTAGAACCAAAACACTTAAAACTTAATTCCAACCTTTCACCTGTGTGAATGGCTGTAGAATTTAACTGTTCTATTTAAAGGAATCAGAAGCAGTCATGTTTGTATTCTGGCTTCCATGATGCTGTGTGTCCATGCTGATGATAACTGATGCTATGCCATTTGGCTCATAATTTCTTATGTATGTTGTTTCCTGTCTGTGCCTCAGAGTAAGTCAGAAAGATAAAAAGGATAGGTATGGCTGTCAGAATTTTCCACCAGAAATGGGTACAAACAAGTACAGAAAGCCTTGATAGAGAGTCAAGGATGCATGGGATAACCTGGTTCACGTTCTGGGCTACCTAATCCATGTTCTGGGATGCACGGTAGGTTACTGCTGCTCCCAAGCTGGCTCATGTTTAGGGCCCTCCTTCCCACAGCCACCACCACACACGAGTTGGACACAGCAGCCTTGCTCCAACTCTGCAAGCAGGGCACAGAGAGAGGAGCACAGAAGTTCACAAACCAAAGGCCTGTATCAACCCACTCTTTGATTCAATTTTCTTAAGTCCAAAAATTTAATTATTTTGTCTATGTCTGTTCAATCTATTACAATTTCAAGTTTTTACCAATGATCCTATGGATTCCAGTGGTGCCTGTGGGAATAACCCTCTTTTTATCTATAATTTCATTTATTTGTAACTTCTTTATCTTCCTTCTGGTTTCATATATCTGTACCTTCTTTACCTTCCTTTTGGTTAATTTGGATAATTGTTTGTCAATTTTGTTTATTCTTTCAAAGAATCAGCTACTTTCCTTCAGTGTTTCTTCTAGTTTTCATTTCATTCATTTTAGTTCTGCTCTTATCTCTTCCTCTCTATTCTTGTTTAGACTGTCACTACAGACACATTCA
This sequence comes from Rhizomys pruinosus, assembly GCA_009823505.1. Lineage (NCBI taxonomy): Eukaryota > Metazoa > Chordata > Mammalia > Rodentia > Spalacidae > Rhizomys > Rhizomys pruinosus. The sequence continues at coordinate 1,776,230 of VZQC01005685.1, forward strand.
TTTGAGAACTCATTGGAGAGTTCTAATTTTTTCTCATGTAGCTACAGCTGTGACCCTTCGTCTTAGAGCAACTTATAGTGCATGCCACAGCTCCAGCATGCTGTGTTTTGTGTTTTACTTTTCACTCTAGGGATTTTTTTTTTTTTTTGGCATTCTCACCCTTGATTTGTTTAACAACATTCTAATTACTCCAAATCATGTTGTTCAATCTCTATTTTGTGTGTTTCTTGGCATTTGCTTTGTTGATTTCAAGTTTTGTTTTATTATGATGTAATAAAATGCAAAGTATTGTTTAACTTTGGGGGCAGTTAAGATTTGCTGTATTTCCTGCAAAGTATTTGTTCTAGTTTGTCTTCCATTGGTGTGAAAAAACACTCTGACCGACACAAACTTGGGGAGGAAAGGGTTTATTCAGCTTACATCTCCTGGATCACAGTTCATCACTTAGGGAGCCCAAGGCAAGAACTCAGGACAGGAACCTGGAGGCAGGAGCTGAAGCACAGGCCATGGAGGAATGCTGTTCACTGGCTTGCTCCCCTGGCTCATGCCCAGCCTGCCTTCTTATACGGTACACAAAAACCTGCCCAGGGTGGCACTACTCATTGTGGGCTGGGTCCTCCCACACTGCTCAACCATCAAGACAATACTCCACAGATGTGGCCACAGGCCAATCCAATGGAGCCAATTCCCCAACTGAGGCTCCCTCAACCCAGGTGTGTCAAGTTGACACTAAAGATATCCAGTACAGTATTCCATTTTGGAGACGTTTCCATGGACTTCTGAGCAGCATGTATTCAGTGCTTTAGTAGCAGACTGCTCTGAAATCTCGTGTTTATGTGTTGACTGTTTTTGCTGGGATGTTCTGGCCACTGGAGGGAGTGGTGATGAAGCAGCAGCCTATTCCCATTCTGTGTTGAGGTTTATATGAGTCATTATGTCCTGCAGTGTTTGTTTGATGACACTGGATGTGACAATTGTTGGTGTACACATGTTTATAAATGTTCTATGGATTATAAATGTTCTTATGGATTGCTCCTTTTATCAACATGATCTGCCCTGCTTGGTCTCTTGTAATCAGTTTCAGCTTGAAATCCCTGTTGTAATGGGTACTGCATCTCTAGGTGCATTCTGGTACCATTTACAGGGACTATTAATTTCTTCCATCTCACATTTGGTCTCTGCCTGTCTGTGCCAGTGAAGTGTATTTCTTGCAGACAGCAAACACTTGGGCCTTTCTTTTTTTAAATTTTATTCATTTTGTATGTGTATGAATGTACTGTCTGCATGTAGGTTGGTGCACCCATGTCATGCAATGCCGAGGAGGTCAGTGGGCCTTTCTAAAAGTTCAATCAACCACTCCATGTCTTTCAACTGGTTATTTCCACTATACACAGCCAGCCCATAGTGCACTTGCAGTAAACAGTAAGAACAGGACACACAGGACTCTTGACTCTGAAGGCCCTTGATCATTGTAATCTACTGTTCTTCACACTGCTTCTTTCTTCTGTCCCTCAATCCATTCCTCTCCTGAACCTACCTGTTTAAATTTTTACAGCTGAAAGTGTAGCTCTAACCTTTCCATCCAGCTCCTGGTCTATCTGAGCTTCTGTCATACATCTGTTTTCAATGTGTTTGCAGTTGCTTGTTGGGACATTTTGAGAATTTCTTTGTAAGGAGGCAGCAGGTTCTAACAGCTTCCATCTCTCTGCTGCCACCATTCCTTGTGTATTTTCCTCCAGGGTGAGATTCTTCTGTCCCTGTGATTTCCTACTGAAGCCAAACTCTTCAGTGTTGTGTGATGGAACTGTGGACTATGCATCACTGGGCTAGCCACAACACCCATTTAAGCAAATGTGCATATAAGTCTACCCTCCTCATGAGCCTCTGTACCCTGGTACAATGTGGTCTTAATCTCTTGCAGCAGAGAAGTTTCAACCAATGAAGGCCATTGTCTCTGGGCACCTTGATTCTGTAATGGCCTCCTAGTGCCAGCAGGGTTGAGGGTGCCTCTTCAGAAGCAGATGTTTAGATTCATGCCTTGGCACTTGCCTGTGCTGGTGAGGCAATTGCTGCTCCTGGGTGTTGTCTTTAAATGGGTTCTGCCCTGCTGAACTGTGTTCACTGTCCTGGGGCTGCAGAAAGCAGCCTTTGTTGGGAGTCTGGATTGCTTTTTTTTTTTTTTTTTTTGCGTACTCATGGATCTGCTGCTTTCATGGATTGCTTTTAATTAATGTTCTCAGGTACACTGGCTCCAATGCTGGCTTTACTGATACAAGAAGGAATCCCAGGCCACTCAGCAGCATACAGCTCCCTGGTCTTGAGGCTCCTGACTTTGACTTTTCTTTCTTTCAGAATCTCTGAAGTTTACCTCTTCTATGGTCTCTATATGCCTTTTAGTTTGATTTAAATTCATGAATAGGAAAACATATTTCTATTTAACCTTCCCTGAATCAGAAATCTTGAAACAAATTTTAAATCTGTGTAAAACTAATATTGAAGTCACCTGAATGTGGAAGCATTTGCTTTTGGATGCTTTTCTGGTGGTTTTTAAATGCTGATTGGATTCACAGTGTTCAAGCTAGGATCAGTTAATGTGTGCCTGGAGAATGCTTTCTAATGTAAATACAGGGCTGTGATAAAAGGTAATTAGGAGGGCAAAGAGAGCAGGAAAACAAAATGAAATCATCTCACAATCAAATACCAATGATTTAAGTCTCATCGACTCCAGGATGTGATGAATAATAAGAAACTGAAGGTTTTTTCTAACATTCATAACTGCCACTATTTCTCCAAGACTTAACTCTGTTCCATGTTGTCAAAGAGAGGGGAGAAAATGAAAACAAAAATAACACCCTGAAATGTTCACCTCTTTCATTAAATAATTTCATAAAATATGAAAAATTTTGGAGAGCGGGTGTGGCGACAGTCCCAAGATGACGCCCGGGACTTTAGCCAAGTCTTATGGCTAACACCTGAGTCTTATGACTAACACCTGAGTCTTATGACTCACGCCTGAGTCTTATGACTAACACCTGATTCCCTCCTACCTCAAAGTAAAGCCATGTCCACCATTCAAGCTGCGCAGGTGCACCCTTTATACAAGATCAGGCCAGATGATACCAATAGACTGAGGCCACGCAACCTGGGCTGGGAAGGTGGAGTGGGAGAGGGATAAATAGGGAGACTTTCTGTTCTTGGGGGTAAGAAGAACAAGAAGAAGAAAAGAGGAAGTAAAAATGCTGTAAAGGTCCTGAATAAACCGCTTTGAGAAGAACGAGCTAGAGGTGCTTTGTTTTTGCTGGTCAGAACGTAAGGCATCAAGTGGCGGCCCGCACAGGAACACGTTCTTCTTCCTTTCTCGTTCAGAACTCATTGTGGTCAGGGTGACTAGTCGGTAAACTCCCAGGTAAGCGGGATAATTAAGGTTCTCGGGAAAGGGGCAATAAGGCTCCCTGGAAAAGGGGACAATAAAGCTCCCCGGAAAAGGGGACAATTAAGGTTCTCTAGCTAGCATTATGGGAAACACAACATCTGCCCTGACGGTGCTAGACAGATTTTTGGCAGCGGTGGTAACAAGGGAGTGCTGCCAGTGTGGAAGTTGGTAAGAAATTGCATTGGGGATGAGGAACGGTGTGGAAAAAAGATAAGAGAAGGGAGTGAAGCCTTAGACCAGGTTAAGGAAGAGTGCTCTCAACACTCTGAAATTCAAGAAGAATCTAGTGAAGGGGACATGTCAGATGGGGATGTGGAAAGCCTTGCCGCCAGCTTGGAGAAAGTGAAAGTAAAGATAGAACCGTCAGCCCCGGAACTGCCCCTGCCACCTCCTTATGCTTGCAACGGAGCAGGAGGGAATAGTTTACATCCTGAAACTTGGAGAGAACTAGAGGCTCAGTGCTTCCCTGTATTTCAAAATCAACAAGGGAACCACTATCATGAGCCGTTAGATTGGAAGATTGTTCAAAGGCTGGCAGAGGCAGTACGTGCCTATGGAGCCAATGCTGCCTTTGTTGTGACTCAGCTGGAGTCTTTGCATCGGTATTGTATGACTCCGAGTGACTGGCAAAATCTGGCCCGACCATGTCTGACCACAGGCCAATATTTAGATTGGAAAGTATTTTATCTTGAATTTGCCACCGGACAAGCCGCTCTTAATGCTCGCAATGGTCAGGACGCTTTGGACCAAGATATGCTTATGGGACAAGCAAGGTTTGCGGCAGTGCAGACAAACTATCTAGTTCAGGTCTATGATCAGATTAATGCATTAGGCGTCCGAGCATGGAAGTCTCTCTCCCAAATAGAGGCGAGGTGGGGGGAAATCTAACCAAAATCCTTCAGGGGCCCACGGAAACTTTTTCAGATTTTGTAGGTAGGATTATGGAAGCTGGGGGCTGCATCTTTGGGGACGCTGATACCGCAATGCCATTACTAAAACAGCTTATATTTGAGCAATGTACTAAAGAATGTAGACACGCCATTACTCCTTATAAGAGCAAGGGGCTGGAGGTCTGGATGAAGGTGTGCAGAGAACTAGGAGGCCCACTGACCAGTGCAGGATTGGTTGCTGCAGTTATGTAAATGTCCAAAGGAAAATTTAGCCCAAAGATAGGTAATTACTTTGCTTGTAGACAACCGGGTCACATGAAACGCCAATGCCCACAGCGAAATGGAAGTGGTGGACAATCCTTTCACCAGCGGGGGGCGCCTGGGCTATGCCCCAAATGTAAGAAGGGGAACCACTGGGCCAATGAATGTCGTTCAGTGAAGGACATCACTGGATGATCGTTTACCACTAGAGCCCAGCCAAAAAACTGGAGGCGGGGCCCTCGACCCCAGGGCCCTCAAATATATGGGGCAGTATCGGAAGGATGGCCAAACCTGAGCCCCCCAATGCATTGGGGCCACCCCGATGAGCAACCAATGGGAGTGCAGGATTTGACCTCTGTTCCGCTACCAGACTCATACTAACCCCTCGAATGGGAATTCAACTAGTGGACATCGATTTCAAAGGCCCTTTCCCCTCAAATACAGTGGGTTTGATACTAGGAAGGAGTTCTGTTACTATGCATGGAGTAGTAATCCATCCTGGAGTAATTGATCCAGATTATACCAGACAGGTAAAGATAATGGTTTCTTCCCCACGTGGTGTCTCTGCCATATTCCCGGGAGATAGGATAGCTCAATTGCTCCTCTTGCCTAGCTGCCATTCCAGATTTCCTGCAAATGATTTGGAACGTGGTAGCAGGGGTTTTGGTTCAACTGGGGTCTCTAATGTTTTCTGTTCTTTGGATCTTGGCACTCGGCCTTTGTTAAAACTATCCGTTGATGGCAAACCCATATCTGGCCTCCTAGATACTGGCGCTGACTGTAGTATCATTAGTGCAAAAGACTGGCCTATAGGATGGCTGAAACAACAATCAGAACAGACACTGAGGGGGTTAGGATATGCACAAATGCCAGAAATGAGTTCTCGTGTCTTACATTGGAAGGATGAGGAGGGCCACTCTGGAGAGTTCCAGCCATACATGCTGCCCATGCCTATTTCCTTATGGGGATGGGATATTATGAGAGAGATGGGTTTTATCTTGACCTATGAGAGGCGCTATAGTGCACCGGCCCGAGGTATGATGATGGACATGGGTTATGTCCCGGGAAAGGGGTTGGGCCACTTTTTACAGGGCAGAACCTCCCCTGTGACAGTCCAAAAAAGGGATAACTGCAGCAGACTGGGTTTTTCCCAGGGGCCACTGAGGGAACATTACCCATTACATGGAAAACTGAGGTTCCAGTGTGGGTTCCTCAGTGGCCACTTCCCTCAGAAAAGCTAAGTGCTGCCAAAGATCTAGTACAAGAGCAATTAAGCTTAGGCCATCTACGTCCTTCTACCTCCCCATGGAATACTCCCATCTTTGTGATAAAGAAGAAATCAGGGAAGTGGAGATTATTACATGACCTGAGGGAGATTAGCAAACAAATGATAATAATGGGGCCTGTACAAAGAGGACTTCCGTTGCCTTCTGCCTTACCCCAATATTGGCCTATCATAGTCTTAGACATCAAAGACTGTTTTTTCTCAATACCTTTACATCCTGAGGATATGGTCAGATTTGCCTTCATTGTACCCTCTCACAATCATGATAGACCTGATGAGAGATATGAATGGACTGTTTTACCTCAAGGCATGGCCAACAGTCCCACAATGTGTCAGTTGTATGTTGATGCAGCCCTAAATAAGGTTAGAGAGATTTTTCCAAAAGTAAAATGTTACCATTATATGGATGATGTCCTTCTCTCAGCTCATAAGGAAAAGATGCTTGATGAAGCATGTAGCTTAGTGATTACCCAATTGCGGAAGTGGAATCTGGTTGTGGCTCCAGAAAAGATCCAAAATGATTCAGCTGTTAATTATCTAGGAACCAAAATTACTATAGATTCAGTAACCCCTCAAAAAATTCATATATGTACTGATAAATTAAATACATTAAATGATTTCCAAAAGTTAGTAGGAGATATCCAATGGGTTCGACCTTATTTGTCTCTTACCAACAAACAATTACAACCACTTTATGATATCTTACCCGGTGATCCTGACCTAAATTCTCCTAGACAACTTACTGAAGCTGCTAGAGCAGCTCTACAATTGGTGGAACAAGGTATTCAGACTGCTTCCTTGAAGCGCCGTGATGAGTCACATCCTATTATGCTGTGCATTCTACCTACTGAAGCACAGCCCATGGGAGTCCTGTGGCAAGGAGCTCCTTTGCTTTGGATACATCCTAAGATTTCTCCTGCGAAAACACTTGTTCATTACCCCACTTCAGTGGCCCAAGTGGCTTTACTTGGCTTTCAACAGTGCATACAACATTTTGGTGTTCTTCCCACAAGCCTAATAACACCTTATAATGTAAAGCAGGTGGAAGTATTGACAGCCTCCATAGATGATTGGGCTATTCTAAGATGCAGTTTTCAGGGTCATATTGATAATCATTTCCCAAAGGATCCCATCTTGCAATTAATTACATCCCATCCTGTGATTTTCCCTCGTATCACTTCTAAAAAACCCTTACCGGGTGCCCCGACCATATTCACTGATGGTTCAAAAACGGGACAAGGCGCGTATGTGGTGGCAGGGTCCCCCCCCGGTAACCTTACAATTCCCCCCTGCATCAGCTCAAGTTATTGAGTTAAAAATTGTCATCAAGGTTTTTGAATCATTTCTACATTCCTTTAATTTGGTTTCTGATAGCCAGTACGTTGTCAACATGTTGCTTTGCCTAGAGGTGGTGGGAAAGATCAATTTACGGTCTCCTATTGGAAACCTCATCTTCACTTTACGTAACCTAATTTTACAAAGAACCACACCCTTCTTTGTCCAACATGTTCGTGCTCATACTGGCCTACCTGGCCCCCTTGCAGAGGGAAATGATATCGCAGATAAAGCCACTAGAATCTTCATGGCCCTTTCTACTGCCTCACCAATCTCACAGGCTCGAGAGTTTCATTCCCATTTTCATGTTAATTCTAGAACTTTGTCCTCCCGTTTTAAAATTACCCGTGCCGAGGCGAGAGACATTGTAAAACTGTGCCAACAGTGTGCCCCACTACTTCCTCAACCAGGGGTCGGAATTAACCCACGCGGGTTGCGCCCTTTACATCTCTGGCAAATGGATGTCACCCATTTTTCTGAATTTGGCAAGTTAAAATATTTACATACTTCCATTGATACGGCCTCCGGGGTCCTATACGCCTCCTTACATACGGGAAAAGGCGTGTCATGTAATTGCCCATTGTTTTGAGGCCTGGGCTGCCTGGGGCCAACCTAAAGAACTAAAAACGGATAATGGCCCCGCTTACACTTCTGCTTCCTTTGTGTCGTTTTGCCGTTTTATGGGTGTTAAATTGACTCATGGAATACCGTATAACCCACAAGGACAAGGTATCATTGAGCGTGCTCATCGTACCCTAAAAGAATGCTTACTTAAGCAAAAAGGGGGAATAGCCTCTGGCTCCACACCCAGGGAACGAGTGGCCATCGCTCTTTTTACTTTAAATTTTTTGAATCTAGATATGCATGGACGAGCTGCTGCTGAACGTCATGCTAACCCTGACATTTCTCTTAAGGGCCTGGTTATGTGGAAGGATGTATTGACTGGTAACTGGCAAGGACCGGACCCAGTGTTGGTCTGGGCGAGGGGATCTGTTTGTGTGTTCCCCCAGGATCATCGACAGCCATTGTGGGTCCCGGAGAGACTAACCAGAGTAGTCCAAGAGGAGAAAAGAGAAGATTCTATGGATGAGCCTGATGTTAATGCCGCTCCCTGTGGGTCGAACTGAAAATCTGCGATGGAGCCTTCTGTCGGTATTCCCCAAGCTGTTGCCACTTACACACTCAGCGCAGGTCTTTCCCTGTTTTTTTCACAACAAACATTTCTCTGCAACTATGTCGCTCACCCTAGAGGGTCTCCTATGCTTTCTGGGTTGTGTGTAGCTTCCAAACCGTTTGTAAATGCCAGCTATGCCGCTCAATTGTCACGTAACCTGTCTCAGTATCTTCTAGGAATCTTGATGGCATGTTGCGGGACCTCAGACAATCCATCGCTCACATCAACTCCACCCGAGTGGATGTGTCCTTGGCTGGTGGGCTGACAAACTGGACTACTACCGCTGCTTCATGACTGAAAGAATGGGAGGGAATTGTCGGACTTGCCCTATGCCTGGTCCTCACTAGTTTCCTGGCCTTTTGGTGCATGTGCCGTTTGTGATTTCATCAACATAATACGCGCAGCAGTGGAGACAGGACAGTATCCTCAAGTGTGGCTTAGCATGCTAGAGAAGTAGCCAAAGACGGGTAAAGCTCTCTGGGCATGCCACCAACCTAAGACAGGGAACAAACCAGTGCTGTTTGTCTCCCAATGACGGGTAAGGGGCATTGCTGCATGGGGCTACCTAAGACAGGCATTCTCTCTGCTAAAATAATAAAGAAGGGGGAGATGTGGAGAGCGGGTGTGGCGACAGTCCCAAGATGACATCCGGGACTTTAGCCAAGTCTTATGGCTAACACCTGAGTCTTATGACTAACACCTGAGTCTTATGACTCACGCCTGAGTCTTATGACTAACACCTGATTCCCTCCTACCTCAAAGTAAAACCACGTCCACCGTTCAAGCTGCGCAGGTGCACCCTGTATACAAGATCAGGCCAGATGATACCAATAGACTGAGGCCATGCAACCTGGGCTGGGAAGGTGGAGTGGGAGAGGGATAAATAGGGAGACTTTCTGTTCTTGGGGGTAAGAAGAACAAGAAGAAGAAAAGAGGAAGTAAAAATGCTGTAAAGGTCCTGAATAAACCGCTTTGAGAAGAACGAGCTAGAGGTGCTTTGTTTCTGCTGGTTAGAACGTAAGGCATCAAAAAATGAACATTTCAACTGGGCTAACAATTGGCCATGTGCTGAAGAACAGGTAGGCCAGGGGAGGGAAGCAGCACAGAGCACACCCAGCTGAAAGGAAGTGGCTGGGGCCAGGGGAAACAGTTTCACCCAAACTCACACAGTCAATAGAGTCAAAATCATTGCCGCTGTTGGGTCTGAAAATTGCACAGAAAAACCCTTAAGCCCGTGATTCAATCTTTAATACAAAATTTATTTAATTTGCTGGTGTACCAGAACCCAATTGAGAAAACTGATGCATGGGGGTTCAATTGTTGATGCATCAGGGATGCAATTCCACTCTGTAACTGTCTGTTACAGACAGCTTTTAAGAACAAAAACCATAAACTAGAGGAATTTGGTGATGTTATAGAAACACAGTTGTGAGGCTGTAGAAACACAATGCAAGCAGTGGTGACCTTTAGGCTGAGCGGTTGTGTTTAGCAGCGTGAAGCCCCTTGGAAAGGAATAGGCTCTTTAGTGGATAAGAAGCACTCCTTCAAGGCTGGGGAAGTTCATCTTGACCTCAGGTAGCCGTGGGGACTGGGAACTCAGGGCTGGACTGTATTCTTGCTATTAAGGTAGTCATGGTACCAGGCTTGCTTTAGCTAACTCACTTTTACAGTTAACTCTTTCCTTCTGATAAACTAGTTCTGACCCCCCTTATATTCCCCCTTTGAGTCAGGAACATGAGTCAAATCATGGACTCATCTGTAGTAATGGGTATGAAAGACCATGAGCTGGATTGCAGAGATTATTTTCTTCACAAAGTTAACTAAGGCATGTCATCTGTGGGCACCTGGTGGGGAGTTTAGACCATTAATATTTAAGGTTATTATTGAGAGATGTGTGGTGCTTCCTTTCAACTTATTCTTTGTTTGCATTCTTGGTCTAGGTTTGTACTTATGCTGTTATGCTTTTATTAATTTTTCTCTTTAGTTGCTTGGGGATAGTTGCTCCTTTCCTCTGTACTTTGAATTGCTTTGAATATTTTCTGATGTGTTGGGTTTTTTAAACATATATTCCTTCATTTTTTCTATGTCATGATTTATTTTCTTTCTCCTTCAACCATAATTGATATTTTTGCTTGGTATAATAATCTGGATTTGCATCTAAAGTCATTTATTACTGGGAATACTTTGGTCCATGTTCTTCTGGCTTTCATAGTTTGCACTGAGAAGTCAGCTGTAATTCTTATGGGTTTCCCCTTATATGTAATTTGTTGTTTTTCTCTTGTGGCTTTCAGTATTTTGTCTTTGTTTTAAGCATCTAGTGTTTTAACTGTGATATGGTGCGTGGAGTTTCATTTCTGGTCTTGCCTGTTTGGTGTTCTATTCTTGTTCTATTTGATGTTCTACTTCTTGTATTTGTATAGGTTTGCATTTTTTTTCAGTTTGGGAAATTTTTCTTCTATTATCTTGTTGAAGACCTGATCAATACTGTTGTCTTGGGATTCTTCTCCTTCCTCTCTCCCTATGATGTGGAGATTTGGTCTTTTCATAGTATCCCACATTTCCTGGTTATTCCACTCTTGTGTGTTTAAAATTTTTTCATAATCTTCACTTGAGCATTTTAGTTCTTCCATGTTATCCTGCAGGTCTGATATTCTATTTTCTGGTTCATCCATTCTGCTTCTGAGGCTTTCTCTGATCCTTTCCTGTTGATTGGATGAATGTTCCATTTCCTTTTTTATTTATTCCTAGTATTTTAAAAACTGCTCAAATGAAAACCCACATTGCATTAATTAGTTTTAAATTTATACCATTATTATAGTTCTATGTGGGGTAGTGGTTCATTTTTCCCCCCTTAGGGATAGCTTATAATACTAAAAATTGTCCCTTATGTTCCTGGGTTATGTATGTACAAACTGAAGCTGTAAATTGTGAACACTGGAAAGGATCATTGTGACATACACATTGTAATAATACATTAAAGGTAAATATAAATGAAAGGAAGCACCACACATCTCTCAATAATAAACTTAAATATTAATGGGTCAGGGAAGAAATAAAGAATTAAATAAAAGTATTCATGGAACTAAACAAAAAAGATAATTCAACACAATAAAACTTGTGGGATACTTTAAAAGCAGTCCTAAGAGGGAAATTTATAGCACTAAGTGCCCACATTAAAAACAAAACAGAAAGGGAACAAATGAATGATCTAACACTACAGATAAAAACACTTGAGAAACAACAGCAAATAGACCCTAAATCCAACACACAGGAAGAAATAATAAAAATCAAAGTAGAAATCAATGAAGTAAAAACAAAGGAAACAATACAAAAAAAAATCAATGAATCCAAAATTTGGTTCTTTGAACGAATAAACCAGATAGACAGACCTCTAGCCCAGTAAACCAAAAGAAACTCAAATTAATAGTATCCATTATGAAAAAGGAAACATCACAACAGATTAAAAAAAAGATTAAGACAATCATATGAGAATACTTCAAAAACCTATACTAAGTTTGAAAACCTAAGAGAAATGGATGAATACCTGAAATCCTGGGTACCAACAAAACTTAAACAATAAGAAAATGATGGTTTAAACAGACCCATAACATCTGAGGAAATTGAAGATGTAATTAAAAAAAAAAAGCCTCCCAACTAAAAAATGCCCAAGCCCAGATGGTTTCACAGCAGAAGTCTATAAAACATTTACAGAGGACTTATAACCTTTACTGCTCAAACTATTCAGAAGGACACAAACAGAGGGAAATCTCCCAACCTCCTTCTATGAAGCCAGCATAACTCTGATATCAAAACCAGGCAAAGACACAACCAAAAAAGAAAACAATAGACGCATCTCACTAATGAACACAGATGCAAAAAGTCTCAACAAAATACTTGCAAGTCGCCTACAGACCCACAACAAAAAGATCATCCATCATGACCAAGTTGGATTCATGCCAGAGATGCAGGGATGGTTCAACATACATAAATCAATAAACATAAAACACACAAATGGACTGAAAGACAAAAACCACAAGATCATCTCAATTGATGCCAAGAAAGCCTTTGACAAAATACAGCATACCTTCATGTTTAAAGTTCTAGAGGGAACTGGACTGAAGGGAACATTCCTTAATGTAATTAAAGCCATGTGTAATAAACCCACAACCAACATCATCCTAAATGGAGAAAAATTAGAAGCATTTCCCTTCAAGGTGGAAAACCAACTGGCAAGGCTGCACCCTATCACCACTCCTCTTCAATATAGTGCTTGAAACACTTGCTAGGGCAATAAGGCAAGAGAAAGAAATTAAAGAAGTACTAATTGTAAAAGAAGTCAAACTATCCCTGTTTGCAGATGAAATGATAGTTTACCTGAGGGATGCTAAAACTCCACTAGAAAATTCCTAGAAACAAAAGTTTCAGTAAAGTGGCAGAATACAAAACTTAACCTAGAAAAATCAGCAGTCTTTCTTTACACCAACAACAAGCAACTGAAGAAAGAATTTAAGGATACCTTCTCACTCACAATAGCCTCAAACCTGGGGACAAACCTAACCAAAGACATCAAAGATCTCTACTACAAAAATTTTAAGTCCCTGAAGAAGGAGAATGAAGAAGATATCAAAAGATGGAAAAACTTCCCATGATCATGGATTTGAAAAATTTATATAGTAAAAATGTCCATTCTACCCAAATTAATATACAGATTCAATGCAATCCCAATTAAAATCTCCATGAGTTTCTTCACAGACTTGGGGAAAAATCATTAAATTCATATGGAAAAACAAAAGACCCTGAATAGCTAAAGTAGCCCTGAGTGAAAAATGTAATACAGGGGGGATCACCTTACCAGACTTTAAGCTATAGTATAAGGCTATAGTCATACAGACAGTCTGATACTGGCACAAAAGCAGACCCTTTAACCAATGGAACAAAATTGAAGATCCAAACTTGAGCTCATACAATTTCATATTTGATAAAGGGGCCGAAAAAAGCCCATTGGAGGAAAGATAGCATCTTCAGCAAATGGTCCTGGCAAAACTGGACCACCATATGTAGAAGAAGCAAATTAAACCCCTACCTCTCACCCTGTACAAAAATCAACTCCAAATGGATCAAAAACCTCAACATGAAACCTGAAACTCTAAAGATGATAGAAGAAAAAATTGGCAGCGACCTAGAAGACATAGGCATAGGAAAAGCTTTTCTTAATCAGAGAGCAGCTGCACAAGAAATAGGGTGGGCAATTGACAAGTGGGACCTCATTAAACTCAAAAGCTTCTGTACAGTGAAACAAACAATCAGGGAAGTGGAAAGAAAACCCATAAAGTGGGAGGAAACTTTCACCAGTGATCATCTGACAGAGCATTAATTTTCAGAATATATAAACTCCTCAAAAAACAAAGAAGAAAACAAATGACCTACTCAAAAGATGGAGTAAAGAGCTGAACAGAGACTTTACCAGTGAGGAAGTAAAAATGGCTGAAAAACACCTCAAAAGTGTTAAACATCACTAATAATTAAGGAAATGCAAATTAAAACATCTAAGATATCATCTCCCTCTGATAATACTGGCTAAAGTTCAAGAAAACAAAAGACACCAAATGCTGGAGAGGTTGTGGGGCAAGGGGAACACTCATCCACTGCTGGTGGGAATATAAACTGGTACAACCACTGTGGAAAGCAGTGTGGAGAACCCTTAAAAAACTCAAAGTGAGACTACCACGTGACCCAGCCATACCACTCCTGGGTATATACCTACAAGACTCATCCTACTGCAAAGATACATGCACATCTATGTTTATTGCAGCCCTTTTCACAATAGCAAGAAGCTGGAAGCAACCCAGGTGCCCCTCAACTGACTAGTGGATAACAAAAATGTGGTACATCTACACAATGGAATTCTATGCAGTGGTAAAGAAAGATGACATCGTGAACTTTGCAGGTAAATGGATGGATCTCGAAGCCATCATGTTAAGTGAAGTAACACAGTCCCAAAAACAAATGGGCAATGGTTTCCTTCATTTGTGGATGTTAATACCAAATCCCCCAATTGAAAGACTAGCTGAGCAATGTTATTGTTATATCACTTTCTGTCTGAAAGCAACTGTGATGTTATAAGGTGAATCTCTAAATGAGCCCTAGAAATTAACTTATCACATACTTTCAGGCATGTAATTAATGTATATGGGTGAAAAGTGTATATCCATATTTTAAAGTAATATAAAATTAAAAGGAAAAAATGTGAACTTCTAAACATATATTGGAGTTAACATACAGTTTATCCTGGATGACATAACTCTGGTACATGCATGATGTTTATATAAGCATATTTTGGAGCAATACAATGGGGAGGGAACCACAACAGCATAGGGACTAGGTCAAAAAACGGACTGATATATTCAAACTCTGCCCAAAACAGTGGGCCTTTACAGAGGAAAACTTTTAAAAAGACTGAGAGAAAGATGAAGGACGTGTATGGCAGAATGCATGATCTCAGGTGGGGTGGGGGAAAGGGAAAGGAGTACATGCCTAAATTGAACTGAAAAATGATGTCTGAAATACACAAAACATCAATAAAAGTATTATTAAAAAAATAAAATAAGATAAAATACCAGCATGTGAACTTGCATATTTAATCTAACAGCTACACTTTTATTCACTAAGAAATTGTGCATTACTTTTCTCTAACCATCTTTTTTACCTTACCTTAAAAATTTATTGACTTGTGCTTTTTAAAATTTTTATTATTTTTTATGTGTATGAGTGTACTGTTTGCATGTAGGTTGGTGCACCCGTGTCACGAAATGCCACAGAGGTGAAAAGAGGGCAACTGATTCCCCTGGAACTGAAGTTAAAGACAGTTCTTAGCTGCCATGTGGGTTCTGGGAATTGAAACCTGAATCCTCTACAAGAGCAGTCAGACCTCTTAACTGCTGAGCCATCTCTCCAGCCCCTGACTTGTGTTTTTTAATGAATTTTAAACTGTCTTAATGGGGTAGGCAGTCAAAAAACAGAGAATAACAAATGAGTAACAAAACCTTTGTCTCCCATACTAAAGGTGGAATTTAAACCTTCACAGGGCAGGTTGAACCTCTGAAATCCAAATGACCTATTTAGTGCTCAGGTCTAAGGTAATTTTTTAAATTTTTGAATAACTTCCATTCTATCCTTGAATATCAAACTGATTGATAGTCACAACACCATGTATAATTAGAGCTTAATAGTTTGTTGAATACAATATAGTAAGGTCAAACAGACTAACTAAATTTAAAACTAGAAAAAAATCTACTCAAGTATTAATTCAGTTTTAAAATCATTTACTAACAAGACAACAGATATATAAAACATTTTTAGTATGTACAGGTAACTCAATATTTATATATGTCCGTTTTACCTGAGACTGCAACAAGATGTGTTGTACTTGCAAAGAGATAGACTTAGAATTGTGTTTGTAAAATTAATTTTCATAGACTGTCCACATGTTGCACAGTACTGAGAACCTCCCACTGTGGAACACAATTGCTTTTAAAATTATAAAATTATAAAAGCAATTATAAAAAAATTTTAAAGTGAATAGTACTTTATATATACACACATACATAAGGTTTTAAAACTTAATATTTGTGATGGCAATTTATAAAGGTTGTACTGAGCAGAGGCACTGACATACATTGTTATCATACACAGACATGCACACATTGGAGAAAATACCTTATACTGTCCATCAATGGTCTGATAGATTCCTAATATGTCATAACTATATTACAGAGTTGTTAATAGTATCATCCACATACATACACACATTTATCCACACATTTATAGAAGAGATTTCTATCCTAGTGTTCGTATTGAACAGACTCACATACCTTGTTGTCAGACATGTTTTCATTCTTCAGAGATGTCATTTAGTGCATATATCCCTAATTGCATTCCCAAGGCTGGGGTGGCTAATACAGTTTTTTATCATGCTGTCATTGATGAATTAAACCTTTAGTTTTGAACTCTGAACCTATTGAAATATTTTAACAAGTGATGGAAAACAGAATTATATATCCAATTTGTACTGAAGGCTAGCCATAACTAAAGTCACAATAATTAAAGACAGTTTCACCAAGGAAGAAGCTAAAGAATGAGGTGTCAGGAAACATTCAGTTCTACCAAGGCAGTACAAAAACAAGACAATTCAGAAATGGACAATACCACAAAACATTTTAGGCTGTTTCATTGGAGGGAAGAGATTGCAGTTTACATGCATCCAGGGAACATGGGAGAAAGGTTAACACACAGACAACTTGGACAGACACATGACTTAATGGAACAACGAGAGATTCCCTATTTTTTTTCTAAAATCTCACAATGATGTCAAGGCCCAGAAAGTTCTTAGTTTTCTGGTCTGCTGCACACCTTGGCTGTACAGGGCTGTGGAACCATTAACTTTTCATTGTCACATTTACACACAGTCATTTAGAGTTTAAGACATTTTTTAGTTATCTCCATTAAAACACTTTTGTACTCAAACTCCCCAATACTGGGTTGATTTCACTAAACACCTGCTCCATCTTAACTAACAGTCCTGTTAAGGGGGACCGGCTGCCTGGCATCTTACTATGATGAATGTTGTACTTATAGGGGAGTGGAGCAATAACAGCCCTAGCTGCTTGGAGCTCGGAGCAGGCCATTTGTGTGTACATGCCTGCACAGGGCAGAGCGGAGGAGGGGTTTCAGCCAAGGCAGAAGGCATGATGGTGTAGAGGGCTTGGTTCAGGTGCCCTGGGCTGCCAAAAATAACAGAATGAGAATGAACAGGATAAATGAAGCTAAGATTAAAAGAGATTTTCAGATGGCCAGCCAGCCAGCGGCAGTCAGAAATGCTGCACAGAGGATAGGAACCTCTGCAGAGGACAGAAAACAGTGCTGCACAGCAGAAAGTCACTCAATTGAATGACTTCCCTCAGACCCAAAGGGACAGAGTTGGATCGTCCACTTTCGGTCAGAGGGAGAATCAGGGTGTCCCCTGTCTCCAGGCTTAGGGAGCACAGCCGCATCCGGCTTCTCCCTGTTGAGCCTCCCTAGAGGTTTATACCAAACAGATTCCAGTCAGATACAAATTCAAAACAAATTCTGGTATCAGTTTAAAACAGATTCTGGTCAGATACAGATTCTGACTACTCAGATTTCAACCAGATACAGATTCTGACAGGATACAGATTCAAAATAGATACAGATTCAGAACAGAAAGTAATAAAGATTACCTTATCTCAGAGTGAGGTGGCCGACACTCAGGGACAGGAAATTGGCTGGGCTTGGAGGTCTGTGTAATCCCAGATGAGCCCCCAAATGTTGGGTCTGAAATTTGCACAGAAAACTCTTAAGCCCAGGATACAATCTTTAATAGAAAATTTATTTAATTTGCTGGTGCACCAGAACCCAATTGAGAAAACTGATGAATAGGGGGAGGGGGTTCAATTGTTGATGCATCAGGGACACAACCCACACCTCTCTGTAACTGTCTGTTACAGAGAGCTTTTAAGAACAAAAAGCACAAACTAGAGGAATTTGGTGATGTTACAGAAACACAGTTGTGAGGCTATAGAAACACAATGCAAGCAGTGGTGACTTTTAGGCTGATTGGTTTTGTTTAGCAGTGTGAAGCTCCTTGGAGAGAAATGGGCTCTTTAGGGGATAGGAAGCATTCCTTCAGGGCTAGGAAAGTTCATCCTGACCTCAGATAGCTGTGGGAACCAGGAACTCAGAGCTGGACCGTATTCTTGCTGTTTAGATAGTCATGGGACCCGGCTTGCTTTAGCTAACACAATTTTACAGTTAACTCTTTCCATCTGATTAACTATTTCTGACTTCTCACTAACACTGTGAGCATGGACTTAAGGTCCAAAGGAATCCAGGACACAAGTATTATGATGGAATTTAGTTTTATTCTTTCCCATGCAGGTCAATTCTATTAATCCTAAATCTTTCCTATTCATAGGCTTATTCTCCAAGGCTTCTCACTTATGCAGTGCTCCTTAGTCCCTCTTGAAACTGTGGTGCTGAGTAGTTTCTGTGAGACTGCTGGCTGGTTTGAAGTGGTTCTTGAACCAGAAGGCTGTGACAGCCACAAGCAGACAAGTCCCCTAGGTGTCTGTGAACTGATGGTGACAGGCAGCATGTCAGAGTTCTTGGCTGCAGCCTGCATCTCACAGGGTGGAGTTCCCCAGGAAGGGAGTGTGACCAAGGTGTAAGGGCATCTCCCATGGCTTGGATCCCCCAGAGGGAGTGAAAGAGCTGGCATCTCACACACAGGTCCCCCAAGGGGGAGTGAGAGAGTGTGGTCATTTTGCACCCTCCACTTTAAGTGGTCTGTAGCTGAGTGGAGGAGGTGAACTTGGTCCCTGGTGGTAATCTGGGGCTCATACCCAGGTTCCAGCCCATGGACAGGTCCTGGGAAGGCAGGGTTCTGGTCTGTTTATCTTGTTTTTTTGTACATGTGCCAGTTAATCAGCCATGCAAGTTCAGCTTCAGGCATTCCCCGGCCCCACCCAGTGCTGGGGCAAGTGAGCTGGCCTTTGGGGCAGTGCAGTCTGTGACTAAGCTAAATGAACACTCCTCTAAAGTTACAGCACTTCAATTCCACACATTTTCTAATGTTACTTAGTGCTAAATTACCTCAAATTCCTACATCTTAATTATGCTAACTATGCTCCTTACAATCATGTGGTATGTGGAGATGCTCTGTGAAGACATGTCTGAGCTCAGTATGATTTAACATCTCAGGCACAACCTTTCATAGATTCTATGAAGAAGAACAGCTAAATAGGAGGAACATTTTAACTTCTAGCCAGTAGAAAGCATAGAACATTGTCTAGGAAAAGCTACAAGTCAGCTAATGGTGATGCAGCCAGTCATTGCCAAGAATGTTTCTAGTGTGAGCTTAAACTTGTATACAGCTTGATTATATTTGGGGCTGGCTTTCTGTCTGCACATTGTATGGTTCTGCTATGGAAGCAATATTTTCAATGTTCACCACAGAGAAAGATGATGTATTAGTTACTTTCTGTTGCTGTGATAAAACACCATGCCTAAGGCAACTTGTAGAAGGAAGAATTTATTTTTCTTATGGTCTCAGAGGGATAAGAGTCCTTCATGGCAGGGAGGCATGGCAGCACAAGCTGCCAGAGCAGAATGCTGAGAGCTGCTACCTTCGAGTTTGTGCAAGAAACAGACGGGAAGTGTTATGTGGCTATGAACTCTCCAAGCCGACCCTCCCCCACCCCACTCCCCATGACCTATTTTCTCCAACAAGTACACTCTTCCTAGAGGTCCTGTGGCCTTCTCCGCACAGTACTTACCAAGTGTTTGAAGACTCAGAACCCATGGGGGACATTTGTCTTCAAATCACCACAGAGGATAATTTCTTCCTTTGCTTTATTTACTAAAATTCCACTAGATAACCAGGTCTTCCCTCCGTGGGCTTATATAATCCCCTTCTAGAAGTCCCAAGTATTTGACCCAAGGTTGCACTGACCATTCTTGCTTCACAGCTGTGTTCCAAGGAAATAAAACCTGTGATTAGGCAGCACACACCCAGCAAATGCAGCACGTTCGAAGGCTTTGTGTAGAGGTCCGAGATTAGAGAGAGGAAGGAGAGAGGGTGGAAAAAAGACAGAGAGAAGAAAGGGGAGTGATGAAAGAGAGGGAATTGACAGTGGCTGAACTTTATAAAGATTAGACAAAGGAGGTGGTAGGTTGACTGCTTGTTTTTTGAGAATTGTTACTAGAACAGATTTGGACTCCATAGTAAGAATAACAAGTGTTTCTAAAATCAAGCATTATGGAAGAGCGTCCCTCCATGAAATCTGAGCATTAACTTACATGGTACTCTCTCAAGTGTTCAGAGAAGTGCAGGACTTCAGTAGCCTAAAATTCAGTAACAAGTTTCTTGTTGGAGACCAGGATGATTTAGCTTAAGAGCAGCTTGAAGCTGGAGACCTTGAATCCCACACTTTTTCAGATAGCAGGGAGAAGCTGCAGACAGTATCTCACAAACCCTGCCAGCAGAACACTTCAAGACTGATATGAGCAAGCAGCTGGGTGAGAGACCCCAAAGTTCCTTGTTCTGAGAAAAATTGTCTCAGTTAAGGACCTTCAGTTGGTATCTGACTCAAACAAGTTCTTTGCATAAAATTTTCCTGACCTCTCTGTATTAAGGGCACATGTCTGATTTTGTCAAACTTTCTCTTGGAATGTTGCTTCTGAACAGGCTTGTAAAAGGCCATCAAAATTTTACCTATATAAACTTGAGTTCTTGGGGGAATAAACTGATTCTCTGAATTAAGATGGAAATTCTAGGAGTGACTATGTTCAAACCATACAATTTCAATCTCATCTTCCTAGAGGTGGGGCCACCCACCTAAGATTAGCTGAAACCTCTGCAATTTGTGGTGGTTTGAATGAAGGTCCCACATAGGCTCCAAGTATTTGAACATGTTGTCCTAGCTGGTGGCACAGTTCTTAGATGTTTGGGAGGCATTGCTTTCCTGGGGAGCATGTCCCTGGGGACGGGCTTCGAGAACTCAGATCCTCACTCCTGTTTCCAGCTCCTCTCTGCTCCCCATGCCTGCTTGAAGATTTGAGCACTCAGCTTTTTGCTCCAACCCCCTCTGCTGCCATGCTCCCCACTTTGTGGATGCTTAGCCCTCCAGAGCCATAAGCCAGGTAAACTCTTCCTTCTATAAGTGGCTTTGGTTATGATGTTTTATCACAAGAACAGAAAAGTAACTAATACAAGATTGTTGAGAAATGTTGAGGTTTTGTTTTAAGTATTAGAGATACAGTCTCTGACCTTGACTAGGAAACCAGGCACTTAGCACAAGATCATGCGGATGGCACAAGGATTATTCATCAAAAGGTGCTCTTCTGCTGACATTCTGGGGTCAGATCCAATGCAGTAGCAAGAACTGAGACACAGATTTGTTGACAAGAAAATGCTTAATTAATGTTTAAAATTTCATGACTGAAAGGTTAAATATTTTATTAACAGGGAGCAATCTAGGATGTGTGTGATGAATAAATATTCTCACATTGAAGTGTGTGGTGCACACTGTTTATTTTTGAGTGTCTACTTATAAATTATTATGACAGTCAATGATTTCTGTATGAAATACCAGGTTCTTATAATTGGGGAGTAGTATCAGCAGTACATGTTTGTCTTATCCATTTGTTCCAAGCATGGAATTAATTAGTTCACAAGAAAAGGCAAACCATGAAGGGCTTGGTCCCTAAATGCATGAACAGATCCACTGAGGCAGGCGAACAGCAGCTGGCTGGCTTTTACTGATTGTCCACATGGGAATACACCAGCAAGGAACCCATTAATAGCTGCCAATCAGTCAGACACAGTGATCTACACCTACAATTCAGTACTTGGGAGATAGAGGCAGGGGGATTGCTGTAAGTTTGAGGCCAGCCTGAGCTACATAGTGAGTTCCAGGCCAGTCTGGGCTACAGAATGAAACCCTGTCTCAAAGGGCCAAAGAAAATACAAATCATTTAAGGAGAATGATAAATGAGTGGAAAATAATACTATCATCTGCCCCTTTAGTCCACAAATGAGCCCAGTCCCTGGGTCAGGACTCCTGCCCATCTGTCTGCTGCACCCTACTATGTTTTGCTGGGAAAGTTCTCAAGTTGCAGGAAAAAAAAAACAACAGGCAGTTTCAGTATTTCCATATGCAGAACTGTGTTCCTTGACTTAGTCCAAGGCAGTTTCCATGACAAAGCTCCGTGACCTGCTCAGCTTCAGTGCTAGAGGGCAATGCTCTCAGTTCTGGAGGCTGCAAGACTAAAGTCAAAATTCCAGCACTCTCAGTGTCTGGTGAGGAGTCTTCCTCTTGTTTTTCACCATAACCTTGGCATTGTGTCCTCATACACAGTTGAGAAGGAGGCACTGTCTCAGAGTTAAGAAGGAGCCATGGTCTTCTCTTCTTACAAGGGTCATAGGCACAGTTACTTTTCTCTCACTGTAACTAAATACTTGAGAAAAGAGATCTGAAAGAAAAGATTTATGTCAGCTCATGATTTCTGTGGTCAGTCTTAACAGAGGAGTTGGTGGAGTAGAGCTTCCAAATTCACAGCAGCCAGGATCCAGCACAGAGCTGTGTCTAGGACCGGCCCCAAGGGACACACTTCCTTCTACTGGGGTCCACCTCCTACCCTCACCTCCATCATGCTTTGACTCCACCAAGGGATGAATCCATTGACTAAGTCAGAGCCTTTCCAAATCTGTGCAGAAATACCCTCACAGACAAGCCCAGAGATCTGCTTTATGAACATCTCAGATATGTCAAGACAAACAGGTTGACAGTAAGTTATCCATCACAGTGGTCATAATTGTCACCCTCCCAGGATCTCAGTTAATCAGTCCCCAAAGGTCCCCTCCCCTAATATCATCACTTCACACCAGGGTTTAGGTCCTCAATACTTGATTTGGAATGAAGAACAAACCTTAAGTCATAGCACTATCAGAAAATCTTATTGAAGTATGATCTCTATATATGTTGAACTCAAATAATGGTTAGGGAAAATTATACAAATTGGCTTGAAAATAATTTCAAAGTGTCCTCTGAATTACTGTCTGTATAAGTTCAGAATTATATACATATTTTTAAATTTCCTATTGAATTTTTGTGTATTTCATATAGAACATCTCAACAGATTTACATATATTTATAAAGCATACATATTACATATAATTTTTTATGGGTTATTTGAATGTGTCTGTTCCTCTTACTAATGTGAAATACATCTCCATCCAGCACCTGCCTGGGTTGGCTCCTCACTGTTCCCTCCTATGTTAGATCATTTTACTATCTCCCTGCACTGTAGTAATTAGTCATTTCCACAGTGGGACAGGCCATGGAAAAAGTGCACAACAGAAAGCATAGTGTGAGGAGGCATGGCAGGGGGTAATTCCAAATAAAAATGGTGCTTTATTCAAATGCAACAGATCATTATATAGACAGCATGACATCACCTCCCAGACACTAGTCCCAGACCTTTGTACCATCGCATCCCAATTCATAGACATACACAGAGAAGTCCTATGATCCTCACTTATGCCTCTGGGAGCCATTGGATGGAAATGTTAGCTCACGCTAGGCTCAGATTAGATATGCCCAAACTGCACCATTAAGTTCATCTACTATTAAGTGAGTTCTGTCTATCTTGAGTGCTCCTAACACAAAGCACACATATCTCCATTCCAACTTTCCATGTCTACTGAAGAATCATTGTCAACCAAAGCAGGTCCTTCCCTGAGCACCTAAACCACATGGTATTTGCAATACAGAGCCCCAGGCTGCTTAGGGAAAGTGGATCACCAGTCTCAGCTTGTTGTCTCACCCATAGTTAGGCCAGAAATATCCACATGCACATTTTAACTTTGTGTCTGTTCGTGTCTGTTCACAACCCACCTGTGGCTCCATCTCTGCTGGGCCATTTCCTTTTTGTCTGTAGTTCTAATAGGGAGCTCTCACTCCAAGTGCATTGACCTTAAGTTATCTTTATAAGTAATTGCTAGAGTTTATCTTTCAAAATCTACAAAGTAAAGACAGTGATGGTTAATGTGTTCTTATTTGATAGGCATAGCACAAGGCATTTGATAAAATCCTTTAATCTATTGCCAAATAAATATTGTGGACAAATGGGATCACTCCAAACACTGTGTGTTGGTGACAGGTGTACATGACTACCCATCTGCACAAATCTTGCTTCCTCTTTGAGTTCTACATCATCAATATTGCCTTGCTTTTATGAAATAGTTTCAAGCAAGTTTTAAATTATGGGACTCGATGTCACATCTTCCCACACACAGCGGCAGTTTCCTTGGTGCTGATGCCCCACCTCTCTGCACCTCCCTGCTCTTCAACCTCCACCATTCCCTTCCACTTTCATGCCACATGTGTTCTATTCCCTCCCCCATTCTTCTCCCTGGGAGCCACTTTCCCCCTCTCATGGTCCCCTTCCCAGCATCCTGCTCTCTATACACAATTCTGCCTATGTAAATATATACACACAAAAGTTAGCTCTAAGACCCATGTATGAGCCAGCATGTGTAGGTATTCTTTTGGCAGAAGAACTTAGAGATCAGCAAGCAACCTCCAAGCCTGAACTCCTGCTGATATCTTGCTTGCCTGTGAAAACCTGCCTGGTGTCAACTGTCTTTGATGCCTTGGGCAAAGCATTGTCACATACTGTAGTGATCTGGAGTATATGGCCTGAAATCCTGCCTGTCCCAACCTCCAATTCTGTATGTGCCAACCCCCCCACAAGGCTCTGTATAAAAACCCTGAGTTACAGCAACAAATAGAGATTTTTCCCTTGTGAAATTACTCGTGGTCCCATCTCTGGATCTGTTTCTTTTCTCTCTCTCTCTCTCTCTCTCTCTCTCTCTCTCTCTCTCTCTCTCTTCTCTCTCTCTCTCTCTCATTCTATTGGGCCTTGCTTCCAAATCCTCACCCTCCCTACCAGGGCATGGACCTAGGCTCCACAAGCCCTGGTCCAGGGAGGAGGAATACCTCATGGAAGGTAGCACACAGGTGATACATTTAAAACAACAAGCATGTGGTTTTTTTCTTTATGAACCTGGGTTACTTCACTTAATACATTTTCCAGTCCCATCTGTTTTCCTAAAAATTTTATAATTTCATTTCTCTTTATTGCTTAATCAAAGTTTATTGTGTGTATATTTATGGCATTTTTGTAATCTATTTAACTGTTAACGAACCTCTAGATTGTTTTGTGTATTAGTCAGTTTTCTGTTGCTGTGATAAAGCACCATGACCAAGGAAATTATAAAAGGAAGAGTTTATTTGAGCTTACGATTGGTGGTTCCAGGGAATTAGAGTCCATTGTAGTGGGAGGCATGGCGGCTGGAAAGGCATGGCAGCTGGAGCAGCAAGCCGAGGGTCACATCTCGCAATGAGCACAGGAAGCAAAGAGAGCAACTATAGAACACAAGGCTTGTTAAAACTCACTAAGCCTGCCCCCCAACAACGCACTTCCTCTAGCACGGCCACAACCTCCAAGACCTCCAAAAACAGCACCAACTGGAGACAAATGTCTGAATACCTAGAGCCTATGGGGGACACTCATCCAAACCACCACATTTTGTTTCTTCACTATGATGAATAGAGTTGCTATGAGCACTGATGTGTGAGTATCTCTGTAGTAAGGTAAGGAATTCCTTGAGTATCTATCCAGGAGTGGTGTAACTGGGTCATATGGTACTTCTGTTTTCAGTTCTTTTGAGAAATCCTCACACTGATTTCCATAGTGTCTGTACCAACTGACACTACTCAACAGTGAAAAAGGGGTTCATCTTTCACTACACATGTAACAGTTTTTGCTTCCATTCTTGTTGGGGTGAGAATGAATCTTAAAGTAGTTTTAATTTGTATTTCTTGAGTGGCTAAGGAAGTTGAACACATTTTTCAGTGTTTTTTTATTTTTTTAATAATAGGTCATAAGTAATGTATACAGGCATCCTTCATGTAAAAGCAATTTGCAAGTAGCTATGCCCAAATTTATACAACCCAAGGCCCTCATTGTCCAGCTGGGGGAGCTTATATGTAGTATAATGTTGATCAAATATCTAGACTAGAGTCTAGTCTATGTTTCTGTAGTTTTGTACTTCACCCCATTCACAGCCCTTACACTCTACCACACCCCCTTTTCCACAGATTGTTCCCTAGGCTTTAGAAAAGGGACACAAGTGGGGGAGAAGCCAAACAGTCTACTTTCTTTGGAGATGTCATTTTGGACTCTGATCGGTTCAGGTTGTTTCCTTTCATGGGTTGGCAGTTTATCCCGAAATAACCTTTTACTCCTACTGATGTAGCATAAGCAGTTAGATATAGAGGCATTTGAACAGCACTAATTTTATGGTATGTTACATTGGTATGGATACAGATGTTTGGATGGTATGCTAATCAATGGACTATAGCTTTTCTGTGAAAGCTGATAAGGTCTTACTGTAGCTTATAACATCTCCTAACCACTAGAGGACTTAAGCTTGTGGCATCAGCCCTGAATTATTTCTCCAAGGAGAGAGCTAATAGCTGCACAGTATTTCCAGGCAGGTAAGGTGTAGCTGATGCTGACTGAGGAGTCTTGCTTGACTCAAGGAGACTAATATTTGCTTTGTTGATTTAGTGGCCTTTGGTAACACTCTCTGGCATTCCAGAGGCCATCTGTACACTTGCAAGTGTGGTCTCGATATATCTTTCCCATGCTTACACCAGGTCTTCAACAGCAGGGTCTTATCACCTCTCTTCTTGCAGGTATCCCAGTTTTCTGGCAAAAAGCCTTTATCTTTTTGGGGCTTGGATAGCCAACATCTCCTTGGCTGAATAATCCATTTCTGATAACAGAGCTCTCNGCAAGAGCAGTCGGCGCTCTTAACTGCTAGGCCATCTCTCCAGCCCCCAAGAACTGTCTTTAACTCCAGTTCCGGGGGAATCTGATGCCCTCTTCTGACCTCTGCAGCATTTCGTGACATGGGTGCACCAACCTACATGCAGACAGTACACTCATACACATAAAAAATAATAAAAATTAAAAAAAGACTCTATCAGGGTATCGGTAGACAATGTAAGGTGCTTTCTCCAAATGAAAGCTTTTATGTGTGTGTATAATAGCAGTGTATGTGCCCCTGCTCAGTACAACATTTATAAACTGCCAAAATTTAGTATTAGAACCTTATGTATGAGTGTATGAAGTAATTTTACTTTTAAGATTTCTATAATGTAGTTATACCATATAAAAGGAAATTGTGTTTGGGGCTGGAGAGATGGCTTAGCAGTTAAGAGCGCCCACTGCTCTTGCAGAGGACCCGGGTTTGATCCCCAGCACCCACATGCCGGCCAAGAACCGTCTGAAACTCCAATTCCCGAACTCCAGTTCCAGGGGAATCTGACACCCGCTTCTGACCTCCGTGGCATTGCACCACACGGGTGCACAGACTTGCATGTAGACAGTACATTCATACACATACAGAAATAAATAAAATTAATAAAAAAAAATTTTTTTAAAGGAAATTGTGTTCCACAGCTGGAGATTCTCAGTACTGTGCAACTTGTGGACAGTCTTAAATGTTATAATTTTGACTATTTTATCTGAGATAATTGTACTATTATCATAGAAATTCATTGCTATTACTATAAAAATTAATTTTGCAACCAAAATTCTAAGTTCATCATTTTACATGTTCTACTACAGTCTTAGGTGAAATGGACTTATATAAATATTGAGTTACGCGTACATACTAAAAATATTTTGTATATCTCTACTGAACTTTGTATGTTACTTTTGATATTTTTGACTCATGGTATTTAAAGTAAGAAAAATAAGAAAAATTGGGTTTTACTTCCGGGAACCACATGGAGCAGTCCGAATGAAACCAATTTTGGTGAGCTTGATTTAAATACTTCCTGTCTGCTATAGGTATGTAAAAATGCCCTCCCCTTTTTCCTTCTCAAAGCTATAATTCAAAATCTGTGGACAAGAGAAACAAACCGTATTTTTTTTTTTTTTTTNTGGCTTGGGACATTTACTTTTAGCTGAGAGAGTAGGATTGTTCACTTCCTTATTTGACTTGGGGTGTAATCAAATGTTAGCACAGTGGAGCAGCCTTTCCAATCTGGCATCAAAAGTGCCAAAAGCCTAGAGGATTCATAGAGTCATTCTTTCTTAGTCAACAATAGAAGCCTAGAAACATTGGTTCTTTTATCAGTGAAGGAATCAGCAGCAGCAACAAGTACATCAGGTTGGTTAATAGCGCCAACTGCTCTTACAGAGGACCTGGGTTCGATCCCCGGCAACCACATGGCGGCCAATAACCGTCTGAAACTCTTTTAACATTTTTTAAAATTTTATTTATTTTATGTGTATGAATGTACTGTCTGCATGTAGGTTTGTGCACCCGTGTCATGCAATGCCACGGAGATCAGAAGAGGGCGTTGGATTCCCCTGGAACTGGAGTTTCAGATGGTTCTCAGCCATCATGTGGGTGCTGGGGATCGAACCCAGGTCCTCTGCAAGAGCAGTCGGCGCTCTTACCTGCTAGGCCATCTCTCCAGCCCCAAGATTGGAAATCTTAAGGTACCCTGCCTTGTGGACCAAGGAACTACTTGCTTCAGCCTCTACAGTGTGAGATAGCCAATATAGGACTACTCTGATTGCTGAAGTGCCTACCTAGCCTCAAGGTCTGAGGAACTACTCAGTTCTCAACCTCTCATGTGTGAGACCACCATTACTATTTCAACAGAAGCTGATTCAGGGCTGGAGAGATGACCTAGCAGTTAGGAGCAGTGGCTGTTCTTGCAAAAGACCTGGGTTCTATATCCAGCATCTTCATGGTAGACAACAACCAACTGTAACTCTAGTTCCTGGGGATCCTACACCTTCCTCTGTTTCCCACAGGCATTATGCAACATGGGTGGATTACATACATGCAGGCATAACACTCATATACATAACATAAAAATAAAGAAAAAACTTTGAATACAAGCTTATTCAATAAATTATACATATATACATATATACACTCATAACTATTCAAGCTGTTTTATTCTTCTAGAGAACCATGCCTAATAAAATTATTTCAATGAGTTGAAAAAGTTGCTTAGCTTACAGACCTCAGGAATCCAACAATGGAGCCCTTGCCTAGTATTTATAAGATCCTGGTTTTGATCCTCAGTACTAGGGGGAAAAAAAACTGAGCTTATTTTAACTGTATTAAGAAAAAATGTCTTTCCATTTTAAACTTTTTATTAGCATACATTAATTATACAAAATGCTGAATTACATTATTTTTTTCATCATGTATATAATGTATATTGATTGTATTCACTCCTGTTATTTGCTTACATCTCTTGATCCACTCTCTCTTCCCACCTTCTACCAGGAGTTGCTATTTTGAAAACAAAAGTTGTCTTTGTATTAGTTTCTCCCTTTTTGAATTAATTTTTTTAAGTTGAATAGAACTACAATATTTATTATTAATATAAAACTGTGCTGTGATAATAATGATAAATACACAAGGTAGTCACAAGATAGCTGTATAAATACACGAGGTAGTAACAAGATAGCTATATAAAGCTATTTACAAAACATGAGCTCTTGGGCTGGAGAGATGCCCTAGTGGTTAAGAGTGCCAACTGCTCTTACAGAGGACCTGGGTTTGATCCCCGGCAACCACATGGCGGCCAAGAACCGTCTGAAACTCCAATTCCAGGAGAACTCCAGTTCCAGGGGAATCCGACACCATCTTCTGACCTCCAAGGCATTGCACGACACGGGTGCACAAACCTGTATGCAGACAGTACATTCCTACACATACATAAATAAATAAAATTAAACAAACAAACAAACAAACAAACAAAAAACATGAGCTCTGAAAGGGAGGGGGCAAACAAAGGAAGTACACAAAACTTCAATTAAAAAGTACAA
Source organism: Rhizomys pruinosus (assembly GCA_009823505.1). Classification (NCBI taxonomy): domain Eukaryota; kingdom Metazoa; phylum Chordata; class Mammalia; order Rodentia; family Spalacidae; genus Rhizomys; species Rhizomys pruinosus. The sequence goes on from VZQC01005685.1 coordinate 1,806,118, forward strand.
TAAAAATAAATTTTAAAAAGTTGTATTTCTCTCACAGCAACTGTTAAAAAGAAGCAGTCATCTCTCAAATTCTAAATTTCTCACTGTCAAAGTTCATCAATACTTATAATAATAATCAGCAATTTTTTGCTACGAATTTGTAACAGGATTACTCAGATAAGTATGATTCTTTTTAAAAGATTTATTCTAATTTTATTTATGTATAGGTGTGTGTGTGTGTGTGTGTGTGTGTGTGTGTGTGTGTGTGCATATATGCTTCAGAAGCCAGAAGAGGGCTACAGATCCCTTGCAGCTAGTTACAGATGGAAATCAGCTGGCAGACGTGGCTTTTTTTAGTTCGGATGTCTCTTTACATTTTCAATTTCTTCATATGTTACGGGTCTGTTTAAGTTGACAATCTCTTCTTGGTGTAGCTTTGGTGATTCCCTGGATTGCAGATATTCATCCATTTCTCTTAGGTTTTCAAATTTGGTAGAGTATAAGTTTTTGAAGTATTCTTGTATGATTGTCTGGATCTTTCCACTGTCTGTAGTGATATTTCCCCTTTTCTCCTGAATTCTATTGATTAGGAGTTGCTCTTTCTTTCTTTTGGTTAACTGCGCTAGGGGTCTGTTTATCTTGTTTATTTTCTCAAGGAACCAACTTTTGGATTTGTTGACTTTTTGTATTGTTTTCTTTGTTTCTATTTCATTGATTTCTGCTATGATTTTTGTTATTTCTTGCTGTCTGTTGCGTTTAGGGTTTATTTGTTGCTGTCTTTACAGTGTTTTAGCTG
>VZQC01005688.1:0-266413 GCA_009823505.1 Rhizomys pruinosus
ACTTAGGGGTCACTGAGGTGACAATGGCATCTGCTGGAACACACTGCCTGCAAATTGTCATGATGTCATCTTTCTTACCGCTGCATAGAACTCCACATTTTCTCTATCCTCTCGTGAGTTGAGGGGCACTTGGGTGGTTCAGCTCTCTTCTCTATTGTGAAGAGGTCTGCAATAAACATGGCTGTGCATGTATCTCTGTGGTAAGCTGCGTCTTGTGGATACATACCCAGGAGTTGTATGGCTGGGTCAGGTTGCAAGTTCATTCTGAGTCTTCCAAGGGTTCTCCACCACTTTCCATAGTGGGCAGTTGTTTTACGATTTAAATTCCCACCAGCAGTGGATGAGTGTTCCCCTTTCCCCACAACCTCTCTAGCACTGGTATCATTTGTTTATTTGATCTAGCCCGCTATCAGAGTGAGGATGATATCTTAAAGTGGTATTAATATGCTGTCACACCAACTCCTGCGTCGTCTGTGTGAGCATAACAACGGACGAGGAGATAAGAACCTTGCGAGGTTAAGCTCCCTGGTGGTCAGTGACTGAGTACCCGGTTCTCAGCTTCTAAGATCACGCTGCATTACAAAGATGTTATGCTTCATGAGTGGTGGACTTTGTACATTGTCTTTTGACACTCCTCCCGAGCTCAGCACAATCTCAGTCCCAGACAAGGGACAGTTAAACATGTTCAAAAACAATTCAGGCAAACAGAATCCTCATGAACCTAAGTAAAATCAACAGAGATACAACATTACCTGGCCTCTTTGTCCTAAAGTAGATTAGAACATGACACTAAGTGAGATCGAGGGTAGTTTACTAATAATAAATAGTGTCCCTTCCAAACTTAATTAATAATTATAGACTCCAGTCCTTTAAGCAGATAGGGCGACCAATCTAAAAAGTAGTAACGATAAAGTTATTAAATGTATACATATTAAAAGTGTAACACTTAGTTAAGAAGCACTTTGCGGGATTCTCCTTTAAGAAAAACACTGTGTAATTTATGGAGAGCTGAAAGGCCCCCTTTCACAGGCTTGTAACTTAAATCACAACCTAGAGATAAAAAAAAGCCTTGAGAAAGCTCTAGCCCCTGGAAGGATGATAAAACACTAATGGGAACTTCAAAAGAGACAAAAGACTGCTAATGACTTGTGATTCTAAGACTACTGTTTTATTGCTTATCAAGACAGCGTGAGCAGTAAAAACTTTCATTGATGTACAAAATTATCTGAAAGCTGGCCTTGCAGCCCAGGCGCAAGTTGCAAAGGCAATAAGCCCTGTGCTCCCGAGGATATGCAAATCCCCTGCCTGTCACCTCGACCCTTCCCCCTCCTGCCCACTTTGCCTGCCACTTTGCCTGCCTGTATAAAAAACTTAATTTGATTTCAGTAAAGATGCACTAGATCCAAAAACTCTCTCTGGTGTCAAGTCCAATTATTTCGCCTAATATGTACCCTCCTGTGCAAGACTTTGATTCTCCCACAGGTGAAAGATATCCCGGCTGGGTGGCTTGTGGCAATATGCATTTCTTTAATTATATTTTTCTTCCTGACATTGAAAACACTTTTTACGATGTTTCTCAGCCATCTTTAAAATTCCTCACTAGTGAAGTCTATCGGCTCTCTGGCTCCATTCTTTGAGTGGTCATTTGTTTTCTTCTTCTTTTTTTTTAATTAGTTTATATATTTCGGAATCAATGCTTTGTCAGATGTGCCTGTGGTGGAAGGTTTCCTCCCACTCTGTGGGATTTCTCTTCACTTCCTTGATTTTTTTTTTTTTTTTTCTTTTGATGTACAGAAGTCTTTTGAGTTTAATGATGGGTCCCATTTGTCAATTGTCGCCTTTAATTCTTGGGGCAGCTGCTGTCTTATTTTAGGAAGTCTTTTCCTATGCCTATGTTTGTAGTCTGCTGCCAAACTTTTTCCGTTCTATTGCCTTCAGAGTTGGGTTTCATGTGAGGTCTTTGATCCATCTAGGAGTTGACTTTTGTAACAGGGCGAGAGGTAAGGGGTTTAATTTCATTATTCTACCAATGGGATCCAGTTTTGCCAACACCACTTGCTTTGAAGATGCTGTCTTTCCTCCCATTGTGTCTTCTTCGAACCCCTTGTCAAATATTGAGATGGCTGAAAATTGTATATGTTTACGTTTGGATCTTCAGTTTGTTTCATTGGTCAACAGGTCAGTTTTTGCCTGGTACCCCAAGCTATTTTTATTGGGACTATGCCCTTTAGTATAGTTTGAAGTGTATAGAGATCACCCCTGTATGCCCCCCTCTTTTCACTCAGGGTTGCTTTGCTATTTGGGTCTTTGTTTTTCCTAATGAAATTAAGGACTTTTTTCCCCAGCCTGTGAAGACATTTCTTGGGATTTTTTAATTGGGATGCATTAAATCCGTACAAGAGATTGGTAGAATCGACATTTTTACTATATAATTTTCCCAATCCATGAGGAGGTTTTTCCATCTTCTGATGTCTTCTTCATTCTTTCTTCATGGGTTTAAAAATTTATTTTGTAGCGATTTTTGGTGTCTTCGTTAGGTTTGTTCCTAGGTTTTTTATTGTTTTTGCGGCTACTGTGAGGGGGAGGTCTCCTTGTATCCTTCTTCAATTGCTTGCTACTGACAAAAAGAAAGGCTACTGATTTACTGATTTTTCTAGGTTAATTTTTTTCCCTGCCACTTTACTGAAACTCTTAATTTTCTTAAGTTTCTAGGAGTTTTCTGGTGGAGTTTTTAGCATCCTGTAAGTACACCATCATATCCTCAGCAAAAAGGGTAGCTTGACTTCCTCTTTTCCAATTCGTACTCCTTTAATTCCTTTTCTTGCCTATTGCCTAGCAAGCATTTAAAGCCCTATATTGAAGCGAAGTGGGTCAGGGTGTAGACTGCTGACTTCCTACCTTTAAAGGGAATGCTACTGTCATTTCCCCATTTCGGATGCTATTGGCTGTGGGGATTCCTGTATATGGCTTGATTATATTGCGGAATGATCCTTTCAATCAATTCCCTCTAGGACTTTAAGCCCATGAAAGGGTGCTGGATTTGTCAAATGGGCTTTTCAGCGTCAATTGAGATATGGTGTGGTTTTGTCTTTCATTCCACTTATATGCATTGATGATTTATTGATTTTTTGTCTGTTGAACCATCCCTGATCTATGGTATGAATCCAGCTTGGTCATGTGGATGATCTTCATGATGTGCGTCTGTGTGCAGTTTTTGCAAAATATTTTTGTTGAGAATTTTTTTATATGTGTTCATCAATGAGGATTGTGTTGTTTAGTCCATGTGTTTCTTTTTTTTTTTTTTTTTTTTTTTTTTTTTTTTTTTTTTCTAGTAGTAGGGCTTCTCCTGTGTTGATATTGCGCTTTATTGTGCTGTGATCTGATAGAATGCATCAATTATTTCAATCTTTTTGTTTTTGGGGAGGTTTCTTCTGTGATCCCAGTATGTCGTCTATTTTGGAGAATGTTCTGTTGGGTGTGAGTAGAAGTGTATTCTCTTGTATTAGGGTGGAATATTCGATAAGATATCTGGGATGTCCTTTTGTTGTATTGTATCCTTCAGTTCAGTGTCTGTTTATTCTTTTGTCTGGTTGACCTGTCCAAAGGCTCAGTGGGGTACTGAAGTCGGCCTACTATGAGTGTTACTGGGGTTAATCTGGCCTTGAGGTCCGGAGAATTGTTTTGTAAAGTTTGGTGCACCAGAGTTGGTGCATATATATTCATGATTGTGAAATCTTCAGGGTCACTTTGTTCCTTTGATGAAAATGTATGGCCTTCTTTGTCTCTTGTGATGTCTTTTACTTTTCAAAGTCTTATTTTGTCTGATATTAACATAGCAACATCTGCTTTTTTTGGTACCATTGCTTGGAATTTGACCCAGCCTAGAAAGAGCTGATTTCTCCATCTTGCTAACCTGCTTCAGGAAGTGACTGCATATAACCACATAGCAACAAGTGACTTAAGGGAGACTAGAGCTGTATGTAGTTCCTTCCACAGCATGGGATTCTTGGTGTGGGAATAACCAGTACACATTCTCCTGCAGCCAGGTCTGTGTGGGAAGTCTGATCATAATCAGATGTTTTGTTGGCCTGTTTGGGATAAAAACAGAGAAGCCCAGTGTTAGCTGGCATCAGGTTACATCTGTGGCATCTCTTTCCAAGTCAGAGGCCTCCCAATGGGGCACAAAATGAGTTGGCTCTGGCTGCTGCATCCTTGTCCATCGTAGGGCCTGACCCTTCTTAGGACTGATGTTGCCTACTTCCCTTTCTCTGTGGAGGTTGGGCAGAGTGCGAGGCTGTTACTGTTCTCTTTGAATGTCTGCTTTGAGTATCTACTTTCAAGTCTGGCCACACCCCTCTGATGGACTTTCTCACCCCTAGACTTAGTACTTTTAATTTTATGAGCCTTCGAGCTGTTTGTGGTTGGGGGTGGGGCTGTGTGCACATCTGGCTCTTAAAGTTCAACTCTGAGAGCAGAATTCTTTCCCTCATTTCAAAGCCTTGTTGTGTCCCCTCCCCCAAATTATTTCCCTCAAAAGGCTTTCAAAAATGGATGGAGTTAGAAAATATCATGCTGAGTGAAGTAACACAGTTCCAGAAAAACAAATGAGGAATGCTATCCCTCATCTGTGGATACTAGTACCAATTACCTAATTGTATGGCAAACTGAGCAACGTTAATGTGATCTGAAAAACAACTGTGCTCTTATATTGTAGAATCCCTTAAGAAATAAATAAAAAATTAAAAAAAATAGCGTGCACTACCATGCTCAGCTTTCACCAGGCATGGTGCTGCACACCTTTAATCCTAGCACTTTGGAGGCAGAGGCAGGTGGATCTTTGTGAGTTCAAGGCCAGCCTGGTCTAGAGAGTGAGTCCCAGAATAGCTGGGGCTACAGGGAGACTCTGTCTGGAAAAGACCAAAAAAAAAATTTTTTTTTTAAATAGTGTGCACCACCATGCTCAGCTTTCAAGATTTTCTATTGTCTTAACAGTCAAGTCTTTTTTTTTTTAATTTTATTTATTTATGTGTATGGATGTACTGTCTGCATGCAGGTTTGTGCACCCATGTTGTGCAATGCCACAGAGGTCAGAAGAGGGTGTCGGATTCCCCTGGAACTGGAGTTCTCCTGGAATTGGAGTTTCAGACAGTTCTCGGCTGCCATGTGGGTGCTGGGGATCAAACCTGGGTCCTCTGCAAGAGCAGTTGGTGCTCTTAACCACTAGGCCATCTCTCCAGCCCCAACAGTCAAGTCTTAACAGTCTCAACTGTTCAAAAGTCCAAAGTCTCATCTGAGATTCAAGGCCAAGTCTTAAATGTGAGACCCTGTAAAATAAAAACCAGGAGTCTGGAGAGATGGCTCAGCAGTTAAGAGCCCATACTGCTGTTACAGAGGAGCAGAGTTCAGTTCTTAGTACCCATGTCAAGCAGCTCCAGTGCCCTATTCTGGCCTCTACCACATCTCATGTGCACAGACCCTTACACAGACATATACCCAGACATATAATTAAAATTTAAAACTTAATCTTAAAAAAGTTCCAAACTGTTCAATGTTATAAAGTAAATGCTCCCATTTCAAAAGAGTAGAACGGGGGCATAATGAGGAAAGACTGGACCAAAGCAAGAACAAAATCAAGGAAGGAAAACATTGATCCTTACATCTCTGTGTCTTTCCTATAGGGCAAAGGTAGTATCTGAGTTCCACAGTCTTGGGTAGTCTCTGCCCCTCTGGCCTCAACATATACAGTATACGTGGCCTCTTTCTCTGGCAGTGTTTGCAGCTTTCCTGAGGAGGCAACCTATGTTCCCAGCAAGTCTACCAGCCTGGGTTCCAATTTAGGCTTCATTTTCATGCATTGGCCCCTTGAAGCTTCCCTGAGGGGAATCCAATCTACTACACATTGCCTGGACTCATCAGCTTTTTTTTCTGGAACCTTGGTACATGCCTCCATGACCTCATACCTCTTGGATTCCGCATACATAAGGAGTGAGCATCACATGGAAGATGCCAAGTTCTGCTGCCAGCTTGAGCCTGTCCCCTTTTCATCATTGCTGCAGTGGCCTCCTCAGTGCTTGAGTGGTGGAACCTCAGGAAGCATTTCCCTGAGGCAGCCCTGTTTGACTAGTGCATTCCTGCTTCGGCACTCTCCTTTTAAATGAAAGCTTTTCAAATGACTTTGCATCTCTCCCAGTGCTGTGGACTTTCCCTCAGAGCAACCATTCTACCGTCCCAATGCAAGGTGGGAGCTTCTCTGTAACGGCACTAATCTCTTTAACAATTACAGCAGCTATGTCTACAGTTACCTTACCTGCAACATTAATCATGTTTTCATATTTTCCTGTGCCACTTTTGCTTGAATTCTCTCTGTAAATCTGACTAAATGCAGCAAGTAACAGCCGTACTACAGCCTGAAGTTATGCTGCTTTGAGGTTTCTTCTACCTAAGTAATTAGCCCATTACTCTTGAGCTGTACTCAAGTTTTCAGGACACAGAATGTAGCTAGATTGTTTGCCAGAATGAAACATGAAGAACCTCTAGCCCAGTTCCTGATAGTCCGTATTCCTCTTTGTAACTTCTTGAGCACAGTCCTCTCCACACTTCTATCAACATTCTGGTTTTATAAACTCCCAACAGAATGGACCACTAAACTTCACTTACATCATTCTAGGGTTTCTCTAGCCTATAGCAGCACTCTTCCACGTCTTTCCTTTCAAAGGCAGATGAGTCATATGGTCTGATTTATCATGAGCAAGAGCTCATTCTTTGGTATTAATTTTTATGTATTAGTTACCTTCTATGACAAAATATTAGCCAGAAATAATTTAATGAAGAGGTTTATTTGGTTTAGTTTTAGAGTTTAAGGTCCATCATGCAGGGAAGTCCTGGCAGATGGGGCTGGCTCCATCCATGGTAGCAGGAGCTTGCTGTATGGCTTGTTCATGTGTAGGAAAATGAGGAAGCAGAAAGCATTGGCTGGAATGAGAAACAGGTATCACCTTCAATGCCCACTGCCAGGGATCAGCTTCTGTTAACCAGGACATGTTCCCAAAGACTCCACAACCTTCCAGAACAATGCCACCAGCTGGGGACCAGGTGTTTCACACACAACCCTGTGGAGGACGCTTAAGAATCAAACCATAAAAGGTTTCCATCTTTATTATCAGTCACCTCTGATCACAGACACATTTTGCAACTCAAGCCATCATCTCTAAATTCCAGTCAGCAATGAGAAAAGGGAAAGACAAAAAGACATACTTTCCATTTGAATCACCTTTTAAAATTGTTCTCATGATATAATTACTCAATTTTGCTTATATTTGTTTCATTTGCTTTCCTCAGTCATCTCTCTGTGCACCAAGAATAGGAAATGCAGGTTTGACTTAAAGCCCCAACAAAACAGAGATTCTGTTGTAAGAAGGAGAGAAGAAGAGATGCTGGGTAGGCAACTAGCACATGGACAGTGCTGAAATGAGCAAGACAGCTCTGTCTTCAGGGCCTCAGGCTTCAGGGGGGACTGTTCCTTTCCAAAGTGGTTAAAATCAGAGCTACGCCTTAGAACTTTTATTGCAATGAAATGACTCAGTCATCTGCGGCAGGCTTTTCCCCAGAAGGCTCTTGGCTGTTGAGAATTTTGCTGAGTTGGCTTTGTTTGTTTTAATTCAGCAAGAATCACATTTCTGTCTACAGGATCTGCCCACGTCCTGATCTCTTTCATCACCATTTATGTTCCTCATAACTCTGTAATGAGATATGAGAGAAATTTTTTGCTCCTAGCAAATACCCTCAGCCTCTCCCAGCTAGAGGCCAGTGTGCTCCAGTCTGTCCCTTTCCCTCCCCTGGGCTTATCCCAATCTTGTTTAGATCATGGCCATCTCTCCCTGGAGATGGCGGGTGATTTTTAACACTGGAACTGGATGGCAGAGGTGCTTTCACCCACCTGGTTTATGCTGCAAAAGTTACCTGGTTATCCAGAATCCATCATCAGGTGGGAGGTGCTGTTTCCAAATCCCCAAACACCTGGAGCTGCTGAAAGAGATGGTATTTGGGGTGGGGGAGTGTTTCAAATGAGTTGGACATGGAGGAAATGTGGAGGCCTGGCTTTGAGAAAGGTATGAGGGGCTTCCTCCAAGGCCAACATGATAGGCATCTCCACCTTCCAAGATCAAAGCCTGAGTAGTTCCTGTCTGTCCTCTACTTCCTGACTCTGTAGCTCCCACCCAGTTCTTCAAGACATATAAAGCAACACTCATGATGGCTCCTGAGAGGCAGGCTAGGGTGGAAACATATTTAGACTTTTGATCTCGAATGCTTTTACTGAGTTACCTGGGAGAGGAGTCTGTACAGTGGAACCTCCTGTAGTCAAAGTATTTGTTTTCCCCAGTGAAAAGAGACTTGAGAACAGGACCAAGAACAGCCAGGAGCAGGGGTGAAAAGAAGACAACAGCCACTAAGGAAGAAAGTGATGAGGGGCTAATGAACATATTACACACATGCACATAGATCACATGCACAGCACATGTATACACATATACATTGTACAAATATCACACACAGATCTGAGATCTCCTGAGACCAGCTGAAGTGCAGGAAGGTAGGGAGGAACTGGTTGCTTCAGCAAGGCTGATTATTAATTGGCTTAATCTAGTTAATCAGTTAATCCAGTTGTCTTTGGCTTAATTGGCTTTTGTGGCTTTGGGGGTGGATTTATCCTCCCAGCTGGTATAAAAGGTAGGGTTGTGTGAGTCTTGAGATCTGAGATCTCCTGAGACCAGCTGAAGTGCAGGAAGGTAGGTAGGAACTGGGTGCTTCAGCAAGGCTGATTGCAGATTGACTTAATCTAGTCAATCTGTTAATTCAGTTGTCTTTGGCTGAATTGGCTTTTGTGGCTTTTGTGGCTGTGGGGGCGGAGCTATCCTCCCAGCTGGTATATTCCTCCATGTAATCAAAGCCATATATAGGAAAACCACAGCCAATATCATCCTAAATGGGGAAATGATAGAAACATTCCCTTTAAAGTTAGGAACTTGGCAAGGCTGCCCCCTGTCACCACTCCTCTTCAATATAGTGCTTTGAAACACTTGCTAGAGCAATAAGGCAAGAAAAGGAAATTAAAGGAGTACTAATTTGAAAAGAGAAAGTCAAGCTATCCCTATTTGCTGATGATATGATTGTTTAATTAAGGGATGCTAAAAACTCCGCAAGAAAACACCTAGAAATGATTAACAGCTTCAGCAAAGTGGCAGGATACAAAATTAACCTAAAAAAAAAATCAATGGCCTTTCTTTACACCAAGAACAAGCAACTGGAGAAAGAATTCAAAGAGACCTTCCCACTCACAATAGCCTCAAAAACAATAAAATACCTAGGAACAAACCTAACCAAAGACACCAAAGATCTCTACAACAAAAATTTTAAACCTTTAAAGAAAGAAACTGAATGAAGAAGATATAAGAAGATGGAAAACCTCCCATGCTCATGGATATAGGAAAGAAAATTACCATTTGTAAAAAATGTCTATCTTACCGAAACTCTTGTGTTAGATTAACGCAAATCCCAATCAGAATCCCCCAAAAGAGTTTTGTCCATGAGGCTTGGAAACAAAGTCCCTTAATTCATTTGGAAAACAAAGACCCCGAAAGCCAACAAAAACCTTGAGTGGAAAAGAGGCTACACAGGGGCGATCTCTTATACCAGGACTTCAAAACTATAGCTACAGGGCTTATAGTCAAAATAAAACAGCCTGGTACTGGACCAAAACAGGAACCTGTTGACCAAATGGAAAGTAAAACCAGAACTGATCCATAACTGAGCACATACAATTTCAGGCCATCATCATATTGACAAAGGGGTTCGAGAAGACACAATGGAGGAAAAAAGACAAGGCAATCTTCACAGGTGGTGTTGGCCAAACTGGCACCACCACTTGTAGAAGAAGGAAATTAAACCCCTACCTCTCACCCTGACAAAGTTAACTCATGATGAATCACAAGACCTCTAACGTGAAACCCCAAGAACTCTGAAGGCCAATCGAAGAAAAAGTTGAGCAGCAGAGCCTAAAGACACTAGGCATAGGAAAGACTTCTCTAAAAGTCAGACAGCAGCTTGCCAAGAATTAAGGTCGGACAATTTGACAAATGGGAACATCATTAAACTCAAAGCTTCTGGTACATCAAACGAAACAATCACAGGAGAGTGAAAAGAAAACCCAACAGAGTTGGGAGGAGACCTTCACCACAGAACACATCTGACAAGCATTGATTTCCAGATATATAAATAAAACTACTCAAGAAACAAAAGAAGAAAGAAACAAATGACCCACTCAATAGCATGGAGCAAAGAGCTGATAGGCAGAGACATTCACGAGTGAGGATTAAGAGATGGTGAGAAACATCTTAAGAAGGGAAGTGTTAAACATCACTAATCATTGAAGGAAATGCAAATCAAACAAAACCACTTTAGCTATCATCTTACTCCAATAAGGACTTGGCATAGATAAGGAAACAATATGATACCAAGTGCTGGAGTAGGTTGTGGGGAAAGGGGAACACTTCCATCCCACTGCTGGTTTTTAAAATGAAACTCGTGGCAATGTCCCTGTGGGTAAAGTAGTGTGGAGTAACCCTTGGAATACTTGGAATGAAATTTGCCACCAACCCAGCCTACGCCTCCTAGGCATGTACCCCAGGACTCACCCCACCACAGAGATACATGCCTGGGCCATGATTTATTTCAGCTCTCTTCACAATAGCCAAGGAGCTGGGAACCAACCAAATGCCCCTCAAAAACAAAAACTGATGAGTGGATAGAGAAACTGTGGTACTACATCTACACAATGTGAGTTCTATGGCAGCAGTAAAAAAAGACGACATCAAGCTTAGCAGGAAAATGGCTCGGTAAGCCAGAAGGACCCCATTGCTGAGTGAAGTTACACAGTCCCGAGAAAAACAAACGACGAAAATGGTATCCCCTCATCTGTGGATGCTAGTGCCAATTACCTAGTTTAAGTATTCTTGTGCATGGCCCCCCTTGAAGGGTTTTTGTTCCAAAGCAGCTTGGGAGAGTGATTGCATATTGGAGAAAACAACAAACAACAACAACAGAAAGGACTGCATCAAAGAACTGACTGAAACAGTGAACTTCTGCTCAAAACAGTCAACTTCCACATGGAGAATATTGAGAAAGACTGAGAAAGAGATGAAAAGCATTTTTGGCAGAATGCATGAGGTCTGGTGGGGTGGGGGATGGGGGGGACATGGGTCTAGATTTGATAAAAAATATATATAAATAAATAAATTTAAAAAACAAAACAAAAAAACCCAAAGATCACACAGCACATACATGTCACATGCATGCATATAACACATATCACAATACCATACAAATCACAGACACGCATACCACATGCTTATCAAACACATACAACCCCATGCCCATAGATCATATGCACATCACATGCACGTATATAATCTGCATGAACACATCAAACATTACACATGTGCAAACAGCATATAAATCTCATGCTCACACATGACATATACATATCCTGTGCAGATATCTCATGCACATATTGCATGCATGCATGTCAAAAGATACACCACACTTCATGCACACTTGTATCAGCCATGTACATTGCACACAACATCACACATGCACAAATGAGTTATACTGAAGGGGTGCAGGGTCCCTTGAAAAAAAAGTCCTCAAGGCCAAAGTGGGGACAATTTGAGCAGTAAGTGAAGTAGCATTGGATTATAATCAAAGCATAAAATCAATATCCACAAATCTATATGTATATAAATGAATGACTGAATAAACCAATAAATAGGAGTGAAGAGGCAAATATTCTGTGGCAAATAATGTCCTTGATTGCCACGTCCTCGAGGACACAGAGCATCACACTCACTTCCAACTGTAATGGAGAGCTGGCAGAATCACTTCCTTCCTAGAGCACAGTGTGCAGAAAGGAGAAAGTGGAGCAACTCTGCAGTAAGTCAGGCACCAGCTCAGCCAGGAACCAGAAATCATGGTGATAACCAGGTCCACAGATATGACCCAAAGGAGGGCAGCTCAGCACATCCATGAGGAAGCAGTGTGTCATTATACACCTCCAAAGCTGTGGGGGATGGGCAAGTCTGTGAGCAGCCAGGGAAAGGAGCCCGCGTGAGCCATCTGAGTCCACAGGGTGGCCTTGTGACTGATACTCAATATCGCCATACATGGTGATGCATTTTGGGTTCATTACACCTGATTCAGTAAAAGAACGTTTCCTTGATCTTCATGGTCTTCTAAAGAAAGGATATCCTGTGATGATCCTTTTGTTCTGCCAGGTCTTCTGTAGACTCAGATATGCCTAGAGCTGAGTTTGGGAGGGGACTGAAGGAGAAGACGAAAAGAGCAAAAAGGGCACAGCAAAGTGGCAGAAGGCTGAGGACTCTGCCGGTGAGAGCCCTTCTGGCTAGTTGGCCTGAACGACTTCTACAACAAGAGTGCCAAAGGTGTCGGTTTAAGTGGTTTGCCACACCACGTGACCTTCCTTGGTAGTCCACTCGTCAGGCCCAGAATGCTTCCGGTTGTTTGGCTGAGCAAGGAAATGAGGCTAAGGATCCAGGTGCCTTCCTGGGTCGAGATAGAGACTAAGCGGACCTTTTCCAGCGCTTCATCCTTCCTTGGCTCCTTTCTCATCCTCAGACTCCAGGATCTAAGGGCCAGCGTCTACCTGGTGACCAGAGAGATTAGACCTGCAAGCAGCCGCTGTGCTGCTTCTACTCCGCCCACCCGCCACCCAGCCTCTTGGCCTGTCACTCAGCTCTGCCACCAGCCACCAGCCCTGGGCTAGACTTAACACAAGTCTGAGGGCCTGAAATACAGGGAAGGCAGACACCATGGAAGCAGGGCTTGTCGTTCCTCTCCTGACGTCCGCAATGATCTTCCACAAAGTCAGAGTTTGGATTTCCTTTTCATACTCTGACATTCCAGCAATGAAGAATTCATATAGATGGGGGACTGGAGAGATGGCTGTGGTTAAGAGAGCTTGGTTTTCTTCCCCGAGGACCTTAGTTTGGTTCCCAGTACACACATGAGGCCCTGTTTTTTGGCCTCAGCAGGCACCCATACACATGCAGCATATATGCACAACAAACACAAATAAAAAAGTTTAAGTCTTTAGGAATCCATGTAGCTGGGTGTGGTGGCACACACCTTTATCCCAGCACTTGGGGGGGGGGGCACTGTGAGTTCAAGGCCAGTCTGGTCTACCAAGTGAGTTCCAGGACAGCTGGGGCTACAGGGAGACCCTGTCTGAATAAGAAAAAAAAAAAAAATCCATGTAGACAGATGACAAAAGTTCAAAAGTTAAATTAAGTGCAAATATTTTCCAGAGGGTTAAGGGACCAGAAAATGAACTCCTTGGTCTATCTGTTCTCTTTACATTAAACTCTAAGTGGCAGTAATATGTGCTTAGGGACCAGCTTAGGTGGTGCTGTAGTTTGGATCTTGAATGTCTCCTAAAGGTGCAGGTTTTGGTCACCAGCCTGGGGTGCTGAGAGGGAGGGTGAAGTGCTTGGGAGGTGGGGTACACAGGGAGAAAGATGGGTTATTGGGAGCCCGTCCTCCATGGGAATATTGGGACCTTGGTACTCTTTCTTCTCTCTCTCTCTGCCTCCTGGCTTCCAGGATGTGCGCAGCCCCAGCCACGAGCTCCCTCCATGATGTTCTGTGCTTCCACAGGGCCAAAAGTAGCACAGTCAACCAACCACAGACATGGAAAAAGTAAACCCATCTTCCTTTTAAGTTGTTGAACTGAGAGGTATTTTGTCACAGTGCTGGAAAGCTCAATAACACAGATGGGTTGGATGAGCTGTGTTACAACGGAAGGATCCCCAAGAAGAGGAGTACAGAAGGGCCACGAGACGATGCCGTAACTCACTTTGCTCACATCAGAATTTCACTTTCTGAGGCCAAGGATTCAGGAAAGGAAAAGGAGGAAACTGGCTCCTGACCTTCCCAGCTCCTCCCCACCCACGCCTTTCTGAAGGTCAGGCTTCCTCCACCCCCAGCCCTTTGGGATCTAAGCCTCTTCCTCACCCAGCACTGAGAGTGGCCACAGATCTCTAGAGACAAGAAGGAATTTCCCAATGCTTATCTGAGCGCACTTTCTCCATATGTGTGGAGAAAAGTTAAATGACGCTTTATGGAGTAGATCCTTAAGCCACAAACTGTCCTTCCTCCCTTTCTTTTCCTTCCTTCCTTCCTTCCTTCCTTCCTTCCTTCCTTCCTTCCTTCCTTCCTTTCTTTCTTCTTTTTCTTTCTTTCTCTCCCTCTCTCCTCTTTCTTCTTTCTCTCCCTGTCTTCTTTCTTTCTTCTTTCTCTTTTTCTCTCTCCTCTTTCTCTTTCTTCCTTCTCTCTTTTTCTTTCTTTCTCTCCCTCTCTTCTCTTTCTTTTTTCTTTCTCTCTTTTTCTTTCTTCCTCTCCCTCTCTCCTCCTTCTCTCTTTCTTTGTTTCTTTCTTTCTTCCTTCCCTCCCTTCCTTCCTTCTTTCCTTCCTTCCTTCCTTCCTTCCTTTCTTCTTTCTCTTTTTCTTTCTCTCCCTCTCTCCTTTCTTTCTCTTTCTTCTTTCTTTTTCTTTCTCTCCCTCTCTTCTCTTCTTTCTTTCTTTCTTCTTTCTCTTTTTCTTTCTTCCTCTCCCTTTCTCCTCTTTCTTCTCTGCTTTCTTTCTTTCTTCCCTCCTTTCCTTCCTTCCTTCATTGCTTTCTTGCTTTCTTTTGTTTCATTAAGTCAAGCCCTTGCTCTTTTTTTGGTCCTTAAAGGCATGTAATGGTGCAGGAGTTGCCTGAAGTCCATCATCATATGCCCACCTCCACCCCACTCTGGTGCTGGAGACCAAACTCAGAGCTTGCCTGTGATTCCCTTTTAAAGCTGCTTCAAAGGGGAACCTTTCTAATAATGCAGGAGTAAAGCCAGTTTATTTCAGAGGAAGAACCTGAAGCTTATGAGTAGAACTCACCTTCTAGAGGTGGCATAACTTGAAGAGACAAAGTCAGAGCCAGCTGGTTTGCCCAACTCTGGGCTCCTACAGTAATAACACAGGGTCACCATGAGAATGGGTCACAGGACTATTCCCATAGAAGCCTAGGACCAAGAGTAATGAAACTAGGGAATTAATGAACCAAGCCTCTGGGGATCACTAGCCCAGGCCTCTCCAAAACCCAGCCCAGACTCCACAGAAATCTGTCCACATCTGCTGATACTAACCTCTTGGAGGAAGCTGACTTTCAAAAGAGAGAATGCTAAATAAGCCTCCAGATGGCCCAGTGCCTCACAGAGGGGCCTGTGTCTGGAAGGGTACAGGGGATGCTGGTAGAGGAATGAGCTTTGAAGGGACAGTCCCTGGAGAAACTCATGTGATCCAAAGGGCTTGGGGAGAGACAGCAAAGATGTGAAGTTTCAGATCATTATGCTTGTAGACACCGAAATGAATCTGGTGAGATGGAAGTCGAGATGCTTATGTCTTATCTGGGCCCTGATTACAAAACCACCACAACCATGGGATTGATAAACACAAGAGTGCCCTGCTTCAGGTTCTAGAGGCTGGAAGCGTGACTCGAAGGCACCAGTAGACCCCAGTGTCTGGGAGGCTTGCTCTCTGGCTTACATGGTGGAAGGCCCATCAAGTTTCCGTGTCCTTGGAAATAACTCATCCCATTCATGGGGGCTCCACCGTCATGACCTCATCACCTCCCCTAAAGCTCATCTCTCAGTGACCTTCACACTAGGAAGGAGTCAAGATTCAGCCTCTGCTTTTGCATAGGACCCAGTCTTCAGTAGACTCCAGAAATGGTTGCAAAGATTTCTTTGCTGTATTTAGGAATTTCCAATCTATCATCCCCCCTTCATATGACAAACACCTTGAGCAAGAAAATGCCATCGTTCATTTCACACTTCGGAAGGCTACTCTGACTAGAGAATGGAGACAGAGTTCCATTAAGAGTGTGGTAAAGATCAGTACCATGACAATGCTGGCCAGCAGGTAGAGTAGAAGCTAGGTGGTGGGAAAGCATCCAGGGCAACTATGCTATAACTGTGACCTGCAGAGCCCTCCATGTGGAGGAAGGTCTCAGTGTGTGCCTCAGGGTGTGTGAGGGAAGCTCTGCCTGTCACCTTCATGCTTACATAGAAAATATTATAACATATTAGGATAATTAGAATTATTAGTGTACTTTGTTATAAATGTTAAACTAGTAATTTGATTAATATGCTAATATAGACAGATATATTTAATATGGAGTTAGAAACATCATGAGATGGGCTGATGAGATGGCTCGGCAGGCAAAAGCACTTGCTGAGCCAGCCTGATGACCTGAGTTCGATCCTCAGAAGGCAAGTAAAGGGGGAAGGAGAGAAGCAACTCCACTCCTGCGAGCTCCACATGCGCATTGCGGCATGCGCATGCTCTCGTGCCCACAGCATCCTTCCACGTCGATTTCCAAAAGCTATGTTAGCTTTCATGTATAACTGCAGAATGAACATCAAAATCAGGGCTGTAACCTGGATATTATATGATCCACAATCTAGATACAAACTGCATCAGTTGTCCTAATGAGGATTTGTCCTGGGTCTCTGGCATCCAATCCAGGGTTCCACTTTGTTTTAATTTTTGTGTCTATTTATCTCGTCCTGTCTGTAACAATTCTTGTCTTTATCCTCTATGACCCTGGCATTTTAAATAATGACAGTTACTTCATAGAAGTCCTCTCAATGAGGGCTATCTGATGCTTCCTCATAATTTTGGGGGTGTAAATCCTCCAGAAGTGATGTGTTTTCAGCATGTTCACAAAGTGAGCTTGTCCCAGCATTGATGATGCTCCTTATATGGTTAAGGCCAGACATTCGTTAAGACAACTCAGGCCACACTGGATATTCTGTCTTATGAATGACCTTTTTCCAGTTAACCACTCATTATGAAAGTTTATCTTGAATGAGTGTGTGTGTGTGTGTGTGTGTGTGTGCAAGCCACAGGCTGATATCAGGTGTTGTCCTCCGTCGCTTTCCACTCATATTTTTTGATACAGGATATAGTAGTGAATCTGCAGCTCACTGTTTTGGGTTATACTCGCTGACCAGGGAGCCCTTAGGACCCTCCTGTTCCCTCCTCCAGAGTGCTGGGTTTTTGTGTGCTTGTTGAACATTTTTTTATTTATTATTTTATATGTGTATGAATGTACTGTCTGCATGTAGGTTGATGCACCCATGTCATGCAATGCTGCAGAGGTCAGAAGAGGGCACCGGATTCCCCTGGAACTGGAGTTAAAGATGGTTCTTAGCCACCATGTGGGTGCTGGGAATTGAACCCGGGTCCTCTGCAAGAGCAGTCGGTGCTCTTAACTGTTGAGCCATCTCTCCAGCCCCTTGTTGAGCATTTTAAACCCAGATCCTCATGCTTCCAGAGCAAGCACTTTGCCCACTGAGCCATTAAATATTCTTCTTATGGTTTTAGAAGTTGCTTAGATTCTATTGTGCTTGCATTATATTTGGTCATAATTCTTGTCATTTGTCAAATTTCAACATATCGCCAATATTGCTGCTATTAACAGTGGAATGCTCTCTGTGCATGAGCACATGGGTGTACAAGTGTGTGTGCACATGTGACCACGTGGGTGTACAAGTGTGTGCGCACATGTGACCACATGGGTGTACAAGTGTGTGTGCACATGCAGGTGGGAGCCAGAGCTTGACACTGTTTTCCTCAACTATACTCCACCTTATTTTTCTAATAGAGTCTCTCACTGAACTGGAGCATGCCAGTTTGGACAGACAGCTAGGCAGGAGCCCAGGATCGCTCTGTCTTCACCTCCCCTGTGCTGGTGTGGCAGGCGCTTGCCACGGGTGGCACAACTTTTTGACATGGGTGCCAGGGACCAAACTGAGGTCTTTGTGTTTGTGCTTTAATCGCTTTTTTTAACTGAACCACCACCCCAGCCTCCTCCAGGGACAATTATTTGGTTTTTTTACATAAGGGTGAATCCCTAAGTCTGGATTAACAGTCAAGAGTTAGACATGCTTTCAAGGCAAGTCAAAGTGGCTGTCTTCCGAAGCCTGCTGGGCTTGGCTTCTTCACTGCAGTGTTATGTGGGTGCTCGTTCACTCCATCTCCCCAAAACCTCCCCAAGTGAAGGTTACTCTTTCCAAAACCTTTTGTTGCTTTTATTTGTGTTTCTTAGTTAGAAAATTCAACTCATTTCATAACTTGGGGCCATTTATATAACTTCTTGAGCTTCCTGTTCACATCCTTTGCTTGTTATTTTTCTGTTGAGTTCTCACCTCTACATGGTTCTTATTGTTGCCGTGTGAAAAGCTTATACATTTAGTGCTGAGTTCTTCCTTGGTGCATTTCCTTGAATTTCCAAACAGCATTTCCCTTCTTCAGTTTGGGATTCATTTTCCTGTCTGTCCTCTAGTTCAAGAACAGGACACAGAGCAAAGGAGAGGGAAAGCAGTGTGGCCTGCGCCTTGAGTGCATGCACGCCGTCCAGCTCGTTATGAGCCTCTAGCACACGGCCTCCAATCATAATACATGTGTTATCGTATGGGGAAGCAAAGAGCCTGAACTGTAAAGGGAAACTGACGGAGGGTGAAGGGCTTTCTTCATTCAAGGCTCTGTTTTGAGAGCTATCTCCTGGAGCCAGGTGCTAGCATGAATAAACTGCTTCTTCGAGGAAAGAAATGCCTTGATGCCCTGTCCCTTTGCACGCAGCACCTGCAACAGGACGGTTGGTGGTTAAGAGCACAGGCTTTGGGGCCGGACAAGATATGATGCTGAGTCTTAGCCGTATTGGGTGACTCTGGGAGGGTCAACTTCACTGCATTTAGGTTTCTTGTGTGTAAAAGAAGAGCTGGAAGCAGGGTGTGGCAAAGACGAAACGAGGTACAGTGTATAGCGCCTGCTAAGTGGCACTTGGCTATGTAGCTCCCTCAGAAATTTTACTGCTTTAACTTGGCCTTCTGGGGCAGGTTGCTGCAGCATCCACTTGGGCTTTAGTTCCAGGACAACACCATGCTTGGAGCCCTGCGACCCTGTAGGCTGGAAAATAGGCTGTTGCCACTTGGATGTTTTTCTAACTTAAGACCACTTGGATGGTCTCACTTTTCTTTTTTTTTTAATTTTTATTTATTTTTGTATGTGTATGAATGTACTGTCTGCATGTAGGTTTGTGCACCCATGTCGTGCAATGCTGCGGAGGTCAGAAGAGGGCGTCGGATTCCCCTGGAACTGGAGTCAAAATGGTTCTCAGCCACCATGTAGGTGCTGGGGATCGAACCTGGGTCCTCTGCAAGAGCAGTCGGCACTCTTAACCGCTAGGCTATCTCTCCAGCCCCTCACTTTTCTTTTTTTAAATTATTAACATAATACCTTGATTGGCATTTTGTGTATTTCATGCATCAATTTTCAGTTCAATTTAGACATATTCCCCTTTCCCTTGCCCCCACCTCGCCCCAGTTCCTGCGTTTTGCCATACATGTCCTGTATCTTTCTCTCGGTCATTTTAAAGTTTTCCTCTGCAGCTGGGCATGGTGGCATATGCCTTTAATCCCAGCACTCAGGAGGCAGAATCAGGTGGGATCTCTGTGAGTTCAAGGCCAGCCTGGTCTACATAGCGAGCACCAGGCCAGCTGGGACAAAAGGGAGACCCTGTCTCAAAAATACAAAAAAAGATGCAAAAAAGTTTTCCTCTGCAAAGGTTTATTGTTTGGGGCAGAATTTATATCTACTCAGCATAGATATCTATCCCTTGGTGATACTCCACAGCTTCCTAAGGTCTCTGCATGTGTATCTGTCGGCTGTGGGTCTGGCGTTTAACCTGTCAATAAGCATTTAGGGGCCTTACAATTAGTAATGAACTTGAGAACACATGGCTTAGTACTTGGCGCACAGTAGGCACTCATCTAGGGCAAGGTGCATTCTCTTCTGCCTCCCATCTCTCTTCCCTTTCTTCTCCAGTTGCTTGGTTATGCAACAAGTGATCTTTCTGCTTCTACTAACACTCAGTACTTGCTGTGTGATGTTGAGCAGGTTACATACCCTCTGAACTTCACCTTTCTCCCTTATAAAACACAATTTTACCTGGGGAGATGGCTCGGTGGGTAAAGCTCTTGTCATGCCCATGTAGTATGCCTATACTTCCAGTGCTCCTATGGTCGATAGGAGCTGCAAACAGGAAAGTGTTCAGAAGCTGGTGGGCCAGCTAGCTTACTATGTACAGCAGCAAAGAGCAACTCTAGCTCAAATAAAGTAGAAGGTGAGGACCAACATCCAAGGTCTTCCTCTGACTTCCACATGAATACCATGGCATGGATGCATTCCCTCTCACTCATAAGAACATGCATCCTTGTACACAGATAAGTTAGAAAAACATGGTATGGGGCACAAGCTGCTCTCTAAGAGCCATTTCAACTCTAACATTCTAGAGTTTGATCATGTAAACTTAGCATGCTTTTTCATCCCTGCACACTCACATTTGACATATTTGTACATATCAGAGCCAACCTGGAGAAAGGAGGTACCTACAACCCAAAGCACAGATGCTGGAGGGTCTTCAAAGGAAGCCTCCATCCTGAGCCTCAAGGCCTTCCTTTCTGGCTCACTGCCCTGCAGAAACACCAATAGTGACCATGACCCGGGAATTCAGGCTCTTACCAGGCTCAACCATCTAACCACTCACTAGCCCCTAGCTACGCCTACAACATAGCTGAATCTTTTCCAACCTAACTGTGGAAATTTACTGAAAATCACATGCAATCTTCATGAGTAAGAACATATTCACCACCACAAAAGAATCATCTCAAAGAAACATGCAACTATGCAGAGCTTAATGAAAGGGCCTAACCTCTCCTTACACTGCAAATAGTAACAATATTTGGCCAACCCATAACTGCCCAGCAGAGTTAAACAAGAAAGTTTTTAATGAGCCAGCCACCATTTGGCATCCTGATGAAGAGTAGCAAGCCCCTGCTGGCCCGCAGTCCACCTGCCCCAGCTGATGGTGCTTCTCCGAGTTCCTCCAGAGCCACAGCCTCACTTCATCCTCTGACTGTTTTGCAGGGATTTCAAACAATCTTTATAGAGCGTCACCATCTTCGGTGTTTTGTCTCACACAAATCTGTTGGAGGTGGGAGAAAATAGAGACTAGAAGTCCAAGCCCCTGTCTGCTTCCTCTATCCAGAAGCAGAGCTCATGTACGTGGGGTGTTCTGACCTGGTCTCCTTCACACTCCTCTGCTCTGTGCTTCTTGAAGCTCTGACACTTGACTTTCTCCAAGTGCTACTTGCTGCTCTGAGGTCACTGTAGAACCCCAGTATGGCTGGGCTGTGGGGATAAGACTTCCATCCTAAGATATTTAGGGCAAATATGCCATCCTAAGGAATTCACAGGAAGATGGGGATGGTGGTAGATGCCTTTAATCCCAGAGCTCAGGACACAGAGGCAGGTGGATCTCAGTGAGATAGAGCCAACCTGATCTACATGTTGAGTTCCAGACCAGCTGGGGCTATAAGAATATCTTGTCTAAATTCAAGCTCCCACCCCCCAAGTGAGGAATGGCTCTCTCTAACCCATTTTGGCAATTGAGATGAGTAGCCAAAAGTTCTCAGGAATATGGATTTTTCTTGATTTTTTTTCCCCCCAGACAGTTTGCCCAGAGAAGACTTGGTGTGGACCTTCCAGATGTCATGCAGGTGTTTATTACAGGCCTGCTTTGTATGATGTGCTCTGCCAGATGTGGGGATTCAGTCAGTGAGCACAGTGCATGTAGACACTGTTGCTAACCCCAGAAATCATTCAGGACAGTAGGTGGACCAAAGCTTAGTCAGGTGCTCACTCAGTCACAGAGCACTTAAGGAAAAGTGATAACCAATCACTGAGAAGAAGCATTATAAGGAGAAATTACATCAATGAAAATAAAGCTGAGGAAGAAGAAGGAAACAAAGAGCAAGAAAAGGAAGAAAGGTAGAGGAAGAAGAGGAGGAAGAGGGGGAAGAAGAGGAAGGAGGAAGAGTATGAGTAGGAGCAGGGGGAGAGAAAAGCAACTTAATGTTGAGCCTTCAGTGATGACCCATCTAAGAGATGGTAGCCATAGGCGATTCAATTAAATTACATCAAAATGCAAAAAAAAAAAAGAATATCTTGTCTCAAAAAGACAAAAAAAAAAGAAAAGAAAAGAAATCACAGGCGCTTCCACATGGACAGTCTGGAGTAAAAGGACACTTAAACTCTTGGAAATGATATTTCGTCAAAATGACATCTTTCAGCCTAATAAAGAAAAAAACTCATAAGCTGAAGATGCTAAAATCTACGATATATGTGGCATGCATATATGCATATTTTGGAGTGATTCAAATTGGAGTAACAACAACAGCAACAAAGACTGGGTCAAAGAACTGACTGAAATGGTGAACTTCTGTTCGAAACAGAAAAGAGACTGAGAAAAAGATGAAAAACATGTTTGGCAGAACGCATGAGCTCTGGTGGGGTGGGGTGGGGGGGCAACGAAGGGGGAATGGATTTAGACTTGATTGGAAATTTTGTATGAAATGCACAAAGCTTCAATAAAAACTGGCTTTGAAAAAAAAAATATTTCTGCTTAGTAAATACTCACTCGGGCCTCAGTTTCCTTTCTTGCCCCCTCTGAACTACATGGCTTTGATGCTGACATGCCTAGTCTTCTGTCCAGAAAAGACAAAACTCCTAGGGTTTGCTGTCTAACAGACTAAGAGCAGCCAACCACCCGCTCCTTGCCCTGTGCCACAACACCTGCCTCTGCTTACAGCCGGCCTGGGAGAGCCCACTCCATCATACGATGTCCAGATGGACAACTGGGACAACAATAGAGACTATGGGGCTCTGGTGAAGAGAGAGGAAGAAATTCAGGAAGGAGAGATGAGGGATCCATGTCTGGCTTGCCTCCTAATGCTTCAGACAATCTCAGCTTTGAGAAATCATTAATCCATTTTATCAGTTCATGGTATTTCCATATAGAAGTAGAAGCTTTACTGGATTATGACCTGCCAGGGCTGGAGAGATGGCCTAGTGGTTAAGAGCGCCGACTGCTCTTGCAGAGGACCCGGGTTCGATCCCCAGCACCCACATGGCATCTAAGAACTGTCTTTGACTCCAGTTCCAGGGGAATCTGACGCCCTCTTCTGACCTCCAAAGCATTGCATAACACAGGTGCACAAACCTACATGCAAACAGTACATTCATACACATAAAAAATAAATGATAAAAATTAAAAAATACTTA
This sequence comes from Rhizomys pruinosus, assembly GCA_009823505.1. Taxonomy (NCBI): domain Eukaryota; kingdom Metazoa; phylum Chordata; class Mammalia; order Rodentia; family Spalacidae; genus Rhizomys; species Rhizomys pruinosus. The sequence continues at coordinate 23,290 of VZQC01005688.1, forward strand.
AAAAAAAACAGACCTGGCATTCATGGCAAGGAGTTGTGGCCTGAGGCTCTGGGTACCTGGAAAGAGTGTCAAGAGAAGAGACGGGAGTCTCACTCTCCACAAGTGCCATCAATTCCACAACAGCGAATGTTAGGACAGCTGTGCTGTGCTCTCAGCTCTAGAACCTAGGATCACCTGGGAAAGGAATCTTAGGGAGGAATTATCCAGATCTGGACATGGGACTTGTCTGGATTGTTATTTGGTGTGGGAAGGGCTAGCCCATTGTAGGTGAAACGACTCCTTGGGTAGAGTTTCTTGAACAGTGTAAGGGAGGAGAAAGCCAGCCGGGGAGGGAGGATCCCTTAATTCTCTCTTTTCTTTTCACTGTGGATATGATATGACTAGCTGTTTGAGTTCTTGCCTTGGCTTCCCCCAAATGGTTAACTGTGACCTGGAATTATAGGCCAAATAAACTCTTTCTCTCCAAAGATGCCTTTTGACAAGGTGTTTTATCACAGCCATATCGACCCTGAAAGGATGTGAAAGTAAGAGAGTCAGCTAGCAAGACAGTGGAGGAAGCAGGAGCCTCGGCCCACCTCAGCCAAGCCCAGTCCTGTCTCAATCACTGTTGTCAGAGCTTCCAAACCCACTGTCCCCAGGGACACTGTCACCTGGACAAATTCGCCACTTGGGAAAGTTCTCCAAATCAGCTTGCCCAAGTAGATCAATATTTAATTTCTCAGAGCAATTTGCAATTAGATCCTCAATTTGTCTGTGGTGAGATTCTTCACTTGGAGCCCCCATGGACCTTTGTTCCAGTTCACAGCCAAGCTAGCCTGATTTTACAACCATGAACAAGGATGTTCCATCCCACGGTTGTAAGCAAAAGAGAAACTTAGGGTGGTGGCTGTCTAGAGGATATGTAACAGTGTCTGCAAACACTGTCCCTGGCCACTGGTGTCTTGTGGGTAGAGGCCAGGGATGCTGCTAAACATCTTAGAAGGCACAGGCTAGCCCCATAGCAGAACCTCTCCCCCAAACACACACACAAATGTCCACAGTGCTAAAGTGGAGACTCCCTGTCATCAGGCCTTGGTTTCTTGACAATCACACTCACCTCATCCATGGACCCTCCCTCCATCCAGCTCACTCCTAAAGGCCTCTCTGCCTAGGCCGTACCCAGGAATACACACACACACACACACACACACACACACACTTACATCTCTCATCATTGGAGGACAAGTTATAGTTCCTCAGTTGCACCCTGTCCTGTGTCTCCCCAGCCTTGTCTCCTTGTTCTACTCCTCCTGCCTCAAAACTGCTTTTTCCACCCAGCAGCTCTCCCATGAAAGCATGGCGTCATTGCCACGTCCAGTGGGCTTGGCCTGAATCAGAGGCCACTGGTCTGGGTACCAGACTTGACATCTCACAGAGGCTTCCCTCTGATCCAGTCCCTAGATGGCCCCTGGTCCCCACCTTTCCGCTGCAGCCAGTTCACATGCCCTCTCCTCCACCAAGCTGTCCTGATGGGCACAAAGGCCTCTACCACCACCCTCTCTTAGCACTGCAGCCTCTCTTTTGACACCTTTTCTTCTTTCAGGGACAATTATGCAAATCATGCTTTTCAGGCAGGCACACTCAAAAGGAGTAGCTGAAGAGGCCTTAATAACTGCAGCTATTTGCAAAGGTGTGGACAGGATTAAGGAACACTAACTAACAAGGATGAAGATGCACTCAGGAGGTAGTGATGGTCAGAATTCCCCAGGGCTAGGATCAAGGTAAAGACGAAGTAGCTAACATCGGAAGAGGTCACCTGACAGGAGGTCACCTGGAAACACTGCAGAGGGCAGCCATGCTGAGAGGAGGCTGGGAGAGAAACACACTGTCCTCTCTCACTTCCTGCCTGTCATGTCCTGCCAATGCTTCTCCCTTCCTGAGCCCTGGGAAATGGAGAGCTAAGGAGCAGGTGGTCGTAGTGTATCCAGACCAGACCGCCAAGGCTCTAAGCAGCAGGGGAGAAGCACACAGAAAACAGGCCTCCCTTCTGTGAAAGTCCATCTGACAGACATCAAGTCAAAATCACCCCACATCTACAGCAGGCCCAGGGCCTGTGGAACTTGGTAGGCTATTAAAAATACTTGGTAGGTGACTCCATCATTGGCTGGCAGATAGGTCTGATGATTAATTCTTAGACCCTTTATGGTAATTGGACACATGGAATATTAAGAATGTTCGTGGCACCACAGAGACATAGTGGCCAGGAACTAGCTCACCCCACCTCGCAGCTCCATCCCCCAGTTTCTCACACACATACAGTTTTCTCTAACCCAGCAAAGAACATTATGTAGGGATTCATCAGAACTGTGGAGGATGAGTGGTTTTCTTAGGTTTCAAGTAATCAGAGAAAACAGGAGAGAAAAGCTCACTCTAAGTGAGATATAACAAACTGCATAAAGGGCAACATGGACAGGAAAACATATTTATCCTAAAAGCACTAATACATATGCATAATTCATTTTTTACATTTTATTTATTTATATTTTTATAAAAAACATTTTATTATTTTATGTGTATGCATGTATTGTCTGCTCGGATGTAAGTACACCTGTGTTGTGTCCAGGGAGGTCAGAAAAGGGTGTCAGACCCCCTGAAACTGGAGTTACAGATGGTTGTTGGCTGCCATGTGGGGCTGGGAATTGAATCCAGGTTCTCTATAAGAGTAGCCAGTGCTCTGAACTGCTGAGCCATCTCTCCAGCCCCTGTTTTATTTATTTTGTGTGTATGTATATGGTATATGTGTATACATACCCTGTTTTATTTTATGTGTATGTATATGGTATATGTGTAAACATACCCCGTTTTATTTATTTTGTGTGCATGTATATGTTATATGTGTAGACACATCCCGTTTTATTTATTTTGTGTGCATGTATATGGTATATGTGTAGACATACCCCGTTTTATATATTTTGTGTGCATGTATATGGTATATGTGCAGAGACAAGTGCCACAGTGGGTATGTAGAGGTCAGAGAACGACTTGCAAGAGATAGTCAGTCCCAGGGATCAAGTTCAGGTCATCAGGCTTGGCTACAAGCACTTTTATCCACTAAGCCATCTTTCCAGCTCCCAAGTCCACATAATTCTTATAAATGTATGAGACTATCAGCTGGAGCTTGGGAGAGGCATTTTCCTCTTCTGGACTGCTGGATACCATTTACCGAGCATTTGCTCCATGCCGGGAATGAGAGCTTTATGCATGTACCACTTAATCCTCCCCCACTGGCATTTGAACTAGATGCTGGCAAGCCATGGTCATTTTCAGCTTTACAGATGGCAACGTCTGAAATTCTGAGAAGTCATGCAAAATGCCCAGTTTCTCAAGGCTGGCATTAAAACCCAGATCTGCTAGTCAAATTCAAATCTCAGTATTAGTAACCTGCATGGCTGGCAAACACAGGTGGAAAAGTAAACTCATATTTCCCAGCTGCAATTGAGGAACTTAGCCTTCTGGGAAGCAGCCTGACCAAACAACAGTCAGGAACGAGGACCTTGCCACGTCTGCCTGCTGGGGTCAGGAGTTTGGTGGAGGACCTTGCCACGTCTGCCTGCTGGGGTCAGGAGTTTGGTTCAGTGTGTCAACCTCAGGGCACTGCCTCTGCACTCTTGAGTAGGAAGAGGGAAGTTTTTCAGATATGAGTTAAACTATGCTTTACAGACATGACTCAGACCCACCTAGGAGTGGCCTCCTCCAAAGGACACAGGTAGAGTGTGAGACATCGGTCAGGTGACTGGGTGGGATCAGCTACGGGATGCAGTCCTCCTAAAGACTGGACTGTGTGACTCAGAGACAAGGAACCAAGACACTGGGCAGAGCTTTGCTCAGAGCTTGTTTGCCTTCTGGAATGTTCCCAAACCAGATCACTGCCCTGGCTACAGTTTGTTCTAGGGGTGACAGGCGTTAACTTTAGAATGAGTGGGGTGGCAGGCATGGATGGGGAAGCCGAAGGAGCACGTTCCGTCCCCCCTCACAGGAACTCTGGCCTTTGCAGGGGCCGTCTGACCTCTTCTATCCTGACTTCTAGAAGCAGCACAGGACTTGGCCTGTGCTCCCTCCCTTGCGGGCTCCTCTTGATGCCACCTCTCTAGCCTAGTAGAAGCAGGGTGCTCTAGTCCTGCATTTGAATCCCACACCTGTGACTTCCACACTTTTCAATCTCATGCAAATCACTGAAATGCTCATGTCCCTCCTCTGTAAACACTAGAAGGTACCTGGGCATTCCATCCCAAAATAACATGCCCGAGGCATTTATCAAGTAGTACTTAGCAAGGTCCAACCAGACCAAGAAAATAAACTTGGCCTAGACGTGTAACAAGGACTTAATTCTTCCTCTCCATGCTCTCATTTTCTTTTTTAAATATTTTTTATTATTTATTTATTTTTTTTATTTTATTTATTTTCACTCTCATTTTCTTACTGCTATCTCTCCAACACATTATACAGAAAAGACCTCCATTATGGTCTTCATAATAAAGTGTCTTAAACTTTTTCTACTCATGACCTGTCTTCATCTATACATGATCCTGGGCATATAGGAATATAAAATAGGTATACAGATCAAACATTTACTGACAATCATAAAGAACTTTATTTTAAACAGTTCTTCGGAGGCTGGAGAGATGGTCCTGCAGCTAAGAGAATCCAGAGGACCCAGGTTCAGTTCCTCATGTGGCAGCTAATAACTGTAATTCCAGTGCCAGGGGATCTGACGCCCTGTTTTGGCCTCTGTGGGCGATGCACGACATGGGTACACTTACATACATGCAGACAATACATTCCTATCCACAAAATAAAAACATTTTAAAATTAAAAACAATTCTTTGGTATACATATAATTTTACCATTTATTAAAGATAAAAGAAAATTTTCATTACTAACAATATGGATGTGCTTGCTTATTTTCTCATAAGTAACTAAATCCTGGCTGAATATTTGATACTTCCAAATACAGGATATTGTCAACATTTTTAGAGCTGACTGATATTTTGAGTTTATAATCAAATAATACCACATTCTAAAAATATATAGTACAAAAGTATGTTTAGGGCCATCTCAAAAATTGTTGGAAATTGTTCTAATCCCAAGCCAAAGGTCATTTAACAATTTTTTAAGATAAAACTCAAGTCAGTAAGTCAAACAGCCATTTAAAAAAAATCAAATATTCTGCCAGGCATGGTGGTGCATGCCTTTAATCCTAGCACTTGGGAGGCAGAGGCAGGTGGATCTCTGTGAGTTCAAGGCCAGCCTGGTCTACAGAGTGAGCTCCAGGCCAGCTGGGACTTAAAGGGAGACCCTGTCTCAAAAGTACCCAAAAAAGAAACAACAAATATTCTAACACGATATGATCTAAAGACATCCTGATTTAATAAATGCTGAGGAATGACATTAGGCAAACACTGAAAGTCTTTGGTTTTGTAATTAAAATGCTGTGTCTATTAGATCAGAAAACTTTATATGTACAATACTGTGTGCAGCTAAAACACCACCGTTCCTAACACATAATAGTTTTAAGATGGCTGAGCTGGTACTCACTGGTGTGGCATGGTTGATGGTGTACACAGTGTGAAGTATGAATTGTGTGTTCAGAGATAAGGCAGCAGTGAAACTGGCCATGCGTCTCAGGTGAGTGCTGCAGGAAACTGCTAGGACTCATTATGCCTTTGCTTTTGCGTTACGTTTTGGTGGCTACGCATTTATAAGCCTTTGCTGTGGCCAGGTTTGTTTTTTTTTTTTTTTTTTTTTTTTGCTAACCCCAGCATTCAGTTGTGTGACCCAGGCGTGCTGGTACAGGCCTGTAATTCCAGCACTAGGGCAGCTGAGGCAGGACAATCCCGAATTTCAGCCGAACCTGGGCTATGCACACTGCGAGTTCCTCCTGAGGGTCAGGGGAGAGCAATGCTAAACAGTAGGAGACTTGCCTGGCACGTGCCCGGCCCGGGTTCCACTCTCAAGATAAAATACCCAAGGCTAAGCAATTTATAAAGGACAGATACGTATTTTCTCACAGAGTTATATCAGGGTTGAATCCTGGAAATTCCTAGATCAAAGCGCTTGAAGTCCAAGTTCTCCAGAGGGAAGAAGTGTTATTTTTTCCTAGGGCACAAAGTAGAGATGAATGAGTCAAACTCCCCACTTCGAGCCCTTTCCCTAAGCTCCTAATTCCATTTAGAATCTCAATAACCACCTAATGATTCCACTTGAGTGCACACGGTAAGGAGCCCAGACAGGCCAGAAGCTGGAGTCCATGTCGGTCCTCAGTCACTTGCCACCTATCTTTTTTTTAATAAGTTTTTTATTTTTGTACATGTATGAGTGTACTGTCTCCATGTAGGTTTGTGCACCCATGTCGTGCAATGCTGCAGAGGTCAGAAGAGGGTGTCGGATTCCCCTGGAACTGGAGTTAAAGACGTTTCTCAGCCGCCATGTGGGTGCTAGGGATCGAACCTGGGTCCTCTGCAAGAGCAGTCGGCACTCTTAACTGCTAAGCCATCTCTCCAGCCCCAAGTTCCCACTTCTTAATACAGCTGCATGGGAAAATAACTGTCAACATGAATTTTTTTCCCATTGAGACAGGGACTTGCTATGTAACCTAGGCTGGTCTGCAATTTATAATGTAGCCCAAGCTGTCCTTGAATTTAAGATTATGTCCTTCAGCCTCCCAAGTGGTGGGATCACAGGCCTGTACCACCATACCTGGCTTCAACATGAACTCTGGAGGAGACACACTGGGAAGAGCATCATCTCCCACTCAAGCTCCTCTTTATATTCCCCAAGTGGTCTCCAGAGCATCTTCTTCTGGGGACTTCCTGGACCCAGCATCAAACATCCTCAATAAACATCATTTAGAAAATCATCTCAGGTGTCTTCATTAATGTCACATTTGCTAGCCTGAAATAGGGAGACCACCAGTCACCTACCATCCCCTTCAGCAGTCCTTGTCCTCTTTCAAAACTGCTTTGCTTTGAACAGCAGGGAGTTCAGGAAGAAACAGGCACAGATCAGAGGTGTGCTCAGAGGCAGGGCTCCCAGGTCAAGCAGCACTGCAGAGGAGCAGAGAAGTGACTCACGAAGGGTCCTTTCCTTTTCCCTGTGTTGAGAAGCCAGTCCGGGCCATCTTACCACCCCCTGGATGGTGCTGCCCCAAATGCATACCAGTAGCAGCTTTGAAAAGCCATGTCGTAGAGGCCAAAGTCCTTTCCCTGGTGCTAGCCCTGATGCGGCCCTCCGGCCTCAACCCTCTCCAGGGTTCTCAGTGGCTGAGGAAGCACCACTGTCCACCTTGCCTCTAGCTTCCTTCCACACCACCACAATGAGGAAAAGCCATGGGAGAGTCTTCCCACGATGACGATGGACTCAATCCCTCTTTGTGGGCTGGAGTCAAACTGACATCTTCCTTGTCTGTGGAGCCTCATTGCACAAGACCACCATCGATGATGCCCCGCTGCATCTGGGGCCTGGTTAATAATCAGCACTGTCACCCACTGCTGAAGAGCTAGGAAAGTTCCAGAACCATGGCACCAGCTAAGAGTTCAAGACTATTGGGAGAACCTGAAGTCAGGCCTTGTTGGTATCATGTTGCCAAAATTCCTTCTGGGAGGAGTGAGTGACATCAAGCCCCCTCGTTCCTCGGTCCCTAATAACAAAGCAAGGTATGAAATCTCCACGGTACAGTTTGAAAATCCTAGCAAGTTTATTGGGCTTACAAACAAAGCAGTGGGTAAGGGGGGGGGGCTCTCCTAATAAGGTCGCGCTGGAAATTCTACATCCCAGCAGCCCCACAAAATGGTGAGAAAACAAGCTTCTCTCTGGCTTCCTTGGCTTATACTCTTAGATCTCCCCATGGGCAACTGGGACCAAGTGCTTAGTTGGGAGCATGACTGATTCTCTCCACCCCTCCTTCCTTGCAGAGGTCAATGGTCAAGTTCTGTGAGGCACACTGCTAAGGGAGAAAATCGATCAATGGTCCAACCTAGCTCCAAATCCTAATAACCACAACGACAGGCATAGCAAACCACCTCTATTGGTGCGGTAGTGACACTGTTATCTGGGGGGATATTCCACGGCTATCTAATTGGACTTAAAGCCCTCTCAGTGGGAGGGAACTCATAGGCAGCACTATAAGTACAGCCAAATAGACATGGCAGGTGCACTCATCGATCCTAGAGAAATGGAATTTACTACATGCGAAATATAGATCTTTATATTTACAGACAAGTGTACTTTTACATAACTCATCAAAGAAGCTTCTTTTTGCAATGGATGGCGACTACTACAGACTTCCATAACGGGTCACACACAGAGAATACATGTCTGAGAGATGCCCAGCCCTAGGTGACACATTTGCAGTGGAACCTCTACACCTAAGGCTCATGGAACATAGCAGAACAGGTTGGAGAGAATAGCAGTCAATCCCGCAGGTCTCATCAGCAAAGCTTCCTTATACAACGGAATGTGTGGTGCACGCTGAAAGGCCACAACTGGCGATGTTTTAGAGAATAAGAGACTGCAGAGTGCGGCCCTGGACAGGACTCCAATATAAAACTTCACCTACTCGTGCCTCAGGGACCATTGTGGAAGAGGGGACAGAAGATTGTAAGAACCAGGGTTACCGCATGGACACAGGGAAACGGAATTTTGCTCATGTGAACCTGTAGCAGTGGTGTTGGAATCTGCAAGACCCATGCAGACCCCATCAGACAATGGCTCAGTGTCTGCAGTGAGGGAGATGGGCAGAGGACCCTAGCCTTAGGAACTGTTGGCAACTGATTACTGCTGGGTGAGGGTTGGTAGATCTTCTTTAAGATCTCTAGATAGGGTGACTAGATTCCAGTGGAAGAACTTACGCTGAAGGTCGTCTAGGTACTGATGCTTGACCAGATAGGATTAATGTATATGACAGAATGCATGAGGTCTGCTGAGAGAGGATGTGGGAGGCACGGGTGAGAGGGGGGTCTAAGTTGGATTAAGAACTATTGTATGAAATGGACAAAAACTCAATAAAAACACGTTAAAAAATAATGGATGCTGAAGGCCTCAGCTTCTGCTCACTTCTGAAGTCAAGATTGCTTTTTAGAGTTCACATGCCAGGTCTCAAAATATTTTGACCACTGGAAATGAACCAAATACGGCAAACTTTAAACCCTGAATGTGACTTCAAATATATTGTCTATAACTTGTCATTTTAGAGCATTAGTTTCTAGTGCTAAATCCTGGAACCAATTTTCAAGGCTTTGGACAGTCAAATGTCGGTGAACACATTGTGTAGCAATGGGCAGAGACCCTTGGTCGCCCCTCTAATAACCATGCTACCCTCACCCTCACCAATGGAGTCCTTAACTGGGGACATTTTTCAGGTCCTTGCCATTAGAGGTGCTAAAGAATGCTGTTGGTAGTGGCTTATGGGTAACACTTTGAAAATGGGTCATTTCTGTGTAAAATAACCCTTTCTGCCCTTTTTAACCCCAAATGCACATGTGAAAGTCTAGGGTCGGTAGCTACCTTAATCACCCTGAGCATGGAGGTCATGTGAAAGGCACTCTACCAGAAGACAGACAGCCACTGGGCTCCACTGGCTGCAGGCATGATATCAGGATCCTCATTTTTTAAATTTTTTTTTAAATTTTTTGCCTTTTGATTTCACACTGGGTTTCAATCTCTAGCCCAACCTGACCTTGAACTTGTGGAATCCTCCTGCCTGAACCCCAGGGCTGAGATCACAGATTTGCAGTACCACAATGACTGGCATATAGTGAAGTGTCTTGTCTAGGTTTTCTGTTATATGCAGCTATCTCTCAAAAACTAAGATGGACGTCAAAATACTCATTTAAAATCCATAGATTAGTGCTGTTCTCAGCCTTGGTCAGGGAAGCTTCTAAATACAGCAAGCTCATAATGCAGAGAGGCTCAGTAACTGATTGAAATGCTGAACACAAGGACAGTGGAGTGCTTGGCCCCAAACAAGTTAGTCATGTACCTCCCTTCCAGGGCATGCCACATTAGAGGGGATGGAAAGATTAAGACAAGACGTATGCCAACAGGAGACGTCTTCTGCCAAGACATGGACGTTGCCATTGTTCTCAAACCTGCTGCAGTTTTAGTTACCATAAGTGGCCCTTGTTCCCATCTATGCTCGTGTAAGCAAGTTAGATTAACCTCATTGGGTCGCACACAGAAGACATGGCAGGAAGAGGGGCTTGTGAAGGGGGCCGGCAAAGAGGGGAGTTGAGAGGGTAACAGGGCAGAGGCTAAAACCCATTGTATACATGTGAGGAACTATGAAAGAATTAAAAATAATTAAAACTATGAAATTCTAAATCTAAAATAAATGTGTTTTAAAATTTATTATGAAAAATAAGATGGATAGTATCTGAGGAGGAACAACACTGGTTCACACACACACACACACACACACACACACACACACAGTATTTGTAGGGGATTCTAAGGAACTTTCTAAGCAGCTGGCAAGTACAATTAGAAGAGTGACAATACATTTAACTATAGCTGGTGACAGTCACCAAGTCCAACTGAGGTGAGCCCTGGGTCCTATGAAAAGAGGGTGCCAAAAAGCTTGGATTTCCTGGAACTGACATGAGGGCCCCATTCACTGCTTTGTGACTCCATCAGGGAAGACTTCCATACAGGGGAAAACTAAGAATTCCATTCCCATAGTTTTGGTAGAGATGGTGTGGCTCAAATGAAGAGTGGGGCTGGTGGATGACTACGGTGCAGGTTGAGAGTGAAGGAGCAGGGTGGGTGTTTAGAGAAGAGTGTTCAGAGACCAGGCTTGGTCCCAAGCCTCTGTGGGATGCCCACAGAACCTCTGGACTATGTGGCTGTGGGAGGGAGCAGGGAAACCACTGGAGCAGCAAATCCACCAGGCTCGGCAACCCAGCTGCTGGAGGAAGGAACCCTGGCAGGATTGTGACTGAAAGAGCTAGCTCTTCTGAGGAAGGGAATTAGCTCTCCACCAGAGAAACTGGGTTCTACCGGGAGACTCAAACGTGAGAATGGTTTCACGTTTTTCAACAAATGTTTGATTAAGGAGCACGACTTTTTCTGTTCAAACCCCATCCCAAATGCCAAGTCCTATTTATTTTGAGGGACTAACGGGGACTAAGTGGAGAGGTAAAAGCACTCTACAACTTCTGGAAATAGCAAAATGAATCTGTATCTATAGGCATTCTTTACAATGAAGTTGTTTTCAGAAATGATACAGTGAAGTGTGCATCTTCATGAGAAACAAGTAATAGGGAAAATCTGCCAGAACTGAGTTCTACACGTTTTCTGAGATGGGGGCGGGGGGGGGGGTGTAGGCAGGGAACAAGAGCTGAGGGGAATGGAAAGGGAGAAAAGGAGAAAAACAATGAGATGTCTCATAAGGTCATTTCTTTTTTTTTTTGAATTGGGGCAAATAAAAAAGGAAACATCTAAATCTGATGTTCAAACAACGCCTTCCAGTTTGATCCAGTCTTTTCTCCTTAAAAGTACATTTATAAGCACCCCAGATTGTGAGCTGTGGACACTCTGTTCTACTGGGCTTGAAAAGCATGTGGCTCCATCTTTTATCTTCCTAGGGTCTGTCCAGAACAGACTCCATATGGACCTCTTTTCCAAATTATAGGGTTTTTTGTTTGTTTGTTTAGTCCTTTTACCTTTAGTTTTGGAATTTCAGTCCTAAAATAGCACAACTGGAAGACTTGAGAATTTCTGAGTCTAGTATAATGTAGAAGAAAAATTATCCAAATGATGCATTTTCATATGTGAGTCGCACAGTAAATACACATTTCCAAAAGCACAATGTCTGTAGTTCTACATACATAGGAATTGAAATCTTCACAGCAGCCTCTCTCAAACCTGGCTGTGAGAACCAGCTGGCCAGCCTGTTAAACAGCTGCCTGGGCCGACTCCATTTTCTTTGGGAGTTCCAGGGAAGGGCTGAAGATGTTTCTTTCTTGATAAGTTCCCAGGTGATGGAGATGCTGCTGGTCCAGGGGACCCATTTTGAGAACCACTGGCCTGCAATGTGTCCACATTCCTATGACTTTTCCCTTACTCAGTGTGGCATTGGAAGAGGCAGCTAGGTTATTCTGAATAAATGTTTCTCGTTGTTCTGAATAAATATAGTGTGCTCAGATCAGCTACAGGACTTCCATGGGGATTTGCTGAGCATCTGTAAGGCACAGAATGACAGGAAATCTTTACCTTCACAGATTTCACATGAATAATAGCTGGAGTATTATCTGTATACCAATCACTGGGCTCACCAGAACAGGCTGGGTGCCAAGATAGACATGGAGGATGTGGGCTTTAAGCTGGAGTCTGGGTAGCCACAAGGAGGGTGACTTCCTAATGGTGATGGCACTAGAGACAAGTTTTGTGTGTGTGCATGCGTGTCAGGGGGTGTGGGGGGTGTGGCATACTGGCATATGGGATGATGTGATGTGTGCGTGCATGTGTGCCTTTGTGTGTGTGTGTGGTGTGGCATGGTGGCATATGAGATGATGCGATGTGTGCATGCGTGTGTGCATACCTCTGTGTGTGTGTGTGTGTGGTGTGGCATAGTGGCATATGGGATGACAAGTGATGTGTGCATGTGTGCATGCATGCGTGCGTGCCTGTGTGTTTGTGTGTGGTGTGGCATGCTGGTATATGTAATGATGTGATGTGTGCATGTGTGCATGCGTGATTGTGTGTGTGTGTGTGTGTGTGTGTGTAGCATGGTGGCATATGGGATGATGTGATGCCCAGTGTCGTTGTCTACTGATTTGAACTCAGATTTAAACAAAAGGGGGAATTGCTGTCTCATTGACTGTGAAGTGCAGGGCCTAGATTCACAAGCACTGGTGTGAAACTGGTCTCTCCTGACCGTGAGCAGTGTGATGCTCTGGTAGGCCTGACCATGTGACAAGGATGACCACTAGCAGCCCTAGCTTTATTTTCTACAGGTACACCAATTCAAAAGCCCTGAGGTGGACACTCACTGAACCATCTGAGTCATACTTCCCACACTCGCATCTCAGTGAAGCTGACGGACCTGCTTGTCCAGGCATGTAGGTGTGAGGAGCTGAAGCTCGCTTTATTCCCTGAACTGCAGTTGAGGGGTTTCTTGAAATAAAAGTACGGTGCTACTGTCCAGTCTCTCTCCCCTTCTGGACACTGTACAGGAGAGAATCAAGAGCTACCACAGGTGTAACAGTCATGGGGTCCAGGTGCCAGTGGGGCCCAATTCTTAAATTTTATTTATTATATGTGTATGAATGTACTATCTGCATGTAGGTTTGTGCACCGTGTTGTGCAATGCCTCGGAGGTCAGAAGAGGGCATCAGATTTCCCTGGAACTGGAGTTACAGACGGTTCTCAGCCACCATGTGGGCGCTGGGGATCGAACCTGGGTCCTCTGCAAGAGCAGTCAGCGCTCTTAACTGCTAGGCCATCTCTCCAGCCCCAGTGGGGCCTGATTTAATAAAAGCTTCTCCAGTGCTTTGCTACTGTTCCTGGTACCATCTGGCTTCCCAGAGGTGGGAATATTGCAAGGAGAGATGTTTGCCCTGGCCTGGGAGGAGGGGTGGGGATGTTGGAAAGCAAGCCCTTCCAGACCATGCCTCCGAAGCCCTTTCTGATTTCTCTGTCATCCCTTGGTTTCTGAACAGCCCAGCTGCTGTGCAGATGCTCCTCCCTGGCTTGAAGACCACCGTCACATTCCTAAAAGATTCCGGTCTTTCTCTGTCTTCATGGGCACTAATGTGCACTCGCGGGCCAGAGCAGAGGCCTCTGCTGCTCACTAGGGTCCTGCTGGGCCCAACTCCACCAGGCACAGGCCACTGTAGCTCCAACGTGTGCCGCTCTATGGACTGCTTTCGCCAAGGCCCTCCTTGTTCTTGGAAAGTGGGGGTGGGGTATGTGTCCCAGCCGGGGCAGCCTCAGCTCCTCCCCACGCCGTAATAACATCACTATTCCTACTTTAACAGCCCTGAGGACCAAAGGCGTGCCAACATGTAACAGGCCATCCGCACGGGGCCGTCTTCCCTGGCATTCCTTTTTCAGTGCTGTGAATCCTCCTAGGGCCACAGCGGAGATTTTCCTCTGGGTTGCAGAGGCTCTAACCAAGGGCAGGCTCCTTCCGGCTGCCCAAGAATGGCCCTGGGGACGCTTGCCATTCACTTGATCCTCCCCCAGGGCTCAGTCTGGCCGGGCAGCCTTCCTCCTGTGGCCCTTCTGTACTAGGGGGCTGGCTGGGAAGACACGGAAAGCAAGTCTGGCACCCGTGCCCATCGTCTTTGACCTTGGTGCCAGGCGTCTTCAGCACTGCTTTCTCCAAGGCCCTCTTGCTGCTGGACGTGGGAGGCAGGGTCCACGGCAGCAGAGGTTCTGCGGCAGCCATGGGGAGCTGGCCATGAGCTGTCCTAGTTTTGGGGACTCCCATGCCAGCCTTTCTTGCTGCCTGATACAGTTGTAGGACGGATGCTGCTACCTACAAATGCTTTAAACTTTCTTGTTATCAAAATTCTTAAAGCCAACACATGATACCATTTTCCTAAATTAATTCAGATATTATTATCTGTCAAATTTAAACAGACAGTGAATTATCTAGGCTCATGTTCCTTAAGTCTGGGTCAATTAGATATGAACAGCTATGCCAAGGCTCTGAAGATTAAACATAAAATGTCTACAACCACTATTAAGAATGCCCTAGGTTATTAAGATCACCCATTAAGGGTATTTCAATAACAAAGTAGGGTTATTTTATGTTAAGATAAGGAATCCTTCAAATGGCTTTATTATGCAACTTCAGAATTATAGAACTGATTTTTCCCTAAATTGCTCTTGGTTCTTTAAATGGGGATCATCCTAAGGCCACTGAGAGGACAGGGAACACATTTACAATAACGGCAGTGACCCTATGCGCATTAGCTAAAAGCCCTTTGGTAAGGTTAAGAAGAAACAACAAAGAAAATTATAGAAATTATTATTATTATTTTTTTAATGAAAAAGGTTCAGGGTGTAACTCTTAACACAGGAACGAGTGGCATACTTTCTCAAGGAGTGTAAGATACAGGGCTAATGATGATGTGTGATCTGTTTTATAATACTGTCAGATGAAACTGTAACTGACTTGGTTTACCTAGTAAAAAGTAGCTGCTCTCTCTGGTCTCTCCCAGTGACGCTCAATGCTGTGATGTGATGAACGAGCCAGAAGTTCACAGGTGATGTTCAAGGGGAGGACGTGTCGTATGAGGATTGGTAAGTGGAAGTCCAGAAGCCGCTCAGGATGGAGGGACACTCCCTGCCCACCGGGTCCACACACCGTGTCCTTAGCACTCAGGGGCACCTGACTTCAGAATGCAGCTAAACTGCTAAGGGTGGTGGTAGTAACTCTCCACAACATGATTACTTCTTGCCTTGAACTGGAATCAATTAAAGAAACACTTTGAAAATAGGTTCTCTAACACCAGTTTAAAATATTTATTTGGATCAAGTTTATTGAAAACGAACACACAGAGAGATAACTTATCAAAAGGAAATTTCCCAGATTAGACCTTTGATACTTGTTAATTCACTAAAAAGAAAAGAAGACTCCACTGGTTGGGACTGCTTATCTTCAGCTACTTAGCTACTTATTTTTGCTGAGTGTTCTCTGCTTTTCTGCATGTTCGACAATCTTTTCTTCCACATAGAGACCCTTCCGCTTCCGCACCGCATTCATGTATTTCCGGGCCTGGTTTTCAGAATCTGCCTTTTCCCCAAAGTGAAGGTACTCCTCCTCCGTGGTTGGCACCCAGAAGGGGTCACTGAAAATGACCTTGGGGAAGAAAGTGAAGAGAGTTAGGCCAGCATTTTCACTCCATTAGTCTCAGCTACTGAAAGGAGTCCAGAAGTGAGGTCATCTTCCTGGGAAGGTAACAGCCCTGCCTGCAGAACCACGGGTGCCCTCACCAGCAGCGACAGAGCCAGCAGACCCTGCGACACGTGTGGTTCTGTGCCTACAGAGAACTACTTCATAACACAAGCAGGCAAGAAAACTTTTCCTCTTCAGCTAAAATAAGAAAGCTACCCTTTATTTGGATGTATCTCCAACAAGGATCAGCAGATGTGAGCACAGTCTGGTTTTTCTGACAGGGTGTCATCTTAGCTCATGATGGACTGGAACTCACTATGTAGCCGAGGATGACCTTGAATTCTGATCTCTTTCCTCTACCTGCCGTGATTAGAAGTGTGTGTCACCACATCTGATTTGTATGGTGCTGAGGATTGAGTGCAGGGCTTTGTGTATGAAGGGTCCAGTTTTGCTGGGACCTCCGCTACAGATGCCTGAGGTTGGCTCACTTTGTTTCCTAGAGGCTCCTAAGACTGTTATTTGTACAAACCAACATCTTTCTTCAGTACTCCTTTGTGGACTTGGCTCTGGTGGACCCTGCACTGTGTGCTGAGGCACCCATGTTCTTCATGTCTGACCTGGGCAGGGTCTCTGCTTTCACTTTTACCACTCCCATCCTTGTGTGGACATTGTGAAGCCACCTGCCTCAACATGCCAAAGATACTCTAAGCACAGTGGAGATGGAATGGGGGAAGAGCACCCCAATGTGGCCATCTAACTTGGACCCATAGAAAGACCGCAGAGCAGGACTTGGAGGGAGAGGGTGCTCGCCCAGAACCTGGCTGCATAGAATCAGAATTTATTTTTCACATCTGGAGCTACACAGCATCTAACTCACCAGAAGGCACCAGGTGCAAGTTGTCTAGATATCACACAGGTACACATGCAAGTACACATGCACGCACAGGCACACATTTGTGCACACACTTGTACACACACACGTACACATGCGCACACAGGCACACATATGTACACATGCGCACACAGGCACACACACATGTACACATGTGTACACAGGCACACATACGTACACAGGCACACACACATACACACACGCACACAGGCATGCACACACACGTGTACATACGTGTACACAGGCACACACATGCACACACATGTACACATGTACACACAGGCACACACGCGTACACACGCGCACACAGGCACACACACATGTACACACATACACAGGCACACACACATGTACACACGTACACAGGTGCACACACGTACACAGGTGCACACAGGCACACCCACACGTACACACACGTACACAGGCACACACACACGTACACACACGCACACAGGCACACACACACGTACACACACGCACACAGGCACACACACACGTACGCACGCTTACACAGGCGCACACACACATGTATACACGCGTACACAGGCGCACACAGGCACGCACGCGCGAGTGCCCCTAGGAGAAGCTCTGGCAGCGCCCATCTCAGGTCTTTGCTCCACTTTCACTGTGATTAGATCCAGCAGACAGGAAACACCACATCGAAAACAAACCTCTTCTCATCACGCTGTCCTCAGCACGGTGAGCACACTCTCTCTCCCCCAGGGTAATCTCAGGATTAAGTGGCAGATTTTGGGGTTGTGCTGACATACATGCGCAGCAGCAGCATCAGTTGGGAACATTTTTCCTTCTGTGTCTGTTATTAGCTCCTTTTCATAGACGGGTAAAACTTAGAAAGAGAAATGATGAGATTGCTGAATTCAAAGGTTTCCTCATGGAAAATGCCTGTAATTTTATTTCCTCTATTTTTTTGAAGCACTTTCTCTCAAAAGCTCTTGATTGTAAATTATATGTTGTGCTGAAATACAAATAAAAAAAAGTGTGTTGGACTAAGAAGCCAGATCTCAACAACCGCATTATTTCTAAACCTAACTATGGGGGAAAACAGAAGCCAGGAAATCTCAGATCAGGGACATTTAATTACAATGCAGCACTAAAGTCTTTCCAAGACATGAAGTTCTGGAAACAGGACCATGACTGACGGCAAGGTAAGGAAAGAAAGATGGAATTAAAACGGGAAAGGGCTGAGTGTGGTGACCACACCTTTAATCCCAACACTTGGGAAGCAGCAGCAGAGGCAGGCAGATCTCTGTGAGATCAAGACTAAACCGGACTAATAGTGAGTTCCAGGCAGTTGTGGCTGCTACAAGGAGACTGTCTCAAAACCAAAACAACAAACAACTGGAACAGAACCTTTCTTCACAAAAATTTTCTCTATAACTATTTATTAGTAGACTGGTTTCAGTGGCAGTCTGCAGCAAGCTAGATGCCAGTGCTTTTTGTAAAAACAAACAACTAAGTGCAGTAGTTCAAAATTTCATACTTCAAAAAAGTTCTGAGACATAAGGAAAGTAAAAATGACCATGGATTTCAGAAAAGGAAACTCAGCTATTGGGAAACAATTGGTATCTCGACACCGTCTCTCAACATCTATTCTCCTGTTTCTGTAGTGACAGGGGGACACAAGGCCATGTGGATTTAGCGAGCATGGGGACACGTCACCCATAAGAGCCAGACGGGCTTCACAAGTATTCTGTTCCAACTACCAACATTTAACCCTTGTCGAAAGCAGCCACAGAAAACGAGTGAGAGCTGGTATGGGTATATTCTAACAAAGCTGCATTAACCTAAACAGACAATGGGCATAAATTCATGGACTGCTGATCTAGTCACAGACTATATTTCCCAGCCTCCTTGTTAGATGGGAATCTTGTTAGATGTAGTCACATGATTAGTACTGGGTAAAGGGATGGAGATGAAGCGTGACCTAAAGGGGAAGGTGTGGGCCCTCTTCCTCAGTCCTAACCCCAGTGGCTAGGATGCAGATGTAATGGGGGTAGGATAGCCTAGCAGTTAAGAGCACCAACTGCTCTTGCAGAGGACCCGGGTTCAATCCCCAGCACCCACATGGTGACTGAGAACTCCAGTTCCAGGGGAATCCGAGACCCTCTTCTGACCTCCGCGGCATTGCACAACACGGGTGCACAGACCTATATGCAGACAGTACATTCATACACATACAAAAATAAATTAAAAAATTAAAAAAAATAAAGGTCTTAAAACCATTACTACTCCAACTGTTCAGAAGGATACAATCAGAGTGAAATATCCCAAATTCCTTCTATGAAGGCAGCATCATTCTAATACCAAAACCAGGCAAAGAAACAACCAAAAAAGAAAACTATAGACCCATCTCATTTATGAACATAGATGCAAAAATTCTCAACGAAATATCTGCAAATCGCATACAGACCCACATCAAAAAGATTATCCATCATGATCAAGTTGGATTCATACCAGAGATGCAGGGATGGTTCAACATTTGTAAGTCAATAAATATCATAAAACACATAAATGGGGCTGGAGAGATGGCCTAGTGGTTAAGAGTGCCGACTGCTCTTGCAGAGGACCTGGGTTCGATCCTCAGGACCCACATGGTGGCCGAGAACCATCTTTTTGGCTCCACTCCCAGGGGAATCCAACGCCCTCTTCTGACCTCTGTGGCATTGCATGACACGGGTGCACAGACCTACATGCAGACAGTACATTCATACACATAAAAAATAAATAAAATTAAAAAATGGATTGAAAGACAAAAATCACACAATCATCTCAATTGATGCAGAAAAAGCCTTTGACAAGATCCAGTATCCCTCATGTTTAAATTTCTAGAGGATCATTCCTCAACGTAATCAAAGCCATATATAAGAAACCCATAGCCAGCATCATCCTAAATGGAGAAAAGTTAGAAGCATTCTCCATAAAGGTAGGAACTTGGCAAGGCTGCCCCCTATCGCCACTCTTCTTCAATATAATGCTTGAAATGCTTGCTAGGGCAATAAGGCAAGAAAGGGAAATTAAAGGAGTACTAAATGGAAAAGAGGAAGTCAAACTATCCCTTTTTGCAGATGATATAATAGTTTACATGAGGGATGCTAAAAACTCCACCAGAAAACTCCTAGAAATGATTAAGAGTTTCAATAAAGTGGCAGGATACAAAATTAACCTAGAAAAAAAATCAACAGCTTTTTTTTTTTTTTTTTTACTTTTTGAGACAGGGTCTCCCTATAGCCCCAGCTGGCCTGGAACTCACTCTGTAGACCAAGCTGGCGTTGAACTCACAGAGATCCACCTGCCTCTGCCTCCCAAGTGCTAGGATCAAAGGCATGTGCCACCACACCCGAATAGCCTTTCTTTACACTCAAGCAACTTGAAAAGGAATATAAGGACACCTTGCCACTCACAATAGCCTCAAAAAACAAACAAACAAACAAACAAACAAACAAAAAAACTAAAATAAAATACCTGGGAACAAACCTAACCAAAAACACCAAAGATCTCCATAACAAAAAATTTAAAACCCTGAAGGAAACTGAAGATGACATCAGATGGAAAAACCTCCAATGCTCGTGGATTAGAAAAATTAGTAAAAATGTCCATTCTACCCAAATTAATATACAGATTCAATGCAATCCCCATGAGTTTTTTCACAGACTTGGAAAAAAAAATCATTAAATTCATATGGAAAAACAAAAGACCCTGAATAGCCAAAGCAACCCTGAGCTAAAAGTGCAATACAGGGGGGATCATTTTACCAGACTTCAAGCTATATTATAGTACAGGGCTATAGCCATAAAGACAGCCTGGTATTGGCACAAAAATAGACCAATTGACCAATGGAATAAAACTGAGGATCTAAACTTGAGCTCATACAATTTCAGCCACCTCATATTTGACAAAGGGGCCAAAAAAGCTCAATAGAGGAAAGATAGCATCTTCAGCAAATGGTGTTGGCAAAACTGGATCACCATTTGTAGAAGAACAAAATTAAACTCCTACTTTTTACCTTGTACAAAAATCAACTCCAGGTGGATCAACGTGAAACCCAAAACTCTGAAGGTGATAGAAGAAAATGTTGGCAGCAACGCACAAGACATAGGCATAGGAAAAAGACTTTCTAAATCAAACAGCAGCTATGCAGGAAATAAGGTCAACAGCTGACAAGTGGGACCTCATCAAACTTAAAAGCTTCTGTACAGTGAAAGAAATAATCTAGGAAGTGAAGAGAAAACCCACAGAGTGGGAGGAAACCTTCATCAGGATACATCTGACAGAGCATTAACATCTAGAATATATAAACTATTCAAAAAACAAAGAATTAAGAAAACAAATGACTCACTCAAAAGGTGGAGTAAAGAGTTGAACAGAGACTTCACCAGTGAGGAAGTAAAGATAGCTGAGAAACATCTTAAAAAATGTTCAACGTTGCTAATAACTAAGGAAATGCAAATTAAAACCACTCTCAGACATCATCTCAGTCCATAAGACGATCAAGAAAACAAAAGACACAAAATGCTGGAGAGGTTGTGGGGAAAGGGGAACACTCATCCCCTGTTGGTGGGAATGTAAACTTGTACAACCATTATGGAAAGCAGTGTGAGAACCCTTAAAAGACTCAAAATGCCTACCACCTGATCCAGTCATACCACTCCTGGGTATAGACCCATAAGACTCATCCTACTGCAAAGATGCATGCACATCTATATTTATTGCAGATCTCTTCACAATAGCGAAGAGCTGGAACCAACCCAAATGCCCCTCAACTGATGAATGGATAACAAAAATGTGGTACATCTATACAATGGAGTCCTTTGCAGCAATAAACAAAGATTATTGCAGGTAAATGGATGGAACTCGAAGCCATTATGCTAAGTGAAGTAACACAGTCCCAGAAAAACAAATGGGGAATGGTTTCCCTCATTTGTGGATGCTAACACCAAATCCCCAGTTGAAAGACAAGCTGAGCAACATTATTACCATGTTTCTTTGTATCTGAAAGCAACTGTGCTGTTATAATAAGAATCTCTTAAAGGGCTCTAGAATTAACTTACCATTTATTTTCAGACATTGTAATTAGCGCACATGGGTGGAAGGTATGTATTCATATTTTAGAGTAATGAATTCCTAAACATATTTTGGAATTAACATACAGTTTATTTTTGGAGATAATTTTGGTATATAGATGACATTCATATAGGCATATTTTGACATAAGGACTGGGTCAAAGAACTGACTAAAACAGTTAAATTCTGCCCAAAATAATAAATCTTGGCAGAGAAAAACTTTAAAAAGACTGAAAGATTCAGGACATGTACGGCAGAATCCATGAACTAGGTGGGGTATGGAGCAGGAAAAGGGGAATGTCTAAACTGGACTGAAAAACAATGTATGAAATACACAAAACATCAGTAAGAGTACATTATTAAAAGAAAATGAAGAGAGAATGTTATTTATAAATGTGTGTGAGTGTGTGTGTGTGTCTGTGGTGCACAAGTATGAATGTATGGGTACATGTGGAAGCCACGGGAGGAAACTTGGTGTCTTCTACTATTCTTCCCCTTACTGCCTTGAGATAGGGCTTCTTATTGAACCAGAAACTTGCTGTTTTGGCTAGGCGGGCAGGTGAGTGAACTCCCAGAATTTGTCTGTCTCTGCTCCCTAATGCTGGTATAACAGGTGTTTGCAGCCACACTTGGTGATGATGGGGAGTAGAACACAGGTTCTGATGCTCCTACCCATTGAGTCACCTTTCCAGCTCCATTCATAAGTATTTAAATAGGCTCAATAAAATCACTTTCAAAGGAGAAGCTCTGCTTAGTATAAAATGAAATTTTGCCAGGCCTGGTGGTGTATACATGCAACCTTAGCATGTGAGAAGAGGAGGCAGGAGGGTCAGGAGTTCAGGTCCAGCCTCAGCAAGTTCAAGGCCAGCATGAGACTTGAAACTACTCCCTTGATAACCCCTTCTTCCCCCTCTGCCCCTGCTATATGAACTCAGATGCATTATTCTTCCAATAGCAATGCCAGCCTGAATGCTTTTTTTAGGCTTCTGTTTACAGACAGTCCCAGGTACTGTGTACCCAACATCCTCTTTGTTCAGATCAGGGACACCATAACCCAGTTTTCTGTTCTACTGTTGACCAAGGGTGCCCTTATGAGATGGACAACTTGTCTATAAGACATCAGAAGCCTGAGTTCTGAAAGCTGTTTTCAGCAAAAGCAGCAAGAGAGGTAGGCATTCTACCCCTCAAGGACATCACACTCAAGTGGAACGGCCACACTCAGTTATGAATGGCCACACTGCCCTGTTATCACATGCAAGGCCACTAGGATCCGTGATGGAGAGTGCCAAGGATGCTCCATTGAGACTTTGGTAACACACTCTGTGGGCACAATTCCAATCTTCGGGAGAGGCTGGTTTAAACCTATTCTGTTTCTTACTGGTTTGTTCTTTATGTAAAAGTTGAGGGTCAAAAAACCGAAACGCAAGCCAAAAGATAGAGTTCTGGATATATGAAAAATTACTATCCATAAGCTGAAGGCGTAATAAGTAACAAATATTTTGGGGGGCCTTGCTTCTACATAATGATACAGAAGTGATAGCAACTCGATAAAAGGCGGTGAATGAAACCATTAAAACATCAGTTAGTATTCAAAAAGGCAAAATGCAAGAAAAACTTCACAGAAAAGTCACTGTTAAAGTACAGTTTGTATTGAGTAAAAAACATGAAGCAAAGGGTGAACCACAAGCCTGGTTCCCCAGAGCGTCAAGGATGGTTTCTAGGAAAAGCAGATGAAGCCAGTGCTTTGGATCATAACCTCCAACCTAGGAGAGGATCTCTGGACTGGAGTCAGAAGGTGCCTGCGAAAGCCAGCTTCTCCTGTCTAACGTTTCTTTTTTTTTTTTTTTAAACCAGTTGATTATAAAGTTCATTTAAAAAAGAAATGCCTTCCTCAATTATTTTTATTCTTCATTTTAAATCTCCTAAAGAAAGGACATCATCAAGCTAAAGAATATAAGGGAGAGGAGGAGGGTCAACAGGAAACAACCTTCCTAGCAGCACAGCTACCAACGCAAGGCCAGGGTGACACACCTAATCTCAAGATAAAATCTCCCCAAACTGTGTCCACATAAATGGCGGAGTTAAAAGGTGGGTGCAGGCCTAGCTGACAGCATCACTTCTTCCTAAATTACAGACCTTCATGGTAGAAGTCAATATGAAGTTACTTAGGTTTCCTACAAGCAGGAACAACAACACTGCTTTTTTTTTATTTTCTTTTTTAAAATTTTTTATTTATTATTTTTTATGTGTGTGAATGTACTGTCTGCATGTAGGTCTGTGCACCCATGTTGTGCAATGCCGCAGAGGTCAGAAGAGGGCGTTGGATTCCCCTGGAGCTGGAGTTAAAGATGGTTCTCAGCCACCATGTGGGTGCTGGGGATCGAACCCGGGTCCTCTGCAAGAGCAGTCGGTGCTCTTATCCACTAGGCCATCTCTCCAGCCCCAATTTTCTTTTTTTTTTTTTATGTGTATGAATGTACTGTCTGCACGTAGGTTGGTGCACCCGTGTTGTGCAAAGCCTCGGAGGTCAGAAGAGGGCATTGGAGTCCGCTGGAACTGGAGTTAAAGATGGTTCTTAGCCGCCATGTGGGTGCTGGGAATCAAACCCAGGTCCTCTGCAAGAGCAGTTGGTGCTCTTAACCGCTAGGCCATCTCTCCAGCCCCCAACACTACTTTTTTGAAATAATCTTTCTACATCTTTTGTTTAAAAAGTTTCTGGGGAGCTGGAGAGAGCTCGGTGGTTAAGAGAACTTGCTGCAATTGCAGAGGACCCAGGTTCAATTTCCAGAAGCCATATGGTCGCCCACAAATTCCTGTTCCAGAGGATCTAATTCCCTCTTCTGGACTCTGCAGGCACTAGGTACACACATGCTTTGCAAATACATGCATGCATGCATAAAAAACACTAATACATACAAAATAAAAATATATGCATATTAATGTCTGTTTCTGAGTTAGGCTTTTTCTTGGACACAGCCTGCAGTTCTCCTTGGTTGGCCTCTGCCCCTGCCAACCCTTCTGACCAACTGTTCTTTGCTGTTTTCTAATTGCTACTTTCTCTTTAAAGTTCTCTTCAGGAAGGCTGGCCTGACCTCACCACCTTGTCAGCACTGATGGACTGACTGCGCCCATAGTTAACGAACACTGTGCTCACAATCCTCTTCTCTTCCCTACCATGCAGATCTATGAAGTGTGATTACTGGTAAGTGTTGTCTCTTTACCTGCCTTTACCTACAAGAACAAGGAAGAGTTCTGATGACCCAGCTGGTTCCTCACGGGGAAGCCACAGAACCTGTCTCCAGAAGGGCAGGTGACTACACAAGACAAATGGATGGGCCTGCTCCCCTCCAAATGCAGAGGAATACACCCAACCCTTGATGGAAAAAAGGTTCTTGAAGCTTCACTTTTAAAAGACCTGCAATTTTCTGTTAGAACCCAATAT
The DNA here is from genome assembly GCA_009823505.1 of Rhizomys pruinosus. Classification (NCBI taxonomy): domain Eukaryota; kingdom Metazoa; phylum Chordata; class Mammalia; order Rodentia; family Spalacidae; genus Rhizomys; species Rhizomys pruinosus. Next base: position 48,585 of record VZQC01005688.1, read on the forward strand.
ACACCTTCAAAGGGGAAGGCTTGAAGATTAAATTTTGTGTCTTCCATTTTATAAAAAAGGTTGGGTCATTTGGCTCGAAGGAAGCAAGCCACTGCTTCCTCCCGACCCTTTGCCACACTGCTGAATTCAGGCCAGCAGTGTCGTGGGTTCCACTTCACTCCTATCCCTTTCAAGGGAGGCAGGAGCCCAGATGAAGGAAAGGCTGGGGACGTCTCACCTCCCAGTGGCTGAACACCAGCTGCGGGCTAGCCAGGCCACTTGTCCTCTTCCTGATCTCATCTGCAAAGCCAAAGCTTTCAGCCACAGGCAGCACAGCCTTGATGATGAACATGTCTGTCCCTTCCTTCATTTCTTCCTGAAGCACTCGGCCTTCTCGCTTTGACAAGACGGCATAGACTCGGCCTACAAAGCCAAAAAGAGCTTTTCAATTCATCAGCTGATCACGAGTTCATTCAAAGCCAGGACAAGTTATATACCAAGTAATGATGCTCTGGTGATTTGAATTTTCTCAGTAATTCTGATTTAGTAAACCATGTATACTTAACTGCTCATTTAAGACGGGGAAAACTAGAAAAAAAAAATACACATAAGAGATAACACCAGGGACTAGAGAGAAGGCTCAGCAGTTAAGAGCACTGGCTGCTCCCGCAGAGGATCCGGGTTTGACTTCTAGCACCCACATGACAGTCTATAATCCAGTTCCAGGGCATCTGATGGCCTCTTCTGACTCCTGTGGGCACTGCATGACATGGTGCACTTACATACAAGCAGGCAATAATTCATACACATAATAAAATAAATGTAAAAAAAGATAAAAAGATAACTCCAACCCAAACCATATCCTCTAATGACAAGTCCTACAGCACAGCAGGAAAAACAAGAGACTTGGAAAATTATGGATGATGAGTTACCTTTGGGTATGAGATCCAATGGGAAGGGTGTGGCTAGGCTCTTATAAATATCAGGACACATCACTACCATTAATAACATTTTAATATGACAAAACTCATGAGGACAGACCATCCAAGCTAAATATGCAACTGGTACAGTGGCAATTTTAAGCCAGTCAAAAACACGTAAATGTTTGGTCATATTTTTTATTATTTTTATTTTATATATATGAATGCTCTGCGTGCTTGTGTGTAAGTGCACCTGTGCAATGCAAAGCCCACAGAGGCCAGAAGAGAGTGTTGGATCCCCTGGAACTGGAGTTATTGGACAGTTGCCAGGTGCCATGTGGGTGCTGGGAATCAAACCCAGGTCCACTGGAAGAACAACAAATATTCTTAACCGCTGAGCCATCTCTCCAGCCTTACACTGATACTTAAGTAGCATTCAGTACACAAGATTATTCCCCTACAGACAGATGTTTGGAATCTTTAATGTCCGGTAACTCTCCCGTGCCACATCACAAGAATTCTAGCATCTTCTCTTGTAATCTGGGTCTAGGTGTGATACAGATTCCCACTCAGGAGGGATACACCCTGCCCTTGGAATGGCCTTCATCCCGCACGGGCATCTTTGTCTGCTGAGCATCCTTTCAACTACCATGCACAGCCAAACCTTCGGAGTACAGAGAGATATGAAAACTCACAGGTGAGCATGAAGAACTGGCTGCAGGTAGCAGGCACTCACTGAAGCCTGCCTTCCACCTACTCCTAAAACAGAGTTTTAATTGCAGAAGTGATCCATGCATGTTTACATGTGCAACACTGTGGCTGGGGAGAGTTAAAGTCTTATTGGACACCATTCCAAGTCCCAACCTTGTCTGCCCCAGCTATTCAATCACCTTTGTTTAACACTGGAACTGAGGACACAGAATAACACTGACTCACACTCTGCTCTCTCCAGATCCCCTCTGCTGGTAATGATTAGGAAGGACAAATCAAAACAAATGGCAGGAGAAAATGCCAGAAGCCTTGAGGACGGATCTTCCTTTTTTTTTTTTTTTAATTTTTTTTTTTATTAATTTTATTTATTTCTGTATGTGTATGAACGTACTGTCTGCATATGTAGGTCTGTGCACCCGTGTTGTGCAACGCCGCGGAGTTCAGAATAGGGTCTCGGATTCCCCTGGAACTGGAGTTCTCCTGGAATTGGAGTTTCAGACGGTTCTCGGCCGCCATGTGGGTGCTGGGGATCGAATCCAGGCCCTCTGCAAGAGCAGTCGGCGCTCTTAACCGCTAGGCCATCTCTCCAGCCCTGAGGACGGATCTTCCTATGTGTCTCCCTGCATCTGACCAGTCCCGACCCCATCCTCCTTCCCTTCCACACAGTTCTCAAGCAGGCAGCTTCTAAGCTCTTCCTCAAATGCTCTTCTGCCTGTGTTCTGCATGTTGCCCCGGCATCTACTGAAACAGCTTTCCTGGCGTTCTATGTTAATGTTTATGTTCCTAACCAAGGCCCCTCTCTGTCTCCCTCTGAGTGACTTCTCAATATGGGAAGCTACTAATGCCTGCTCTGGGGTCAAACTCCCCTTGCATCCCTGGCCCTTGGGCCGCCATTTGGTTATTTCGGTAATTCCTGAAAGGGTAACTTCTTCCTATGAGCATTCTTTGAAGCCTAATATTCTTCTTTGTACAAACTCTCCTTAAGAGAGCTAATTCATGTATCATTTGGGTGGCTCAAGATAGTTTTATGCAGAGCCCCTAAGACCATCCCTATGCCTTGCTCCACCCCATTTGGTTATCTCCACTGTGGAACCCAACTTCCTTCTAAACTCATGTCCAAGGCAACACGACCTACCACAGGTTACAAACCACTCTCCAGACAGTTACTGCCTATCATTAGCACTGGGCATGTCAGTTACAGAAACAGCACAGTGGCAGGAAGGGAACTTGAGGGTGAGCAAGATCTAGCAGGTGAACTTGGCATGCACACCCCAAAACGCACTAGCTCCCAGGCAGCTCGTGTGTCTCTGCATAGCTCTGACAGCTAGACGGCTCCTGGGCTCCAGATATGCTCCCCTGATGCTCCTGCACACTAGGCCTAGCTTTATCATGTGAAGCACGCTTGATCCCTCTTCCACGGGTCAGCCTTTTAGCCACTCGAAGACGGTGATGTGGCCCTCTCCCCCAGGCTTAGCTAGCTTTCTGTGGCAAGCCATGAGTTTCTTGCTGTCTTATTCACCTGCCTCTTAGAAAGCAGTACTTCAGTAGCAGTTTGAAAACCTCTGAAAAAACCAGTAACAATTACCTTCATTACTAATTTCCATTCTGTTACATTCCTCTCTCTCTCTCTCTCTCTCTCTCTCTCTCTCTCTCACACACACACACACACACACTCACACTCACACTCTACCATTTGAGCTAATATGTGTGAACTAGTAGTCTTTACTATCTCATGCTGAGAAAAATTTATTTTAAATTTCTTTTTTGAGACAGGGTGTCCCTGTAGCCCCAACTGGCTTGGAACTTGCTTTGTAGACCAGGCTGGTCTCCATCTCATATAAATAGATCCACCTGCCTCTGCCTCTTAAGGACTGGGATTAAAGTTTCTTTCAGGGGCTGAAGAGATGGCTCAGTGGTTAAGAGCACTAGGTGCTCCTGAAGAGGACCTGGGTTTGATTCCCAGCACCCACATGGCAACTAACATCTGTAACTCCACTTCTAGGGGATCTGGCATCCTCTTCTGACCTCTGTAGGTACTGGATGACAAGGATGCACTTATACACATGCAGGCATATACTTGTACACATAAAATAAAACAACAGGTTTTTGGGTTTTTTTGTGTGTTTTTTTGGTCTTTTCGAGACAGGGTCTCCCTGTAGCCCCAGCTGTCCTGGAACTCACTCTGTAGACCAGGCTGGCCTTGAACTCACAAAGGTCTGCCTGCCTCTGCCTCCCAAGTGCTAGGATTAAAGGTGTACATCACCATGCCCAGCAAACAATGATTTTTAAAAAAGGTATTTGTAATCTTTAAATTCATTACTGTGTGTATGGGGGGAGGGCCATGTGGGCATACCCAAGCCACGGCATGCCTGTGTATGTCAGAGACAACTTTCTGGGGTGGGTTCTGTCCTTTCACCATGGATATCAGGAAGAAACAGTCTCGGGCTTGCATGGCAAGTGCTTTTGCCTGCTGAGCCATCTTGCCAGTAAAAGTTTTGTACATGTGTGTGACTCCTACTGTGTCATGTGGAGGTCAGAAGACAACTTCAGGTGTTGGTTTCTTACATTCCACTTTGTTTGAGAGAGGGTATCTGCTGTTTTCCTGCTTGTACACCAGGCCAGTTGGCCCGAGCTTCTAGGAACTCTCCTGTCCCTGCTTCCTATCTCCCATAGAAGTGGTAAGATCACAGATGACTGTAGTACACATCTGGCTTTGGCATGGATTCTAAGGATTCAAACTCGGATCCTTGTAAAGCAAGCACTTATACCCACTGAGTCATCTTCCCAGACCCACAGTCTATGAAAAGTTTTAAAGTAGTCTATGGAAGTGAATACTAAGCAACAGAAGTAAGAAAGAATGGGGAAATTGGGGCAGATGGGCCTTGATGAGAGCTCATGAGGATGAGCTGATGCTGTGCAGGCCGGCAGTTTCTCCCCTCCAGGGGCCACAGCAGCAGCCAGGGATCAATACCTGTAATTGAAACTGAATGTAATTAATCATGTACTATTGAGCCACTCAATTTTAATTCCACTAAAACTACCTCCTAAAACTGGGGCATAGTGATGGATCACTGAACAGAGGAAAACACTGAATTAAGACTTTTCATAGTCACTGGCTCCCGTGACAGGTGAACCCATTGTTTGGAAACATTCTGATGACCTCTCACTCTGCCTCTGCTGAGTGAGAGGTCATACCAAGACCCAGTGGCTGCTAACTATAAATACTTGGCTGCTCCTTCACTGAACAGGGGCAGCAGACTGGTCTTTCCTTTGTTCTTTTAGAAAGATCACTGTGTTATATGGAAGGCATCAGAATTCTTAAAAAAAAAAAAAAAAAAAAAAGCAACAAAGTCAATTGGAATGGTTCTGGTCACAGCTCACCTCTTAATGACTACACTACCTGTGTCTTAGCTTGTACTTTAAGCCTGGAGTATATCATGGCTTTAGCTTCTTAAATATTAGAGCCCCCAGCACTGAGAGCACAACCCGCATGCTTTTGTAGCCAAGGTACACCGGCTGTAGCCTGGTGAAGGTTCTCCACTCAGAGCCATAGCTTCTTCAGCCTAGAATATGTCCTCTTAGTCCAGCTACATTCCAGTTCTTTTCACATTCAAGACCACTCAAAATCAACTTGCCCCATGGAGTCTGATACCCAAAGCTAACAAAACACACCCTTTCTACATTAGCTCCCCTGAATGTTGTACAGCACTGTAGATTCACATATATTTTTTGTTAAAATTTTTATTTATTATGTGTATGAGTGTACTGTCTGCATGTACGTTGGTGCACCCGTGTCATGCAATGCCTCGGAGGTCAGAAGAGGGCACTGGATTCCTCTGGAACTGGACTTGAAGACAGTTCTTAGCAGCCATGTGGGTGCTGGGAATCGAAGCCGGGTCCTCTGCAAGAGCAATCGGCGCTCTTAACCACTGAGCCATCTCTCCAGCCCCTCACATACATTTTCTTCTAGCATAACAGCTACAATTAATCTATAATCTTTAAAGATTGAAGGCAAAGGAAGGCAAGTTGTCTTTTTCTGAATCCAGGAAAAGAAGCAACTGTTCACAGCATTATATTCTCTTATGGTAAAGATGAAGCAATGAATTTCTAAATTTGGGATGATGGGTCAGTAAATTACAGCACATCAAGTTGATAGACATTATGTAGAGGTTAAAATGAGAATGATGGGGAAGTGGTCAAATGGAAGACTCTGAGAAATGAAGCAAGATGCCAAATTACTTCTATCACCAGGTCACAGCTAAACAAAATGTTCTATCAAGGAAAAGGATTTAAATAATAAATAAATAAATAAATAAATAAATAAATAAATAAATAAATAAATAAAATGGAAAATACAAGACTGACTTCCAAGGAAGATTTTTTCTTTTCATTTCAGGATGTTTTGTTACTATTCCTATCACGTGGGCTACCTTCAAACACACAGACACAGTAGACACTGGGGTATTTCTTGCTCTTACAAACAGGGTCAGACTAACACCTTCTCCTTTGTTACAGAGGTACCAGAATAGCTCCATCAAGCAAGCAAACACAGGTGACAAGAGTGCAAGCTGTAGACATGATGGGGTGTAGGCTGTTCCTACTGCACAGATGAGTTCAGCTATCGGAAGCTGACCTAGCCTTGGAAGGAGGTCTTTAGTGCTTCTGCTCACTGCTTTTACTTTCACTGTCAACAAGCTAAAGATGTAGAAGGCACAATCAAATTCCAGAGGTGGCATGCAGCTGGCAGGGTAACAGACACGCAGAGAACCAGCAAAGGACCCCAATTCAGTGAAACATAGCACAGTGTCAACTTCTATCTTGGGTTTAGCAGTCTACTGGCCAGGCTCAGAGTTGAAGCACTGAACAATCCCTGAAAACCATGCAGGGATGAGTTTAAGCTCAATAGTATCCTTCAAATATGTTGTGGCTGAACTTGAAGATACTGGCTGAACTTGAAATGATTCAAACCAGTCAGGTCTATTTCAAAGTTTTACCTCTTTTTTTTTTTTTTTTTTTTTAAACAAATCTAGACCCGTGTTCCCACCCATTTTTCAAAAGATCTATTTTGCTAATCTCAATTTCTTGTAAAATTTCACTTGAAAACCAGTGTACTAAATTCAACCATATTTTATTTAATTGTCTAATACTCTTAAGTTTGCCTTCTTAACTCCACTTTCAACACAAGAATCATGCTTCACTCAGGAATGAACACACACAGTCTTAGTGAGTCCTGGACACTGATCTGATCAAACAAAAAGAAGCTCAACTGTAGAGAAGGAGTTTAAAAAGCACACAGTGACACTCAGAATAACTGATGTGTTGGAGTGCACATAGTCTAAAAATGTCAGCACTGATTCCTAAATATAAAAACAGGACGTTAATCTGCAATACAAAGACATTTTGGAAGACCTCTGAATAGCTATCAGGAAGTAAATAGGTTTTAGAAACATAGAAAAGTGTCTTCATTTCTTTTTCTAATTGAGGTTGAGAGTAAAAGGACAAAAAAACATAAGTCAACAGCTGACTATGTTAATGGGACTCTGGTGACTGGGCTGTCCATGCCAAAGGGCCCCCAAAAAGCTAGGAGAAAAGAGAAAATTCTCCAAAAATAGGACTTCAAAGTAATTCAGAAAAAGGTAAAAAAAAAAAAAAATCCAGAAAGAATTAAAACACACCTCCACTGTAAGGTGATGGCCAGCTGGTCTTGGATCAATGAATGACAAGAGAACTGACATTCTAACCAACCCACATAGACCACTGCCAGGCTGAGGACCTGGCAGACTGTGCAGTAGACTTGTATGTTTTGAGACAAGGCAAAGCCTTAGTTGGCTGCAGAGAGAGATGAGTGCACACAAATGGGGGTCAAGAGGGTGGGAACTGTACATTTCAACCAGGTGAGGACAGCCAGCATAAAGATAAAGAATGGGATGCCCACCAACATCTGAGGTACTGTCCTAGGGACTGTGTCACACTCAGCAGCCAGCTGTGATTTCCGAGCACAAACTAGAAAATGGACACGGGGTGACCTGGGAATCTCGACTTGGAAAATGCTGACAGCTGCCTCTGACTTCACGTGCTTTGCTGAAAACTTGTCTTCTCAGAAAACAAAAGACAAAGGGCTAGGCTAGAGCTGTGGCTCTGTGGTAGATGACTTACATAGAAGATAAAGGCAAATGCCACTTGAGACGCTTAATGAAGAACTGATGGTGATTTGGGGAGGAAACGCACTTCTGTTATCTTGAGGGAAGCACAGGTGATCTACATGGACTGTGGACTTCAGAAAGATCATTTTATAAACATAAAGAGAATAGAAAAATCAAGGATAAAAATCAACAAGTTCTAGGATAACAGATCCCAGGGAGAGTTAAAAAAAAAAAAAGAATGATCCTTATGAAAGAGGCGCACCTCCATCTGACATGTGATTAGGGGTATATTCATATTGTGGGGTAACCGATTAAAGATGCATCCACAGTGTGTCCAGCGTGGTCACAGTAAGCTGAACCTACTAAAACGAAGGCCAGCACAGAGGGCCATTCCCACTGCTCTCAAACAAGGAACCATACACCCAACCTGGACTAGTGAACAGGATGCTCATGGGGAGCAGCAAGAAAGGACTGGTTCCTTTTCCTGTGTGACTCACTCTCTCCAGGAAGGAGAATGGTGAGCAAATGCCTGCCTTTCAGGTATCCAGGACCAGTTATATCTCACGGTGCTAAATGAACTTAACTTTTTGAGAAGTATGGATGGTGCAGATATCACACTACAAATGCAATGTATAGACACAAAGGACTGTGACCTCATCAAATTGTTGATTTACTTATTGCAGACAAAAAGATGCATAAAAAATGAAATGGGGGGGCAGGAAAGATGGCTCAGCAATTAAGAGCACTGGCTGTTCTTACAGAAGACCCAGGTTCAATTCCAGGGACCCACCTGGTGGTTAACAACCACAACTCCAGTTCCAAGGGATCCAATGCCCTCTTCTGTCCTATGCTAGCATTGCATGACATGGGTATACTTACACACATGCAGGCATAACCGTCATACACATAAAAATAAAAATAAATAAAAAATAAATCAATGTTGGGATTAAAATTCTTGCTATTAAATAAAATAGTAATCACAGAAGAGGACAATTCTTGTCCTCGTCTTTGATTACTATTTTATTTAATAGGGGAGGACACGGGACTGGGAAGGGTGGAAATAATGCAAATATATTCATGTATGAAATTCTCAAAAAAATTTTTAAAAGGAAAATTAAAAAGTATTTTCCTTTGGCATTTTTGTAATACTTATCATATAATATATAACAAGAAAATTAATTATATAGACTTGGGTACTGGATCTGAGTAAACAAGTGAGTTCCCGAGACCATGTAATTTCCACAGTCCAGGCAATCATCACGGCTTTGGGGGAAGGGTGGGAAGCTTAACTTATTTTTGAAAACAGAAATGGGGCCAATCCCAACTTTCTACAGGAGTTAACAACTAGATTCAATCCCTGAAAGCATGAGAAAGAAGTCTGCTGATCCGGGAGGTAACAGTGTGTCTGTGTCCTGTACTGGCTGATGTCTTCAATATGGCTGCTTTATTTGGGAGAGATGATGACCCAGTGAAGTCTGTCAAAGCACAGCAACTGAAGGTGAAAGGCCACAAAACCATGGAAAGAGCTGACGAGCCTGAGGTTTCGTCTGGACAGAAAACTAGGAAACTAACTTTCCTAAAATATACAAAGTGCTACTACATGGAAGAGAGACGAATGTACACGCGGTTGAGAGGGGCAGGAGGCCAACTTTATGCTCAATGAAAGAAACACATCTTCTACTTATGGAAATGGCTGAGATGCTCACCGACAAATCTATAGACAGATGTGGTGTGGGTGAGCATCGACCAAGATCAAAGAGAACCCAGATGAGTGCTGAGGCTTTCTTTAAAGAGTTGAAGGAATTAAGATCCCTTGATTTTTAACTCCAGCTCTGCCTTTTTAAGAAGGCTTTCAACAGGGCTGGAGAGATGGCTCAGCGTAATAGTACGTATTACTCTTGCAGAGGGCCCAGGTTCAACATGCACTCACGCACACTCGCACGCACACGGTGGCTTGCAACTGTCTGTAACTCCAGTTTCAGGGGGATCTGACACTCTCTTCTGGCTTTCATGATTACTGCACGCATGTGGTACACACACAGACAAGGAGATGTACACACATATATAAAATAAAAATAAAGTTTTAAAAAAGGTGTTTACTGAAAAATCTAGCTAGGCATTCTTCAAACCAACCTGTAGCTTGTATGAGGTACTGATAAGGTATGCTGCATTCAAAAAGGGTCAAGAGCCATTTGTGGCTCGTATACCAGTAGGATATGCTGAGGAGGTGGAGGAAGGAGGATCATGAGTTCAAGGCCAGCCTGGGCGTGCCTTTAATCCCACCACTTGGCAGAGGCAGAGAGGTGCAGAGGCGCGCAGAGAGGCGCAGAGAGGCGCAGAGAGGCGCAGAGAGGCGCAGAGGCATGCAGAGAGGCACAGAGACAGGGAGATCTCTGTGAGAGTGAAGCCAGCCTGGTCTACATAGTCAGTTCTAGGCCAGTTGGGGCTATAGAAAGACCATGTCTTTCTATAAACAAAACAAAACAAACAAAACACAACACAACACAAAACCAAACCAAACCAACAACAACAATAACAACAACAACAAAAGGATTGAGAATCACTATGCAGGCATTTCATACTTAAGAGACCTGGCTCAGTACATGCTGGTGGTTCAGGGGTTTTAGTGATTCAATCTACATAATTACTCTGGTTCTGAGATGCTGCTACACTACAGACACTCAGTTCGTCTCACAGGAGCTTTTTTGTAATGTAAACTGAAACTTCTTTGGGAGAAAAAAAAAGAAGTTGAGGTTTCTCCTTTTGGGAATTTATCAGCAAAGTGAACTTACTTAGAATATAATTAAACACATATGGACTTACAGGACCTCAGGGCTAGAGGAAAGCCAATACTTTGGTCCACTTTCATCCTGTATACTCTCTTCACTGCTAACAGTTCCAAGGTCCCCAGAGAATAAGAGATCTGCCCTGTCCCAGCACTGTTTGAAGCATGGAGTTTATGTTCTCACTTGAATTGTTACAACCTACAAGGTTTTATTCCCCTCCCCTTCTTTTAATAGAAGAAAATAAGCCTAAGTGAAATAGTATTGAACAAACATCAAAACAACTACTAAGGCCCCCAACATTGCTTTTTTAAAGAAAGGAAAATCAGAAATGGAATTGATGTAATGGTTAGCAGTGAAAACATTTTAGAAAGCCTAAACAACTCTTCTTTAGGACCCAGAATTCATAACAGCCTCTCTGTGTTATGAGTATAAGAAGGGTGCTCTATCCCTTGATCATTTTTAGGAGGATTTTGGTTACCAGGCTGGTATGCTTATCCACCTGGGGCAAAAATGTTGCAAGAGGTCTATATGGTAACATGTACAGCAGTTAAACTGCAGTTACATCCTCACTGACTGTACCTTTCACTATATAACTAGCTGACAAGAATTAGNGTCCACACTGCTGCTGGAGGCTGAGGGCCTGAGTTTGGATCCCCTGCATCCACAGTAAAAAGCTGTGCTTGGCAGCAGGTGCTCTAACTCTAGTAATGAAGGGCAGGGACAGATACAGAAGAGTTCCTGGGGCTCACTGGCTAGTCAACGCATGTAGATCAGCAAGCTCCAGGTTCAGGAATTGACATGGTCTCAAAAAAAAAAAAAAAGTGGCCTGCTGTGGTAGCATATTCCAGCACTCAGGAGGCAGAGGCAGTCAGATTTCTGTGAGTTCAAGGCCAGCCTGGTCTACAAAGCAAGTTCCAGGACAGCTGGGGCTACAGGGAGACCTTGTCTCAAAAACATTATACACACACACACACACACACACACACACACACACACATATATATACACATATATATATAACAAGATACATCTGAAAGACAGCAGGCATGCATTTCCCCTCTCAATATTTAAATATACAAGGTCTAGCTTTCAAAAAGATTTTAATTCCTTAGTAAATTTGAAGATGATGCACCCTCAACAAAATGTCAAGTGGGCTTAAGATCTAAGAACTGTTGCTATTGCTCAGGGCATCTCTCCCCCTCTTTATCCTTCTCTCCTTACCAAGGACATCACTGGTGGCCATGATGTCACACGTGTACATCGCTGCCATCAGGCGCTGAGGTTTCACTTGTAGTGCATAGCGACATGCTTCTTTCATGGTGGCAATTAGCTGCCCTGAGAAGGGCCCATAGCAGTCGGTAACCAGAGAGTCTCCTTTCTGTGAAGGTTTATCAAAGGGCTCAGGGCAGCCGCCCTCTTGCTGCTGGCTCTCATCTCCACGAGGCCAGATTTCATCCTCCCCCTGTCGCTCTTCTACCAGGTCGCTGTGCTCTTGGCTCTGTTTATCACTTGCTCCTGGTTCTTCAGATTTATTTAGGTCCCATTTTTCCAGAACAAAGCAGACGCCCATGAGGGGTTCCTCACACATAGGGCCAGAAAGGGTTGCTAGCTGGAAGCCACTCACAATGCTATTGCCAAAATCTCGGAACCTAGTGGCTTCTTTTGATTCCCTGCCAGCTGGGCCTGTCCACACTGAGTTCTGAAAATCTTCACTTCTACTGACTAGTATGTTGGGCCCACATTTCCTTGGGCCAAAGGACCAGATGTGATCGACAGTGTTCCTCCATTTCCTCCCTGTCAGGTGTTGTTCTAGTTTCCTTTTGAATTCCCAAATTTTCTCTTGGGTCTTCTGATGAATGATTTGAGTATTTCTGCCCTCATTCAAAGAGGATGTCAAAAGCTCCATGGAACGAATCAAATCGCTGTTTTCTTCTAGAATCTGAGTGACTTCTTCTGGAAGGGGTATGGCTCGAACGCTGAGTGTGGCAAGCTTGTTGGGGGTTGTTATGGTGATCAGCCCATCAGAGTCAACCTGGACTCCATCTGGGATTTTGCTTTGTTCTTCTTTTGTTTGGTGAATGACAGCAACTTTCTGTTGTCTACCTATTTCTTCATTGACCATGTCAACTTTTGGAGGTTTTGTGATTGTTTCTCTGAATGGAATAATGGGTTCAGATACACTGATGTGAATCTTTGCAAACCTACAAATCCAGGAGAAATAACAGATGGTTATAATCAAAGCTTCATATTACACAGCGGAGAAAGTGCAAAGGCACAGAAACATAAAAACCATGTTCTAGGAATGGTCTGTAATTTACACTACACCTCAATTCACAGGGTGCTTTCACTTCAGCCTGAAAAGACAATCCCCAGTGGAAGCACACCTTCAGGAAATACTCTGCTTACCCCAGAATTCCATTGCCTTTGTTCATTCTCGAGATCAGCCATTTTTGTAAGAACATTTTGAGTGGAAAAGAAATAGTATAAGATTTGACATATGAATTCTTTAAAATAAAATTTGCCAACCTAAGAGTCTGGAGAAGAAAAGCCCAATGATTATAGCTCTAAAGCGATAGAATCATTGACTTTAGAAAAGCTCCTCAGAGCAACACACTACATTTTTTCTTTGTTAATGAATCTCACAGTGAAGCAGCATGAGCCAGGAGCTTGTCCAGACCAGCACTTCACCATGAACTCTGCAATCACGGGGAGTTCTGTATCCTCTCCATGTTGAATGAGCATTGGAAATGTGGCTACCACAACCACAGAAAGGGATTTTAAATTTAATTTATATTTAAATAGGTACATTAAGGCTGAGGGTGACTAGTATGATTGGAAAAGTGAATTTTAATTTCATTTGATTTTTACAACCTTCATGTATGTCCCAGATCTTCCTATGGGCAGGGCTTGAGCCCCAATCCTGGCACCAAGAACAGAAAGACCCCTTTCTACACACTATCTGGTTCAGCTGCTTCCCATGCAGGGCAGAGACTATGAAGTGGCATGGACTGACTCTAATGATGATGAAGCAGGGCAATCTTTCTTATTTTCTGTCTACACTAGTATCAGTTCACACTAAAGGCCCCCCCCCCATGTGTAGGCATGTGTGTAAAACTCTATTATATATGGACTTTGGGGATCTTGAAATGATGCTTTCCCTGAGAAATTTATTCCACAAGGAAACTATACCCTGACTGAAATGCTGACAGTTCATTCTAGGATTCTTTGTTTTCTACATTTTATAGATATGGCTCACAAGTATTTTATTTTATGCCCTTTAATAAATCGGAAAAATCAATAAATGTTTTCTTTTAAAAATGATACTCAAATTGATTTTTGCATATGGAACTTGAAACTGATTATAATGTGAAGAAATAAAAAAAATAGTAAAAAGGTGACTTCTCAGAAGAGCTATGATTCTTGTCAGTGAAAACTTTGAAGGATTAGCCTGTTTCAATTTTACATGTCTTGTCCCAGGACATATAAAGTGGATGTCTACATGACATTGTGCCACATTAAAGTCCTTTGATACTCAAATGAGACAACAAAGATAAACAGAACTAAAGAATTACCAGAGTTCAGATAGAAAAGCAAGATAAAATAACATGAAAAAGTAACAAAGAATATATGTGCACCAGTGTTTTGTTAATTGATGGTCACATACTACACCAAGCCACCATTCCAGGTACTTTACATGTGTAATTTCTTTAACAGGTTCTAATATACTCATTTTGTAAAGAAACCCAGGTACGATAATTAAATACATTTTTCAAATAACTAGAGAGTAGAGGCCCTGGATCTACATGAAGAATTCAGTCTCAGCCACTGTGCTACACTGAAAGCTTGTTTTCAACAGCATGTTAAATTAAAAAAAAATCACAATGCTAAGTGGGTTTATCATAGGTTACATAAAATTAATTTATATTAGCTAATATAATTAAAACTATAATATAAAGTAACATACACTCAAAATGCCAAATAAAGTAACCTATATAATCATTTAAAAATACCAAACTGGCACGCAGTAAAATTCAGTATTCATCCTTGATTTTTTTCTTTAAGAAAGCACGTAGGAATTTTAATATAAATAGCCATTTCAACTTTGACTTGCCCAAAATAATGAATAAAGATTTTTCTTAAGCACATAATTGTTCACATTTCATAGCTGGAGAATCTGATTGTTAACACGTCATTTCTAGTGAGAAATTCTTGCTGTGAGAAGCTCAGGGTGAACCTGCAGTGTGGGTGCTGAAATTTGCTACTCAAGGCCCAGGGACTGGTACAAGTTTGATCCTTTCTTATACCAGTGATGTTAAAAATCTAAACCATTCTTTGTTTTGCAGGATTAGAAAAGAACCAAATTCATATTAGAGCTTCTCAACTATGCATGAAATGCATTTACTGGAACTCACAGTTTCCCGTGGTTAGATGCCACTTAAAGCCTTTATTTCGGACCAAAAAAACCAAAGCAAAACAAAACAAAATGCAGAATCATGATAGAATTCCATACTCTGAGAATCCTTGTAGGCTTCTAGAAATGACTTTCAGTTAAGGGTAATAAACATGCTATGCAGGGAGGCAGCAGGTGAAGACTTTAAATGGTATAAGACCCGAATCTACCAGTTAAATTTTGAGGATGGGTAGAAAGATAACAAAATTACTGCTAGTGTTTCTTTTCTTAAAAGAAAAAAACCCGACAACAACATGTGACTCTCAGCCTATTTCAGCAAGTCTCTGAAGCCATGATGAACATAAATCTAAATGTGTCTCTATTTCGTATACTGCTTTTAAGGCTATCAAGGTGGCAGTCTAGTTCTTCAAAACAATAAAATGGGCTTGACGAGACAGCTCGGTTGGGAAAGTGCTCTCTGTGCAAGCATGAGGACCTGATTTTGGTTCCTAGAATCTACCTTAAAAAAAAAGCCAGTGTGGCAGTCTGTGCTTATAATCCCAGCTTTGTGTACGACAAGACTGGATTCCTGACGCCTGCTGTCCACAGCCTCAACTACTTGGCACACTCCAGGCCAAGTGAGAGTCCTTGTCTCAACACTCCCCATCTCCCCAATAAACCCCAAGGTGGACAGCATCTGAGGAATAACACCCCAGGCCTCCATATAATACACCTACACCGTCACCCACAGCCGTATACACACAGTAAAACAGAAACATAAATTAAAAAAATAAAAAACATCTTAGAAATAAAGTTTTAAAATTATTAGAGAATATATATTTATATACTTAGAACATTCAAGAAAGTCAGCTGCAAAGCTATTGAACTGAGAACATACATCTTTAACAGTATAATCTTATCTTTGTAGTAAAAGTAAAAAAAAATCAACAAACTACTCTGGTCTTTCGAATTTCTGAGGTTCCAAGAAGTCTCCAATAGGAATTGCTTATATGACTGAACCTGTTCTCTGCTGTGGAAGGAAGTGAATGGATGACTAAACAACAGAATATCCCAGGAGCAGAGGTTCTTTAAATCTTGGCAATGTAGCTGTAACTTTGTTTAGTGAGATTATTCTATAAAGTTCTATTGTAAACTATACCATAATGCATCCATGTAAAAGTTGGGCTTGTTTTCAGTGTTTGGCTGCTGATTTTGTTGCCAGGGCTGGGAATACAGCTCACCAGTAGAATGCTTGCCTAAGCTTCTGCACAGCCCAGCACTGCATCCTAGTATCAAATACAGCAAAAACCAAGTAGTTACTGCCCAGGCATGGAGCTTTGTGCTTTAGTCACAGCTGCTTAGGAGGCTGAGATGGGAGGATTGCTGGAGCCTAAGAGTTGGAGGCCATCCTGCGCAATGCCGTGAAGACTCTATCCTGAAACAAAAATGCTGCCAAGGGCACTGGTCTTTGATGCTTATTTGCCCAGATTTGTGTTGTATATACAAAGAAAAATGGGAGATTTGTCAAGCCATGGGAAGTGCATATTTTCCTAGGAGACAACACAACTCAGATTCCAAAGGCATGTACCTACCAATCCATACTCCCACCAGCTGTGTGGCAAATTTATTGCTTTTCAACTCTCCCATCAATTGACAATGTATCATTAAAAACTTTCAATACTAGTGGGTATGCAAACGTGTCTCACTGTGTGTGTGTGTGTGTGTGTGTGTGTGTGTGTGCGTGCGTGTGGGTGTATACAGGTGCATGTGAACATGTCTGCACATGTGTATGGAGGTCACTGTTGTGCCTCAGATGCTAGCTTCCTTGTTTTGAGGATCAGAGCTCTCTCCTGGCCTGACACTAACAGATGGGGGAGGCTGGCTGGCCAGCGAGCCCAGGGCCCACTGCTTCTGCCTCCACAGCAGTGGACTGCAAGCGCAGGCCACCTCTGCTGGCTTTTTGATGCAGGTTCTGGGGGTCAAACTCAAATTCTCAAGTTTGCAAAGTCTTTCGCTACTGTCCTCCCAGCCCCACACTTTGGCTGTAATTTGTACTAAATCAGGTACAAACAAGCTGATTATATTTTCAAGTGCTTGTTTGCTTTTAGAATCTTTTTGTGAGGTGCCTATTCAAGAATTTCTTTTTTTAAAATTTTTTTATTTATTTCTGTATGTGTATGATGTACTGTCTGCATGCAGGTCTGTGCACCCGTGTCATGCAATGCCTTGGAGGTCAGAAGAGGGCGTCGGTTCCCCCTGGAACTGGAGTCAAAGACAGTTCTCAGCCACCATGTGAGTGCTGGGGATCGAACCCGGGTCCTCTGCAAGAGCAGTCGGTGCTCTTAACCGCTAGGCCATCTCTCCAGACCTCAAGTATTTCTAACATTTGTTTTGGGCTGCAATATTTCACATTTGTTTGTAGTTCTTAGTGTGTGAGGACATAAGCTTCACATGTTACAAATTTATAAAGGTTAGAGATCCCCAGTGCTTGTTTTTTTTAACTCTTATATAGTGTGGTGGTTTGAATGAGTGTCCCCCATTGGCTTTAAGTATTCAGACATTTTGTCTCCAGTTGGTGGCACTCCCTTCTTGGGTCTTAGAAGGTGTAACCATGCTAGAGGAAGTACGTCATTGGGGACAGGCTTAGTGAGTTTAACAAGCCTCGTGATCTCCAGTCTCGCTTTCTCTCTGCTCCTGTGCTCATGGCAAGATGTGACCCTCAGCTTGCTGCTCCAGCTCCGGCCACCATGCCTCTCTGCCACAATGGACTCTTAATTCCCTGGAACCATCAATCATAAGCTCAAATAAACTCTTCCTTTTATAAGTTCCCTTGATCATGGTGGATTTATCACAGCAACAGAAAAGTGACTAATATAGTTATTTGGAACCAGAGAGTGGGCTGTTGGCTGTGAAGAACCTGACCATGTGGCTGTTTGGAGAAATGTGGAAGAGTTTGGAACTTTGGGCTAGAAAAGCTGTTGATTACTGTAAGCAGAGCTTAAGGCGCCTTTCTAGTAGAAGCCTGAAAGAAAGCATTGCTGCAAAAAGTGTAGCTCCAGAGGAAAATAAAGACTTAGACAGCAACTGGGATATTTTGATAGAGTCTGGCAGCAGTATGCCCACAGCCCAAATGCTTGCCTGATGCTAAGTTGAAAAGCAATGGACTAATATCTTTGGTGGAGGATATTTCGAGACAGCCTAATGTAGAAATGGTAGCATGGCTCTTAATGGTGAATATTGTGCAGATCTACAGTGAAGAAGAGCAGATGGGGCAGAAAGTTTGGATCTGAAAACTGCACTAGGAAGATTAAAGGTGGGGCCTAGGCATGTGAAGGAGAGGTTCCTTTTGATAAGGAGATTAAAGTGATTAAGGAGAGGCCTAGCTATTTACAAGTAAACAATGGAAAAAGTGAGATTAAAGTAATTAAGGAGAGGCCTAGCTATTTACAAGTAAACAATGGAAAAAGTAAGATTAAAGTGATTAAGGAGGGGCCTTGAGATTTACAAGTAAAAAACAGAAATAGTACCTTAGGGGCAAGACCACACCCAGCTAATCCTCCAACTTTTGAAAGGAAAATACTTAAAGGGTTTTCTGCTCCAACAAGTTCAGGGCAGAGAAAAGTTGCAAATGTGGTTGAAATAGGCCAGGGTCCATCCCAAACTTGCAGCCAAACTTGGCAGTTTAATTCATGTGGTGCTGGCTTTAGAGGCATGAAATTTGCAAGAGTGAAGGGGTCATCAGTTCTTCCTCCATGGTTTCAGAGAGCAGCCAAGGCCAGGCAGAGCGCAGAAGGGGTGTTCCTGCATAAAGAAGGCCCTGATAGGCCATTTCGTGAAGCTGTGAATGTGAAGTCTGGTTGACAGTGGAGACCCCAAGAAGACATTTGAGATGCCAGAGCTGTGAGGTAATTTGCCAAGGAGAGCTGCATACAGGGAGTGGTACAAGCCTAAGGAAGAGATCCATGTTGCATGCAATCCTGGAAGACCTGAGCCATCTAAGCCCTTTGGAAGCAAAGTCCCAGAAGTTGCATGTGGAGCTACTGGACTTGGCGTTTGCCCTGTTGGTTTTCAGTCTTGTTTTGGTCCATTATTTCCTCATTATGCCTCTATTCCTCCCTTTCGGAATGGGAATGTGTATTCAGTTCCACTGTATGTTGGGAGTATGTAATTTGTCTTTTGATTTCACAGGAGCTTACAGTTAAGAGATTAGCCTGGGTCTCAGAAGAGACTTTGGACTGTAGACTTTTAAATAGAATTGAGACTGGTAAAGACTATGGGGACTTTTAAGGTTGGACTAAATACATTTTGCATTTTATATGGTCAGGAGCCTATGGGGGCCAGGGAGTGGAATGTGGTGGTTTGAATGAGAGTGTCCCCCCATAGGCTTTAAGTATTCAGACATTTTGTTTCCAGTTGGTGGCACTGTTCTTGGGGGTCTTAGAAGGTGTGGCCGTGCTGGAGGAAGTACTAGGGGCAGGCTTAGTGAGTTTAACAAGCCTTGTGGTCTCAGTCTCTCTCTGCTTCCTGGCTCATTGCGAGATGTGACCCTTGGCTTGCTGCTCCAGCCCCAGCCACCATGCTTCCCACCACAATGGACTCTAATTCCCTGGAACTGTCAATCGTAAGCTCAAATAAACTCTTCCTTTTATAAGTTCGCTTGCTTATGGTAGTTTTATCACAGCAACAGAAAAGTGACTAATACATATAGGAATTCTCTTGTAATATCTTCTAGACAGTACAATGCTTTTACTGTTCACATTTTAATCTACAGCCCACCTAATACACATGTCTGAGTATATGAAAGGGAGAGGTGTACTGTTTTCTGTACAGCTATCAAGTGGCCAGCACCATTTACTGAAAAATCTGTCATTTCCTCATTTCTCTGCATTGCCACCCATTTCTGGAGTCTCTGTCCATTCAACTATCTATTATCTATTTGGATCAGGACCACCATCTTAATAACTGTTACTTTAAAGATAGATGTGATTAACACTACCAGTGAGAATACCCACATCCCCACCTCCATTTACTTCTTTGGTTACCACTGGATCTCTGTGTTTTCAAATCGGCTTGAGAAGTATCACACACACACACACACACACACACACACGCACGCACGCACGCACACACGTGTACACACACGCATGTGCCCTGTGCGGACCCGAGGGGGCAGGAAGGGCAAAGACAGCTTATATCTTTCAAAGACATGCTCAAACAGCACCCCCCTCCACAGCCCACTCAGTGTGAACCCATGAATGGACAGATTTGACCAGGGAGGACGTCAGTGTCCTTGTGACCTAATCAAATCCCAACACAGCCTTCATCAGAGACCAAAACTTCAAAAAAATGAGTCTTTTGGGGGAAAGTCTATACTCAGATCAAATCAAATATAGGATCATCAAATCTGTTTTCATTTGGTTAAGTTTTTCTAGGAATATTTTCATTTTCTGTCAACATTTATTGACATGAAAATATCAATAAATAAGACTTTCTTATGATTTATGGCCTAGAACAAGCCCTTAATTTTCACAAGACTGAGGTACTACAGAATGCAATGACCCTCTCCCAACATCACTTGGTTCAGTTTTTTTATAGTTCAAAAGCAGCACTTGCCATATTCATAAAACACTGGCTGACTGAAGCAGTGCACCTGTCCACCAGTAACTCAAGTACTTGCACTCAGTCTAGCTGACTTCTCTGCAGACTATCCACATGTGGGGAATAGGGAGATTCCTCTCTTTCTCTTGGGACCCACGTAATCTCTCTGAGCTCTGAAAGAGAACACTGGGTCTGAACTCTCTTTTCTGTCACACTAGGTTACATGCAGACATTATTTTGTTTGGTTTGAGGAAGTGGTCGTCAGGACTCTTGCCAGGGCTCTTACTCCCCAAGATTAAAAAATATCCACGGTGAAAATGAAAGACAACTAAGCAAAAATAATATGAACCTATTAAAACAAGGTTTAGATTTAGGGAAAAATATTACTGAAATATAATTTTAAGTGTCAGAGGCATGATCTTAAAAGAAGAGTAACTTGAGAATGTGAGATTATTTAATATAGATTTTAACTTGGCAGCAGGAGGGCGAAAAGGAGGGAGAATAATTTCGTAAAAAGTCACAGAGAAGCAAGCATTTCAAAAGCTTTTTAAGGAACCCTTTTAGAACTGAGAACTGTCACCGTTTGGAGTCCAACGTATCTCAAGATTTACCAAGTGAGAGTAAACGTTGGGAGCTGTAAGAGAATGGTGACAAGAAAGCGACGGAAGAGCTTCCTGCGAATTCTGGCTGCACAGACAGTGAAAAGAGGCCAAAGCCACAGGGGCATTTAGAGGGAAGGAGACGGAAACTCCCGTGTGGAAGGAGAGTCTGTACTGGGGCCACAGCCCACGGCGCACTGTTTGGAACTCTGTGCTGTATTTAGAATATAATTACAGGGGCTGGAGAGATGGCTCAGCGGTTAAGAGCACCTATTGCTCTTGCAGAGGACCCGGGGTCGATTCCCAGCGCCCACATGGCGCTAAGAACCATCTTTAACTCCAGTTCCAGGGTAATCCCATGGCCTCTTCTGACCTCCACGGCACTGAATGACATGGGTGCACAGACCTACATGCAGACAGTACATTCATACACATAAAAATAATAAATAAAATTAAAAATTTTTTTAAATTAAAAAAAGAACATAACTACAATAATCACTTATTATTTAGCTTGACATTATTATATTCCCCAAAAATTTAAAAGAAAAAAGGGCTATAAGAAAATTCCCATTTTTTAACTAGTAAGCACAAAAATATATATAACAATGATTACTTTTGTCCTCCAGATTATGACATTAAAAGATAGTATGTAAGGTTGGCAAAATGTGGGCAAAGAGGCACTCTCAAATATTATTGGCAGTCATTGTATATGTATTCCGAGTTAGCAGTACTGTCTTAAACAAGTACCCCCAGCTCTGCACAGAGATAGCTATATACATACATGAATATACACAGCCTGCATGGACATAATGCCCCTGATGCTCACAATGGTTATTTCTGCATGACAAATCCGGGAAGAGTTCTTACCTATATTTTCCTTAGTTTTACACTAAACATATATTATCAACAAAAGAAATAAGAAAAATATTACTTGTAGAAAGTGATCTGGTATGCTCATTCAGTGACTTATGTATGACCTTTATAGAGAAATACAAAGACTTCCTGAACTTTTAGAGTCTACAACAAAGAGGTCTACTCTTAAATATAACCTGTATTTACAAAATAAAAATTTTTGCTGCTTTGGTGTATGTTGTGGTGCTTAAAAAAATACATATATATGAAAATGTTTTATGACTTAAGCTAAGATGCAAAATTATTCGAGTGTATATAGTTCATGTCAGTTTCCAGTTATTAAAAATTAAACTCATGATCCAAGACAGCAGTTTTATGTCTAAATTGAGAGCACAGCACTTCTCTCCCCAAATAAAGCACAGTCTCAGTCTGACCTGTCTGGGAAACACTGAAGCAGCCCACTGACTTTGGAGCCATCATATTTAAGCTAACCTTTGTTTTAAGTCATCCAAGCAGCGCTGCAGGTGGACTTCCCCTGCTGTCACCAGAACGTGCTCTCCGGTTTCCTGGATTAAAATCTGGACACAAGGATCAGCTTGGTTTAACAGCTTCATTCCTTTCACGAGCTGAGGCATTTCACCTAGCATGACAAAATGAAGCAAAAATCAACAATGATATAAGAACCAATATGATCTAGAGACAACAGCAATGGTAGCTCATGGGAATTACAATAAACTCAGGTGACAGTGGTGTGAAGGAAATTACCCTCTTCTAACTGACTTGTACAGATAAACTGGTAGCATGAGATAGGCACAGGCTCATCATTAAGATGCTAAAGCTGACTTCCACTGCTTCTTCAAATTTTTAGCAGTTAGAAACTACCATTACCATGCCTATGAATTCATCTTTGTCTTATTATTAATGTATATATCATAGTCCTAGAAATATAACAGAACCTTTCTCACATAGTCATATAAAATGAACATCTAAGCATAAGAGGAATTTAAGAAGATATTTAAGGCATTTTACTGAACTTCATATTAAAAATAACAATTTGTAAGCCTTGATGATCCAGGCCTATAATCACAGAAGACTATTCAGAAGACTGAGGCAGGAACATCGACAGTTAAAGGCTTGACTGGGCTACAGAGCAACTTAAAGGCCAAGCTGTGCAATTTAGTGACACTCTGTCTCAAAATAAAAGAAACAACACAGTTGGTGGTATGGCTCACTGGTAGAGTGCTTGCTTAGTGTGCACAAGGCCCTGAGCTTGAGCCAAGTACTGAAAAAGAAACAAAAACCTCAAATGACGCAAAACACACCTATTTGTGAAACTGCGAGGACTGTGAGTGGGTTTAGAATCTATCTGCGCTAAACAGCTGCTGAACCCTTTTGCATTCCATTCTGCTCATGTGTTTGTTCAGTACACAGCCTACAGCCCAGGGAAGCTGAGGGTGCAGGCAGGGACTGCATTCTGGGTTCAGCAGCTATTCACTCAAGGTAGTCCAGAGGAAGTCTCTTGCTGGGAGGTAAGACTTCAAGGGCATTAAAAAAAAAAATCTTTTTTTTTTCAATACTGCTTTGATTCTACATTTTGCTTCACGATTCTTCAGTGTTTAATTTTCAACATGTAAAACCACACCAAAACCACAGGAGCTTTCTGCAAGGCAGAAAGGTCTTACAAAAATTTATTAATTAAGGGGCAGGGAGAAGTCTATTAGAACTTTATAACAATTTATTTTATAAAGTTCTAAAAATAACCAACGGAGTCATTTAAGGTATTGAAATGCCAGTCAAGCACTTTGTCTATATGAACTCAACAATGACTAAGAAGTAGGCAAATTAATGTTCTCACTGTGCAGATGAGAAAACAGCTGGAGAGATGCTGAGGGGCTTGTGTTCAAAGTCATGAGAAACTATGTGGCAGAACTTAGTTCTGAAGCTGGCTGGCCAGTTTCAGAGGCCAGGCTGTCAATGAACATCACACTCCCACAGACCAAATGGCCATAAGCCACACTGAGGTAAACAGGATCCCGAGTTGAAAAGGGGTGGAATTTCACTGTAAGCAGAGTTTTTGGAGGCATCTTCTATAGAGATCATTGTTTCTCTTTGAATATGTAAGTGGATTTATAGGTACTACCTAGTGTTAAGTAACTTGGCCAGTGCAGAATTTGAAGCCTGAGTTAAAGGAATTCTACTATGAGACCACTGATAAAATAATACAGAAAAATAGAGTAAGGCGAAGCTCTTTCTTCAGTTCTGCATCACCAGAATGACAAAGTCAAAATCCAGATATGTATACCTAGTCATGCATACTGAAATCTCTCTCCTCAAGGTAAAGATAAGCAGTAAGAAGGTAGTTTTAGAATGAAATTTCAGACATAGAGACATTTTGAAATCAAGGGACTTGAAAATGCTTCTAGTAATAGCCATTCTGGCCCAAACCTCAAACTCTTCAGGTATAAACTTCTTCAAAGACATACTGCTGAAAACACCAGATCCCTGAGTCACAGAAGTCTCTTGAGAAATCAAGTTGGTACTGACCTAGAAGCTTCATCCCTGCTGACTAGCTTTCATAGTGCTGGAAGGTGCTGTGAATACTACCATAGGAGAAAAGTAATCACTGATCTTATTCAGTTGTTTAGGCTGCCCCCTGTCACCACTCCTCTTCAATATAGGGCTTGAAACACTTGCTAGGACAATAAGGCAAGAAAAGGAAATTAAAGGAGTACTAATTGGAAAAGAGGAAGTCAAGTTATCCCTTTTTGCTGATGATATGATTGTTTACCTAAAGGATGCTTAAAAAACTCCACCAGAAAACTCCTAGAAAAGATTAAGAGTTTCAGTAAAGTGGCAGGATACAAAATTAACCTAGAAAAATCAGTAGAAACTGAGAAAGGAATATAAGGAGACCTTCCCACTTACAATAGCCTCAAAAACAATAAAATACCTAGGAAGAAACCAAAGATACCAAAGATTTCTACAACAAAAATTTTAAACCCCCAAAGAAGGGGATTGAAGAAGACATCAGAAGATGGAAAGACCTCCCATGAGAATGGATTAGAAAAATTAATATAGTAAAAATATCCATTCTACCCATATTAATATATAGACTCAATGCAATGCCAATTAAAATCCCTAGGAGTTTCTTCACAGACTTGGAAAAAAAAATCCTTAATTTCATATGGAAAAAACAAAATACCCCAAATAGCCAAAGCAACCCTGAGCTAAAACAGCAATATGGGGGGGGGGGATCTCTATACCAGACTTCAAACTATACTACAGGCTAGGTGTGGTGGCATACGCCTTTAATCCTAGCACTTGGGAGGCAGAGGCAGGTGGATCTCTGTGAGTTCAAGGCCAGCCTGGTCTACAGAGTGAGCTCCAGGCCAGCTGGGACTAAAGGGAGGCCCTGTCTCAAAAATACAAAACAACAACAACAACAACAACAAAACAGGGCTATAGTCATAAAAACAGCTTGGTACTGGCACAAAAACAGACCTGTAGACCAATGGAACAAAACTGAAGATCCAAACTTGAGCATATACAATTTCAGCCACCTCATATTTGACAAGGAGGCCAAAAAGACTCAATGGAGGAAAGACAGCAGCTTTAACAAATGGTGTTGGCAAAATGGATCACCACTTGTAGAAGAATAAAATTAAACCCCTACCTCTCACTCTGCACAAAAATCAACTCCAAATGGACCAAAGACCTCAAATGTGAAACCTGAAACTCTGAAGATGACAGAAGAAAACATTGGCAGCAACCTGCAAGACACAGGCCTAGGAAAAGACTTTCTAAATCAGACAGCAGCTGCACAGGAAATAAGGTCAACAATTGACAAGTGGGACCTCATTAAACTCAAAAGCTTCTGTACAGTGAAAGAAACAATCAGGGAAGTGAAGAGAAAACCCACAGAGTGGGAGGAAACCTTCACTGCTGATACATCTGACAGAGCATTAACTTCCAGAATATATAAACCACTCAAAAAACAAAGAAGTAAGAAAACAAATGATTCATTCAAAAGATGGAATAAAGAGCTAAACAGAGACTTCACCAGTGAGGAAGTAAAGATGGCTGAAAAACATCTCAAAAAGTATTCAACATCATTAATAATTAAGGAAATGCAAATTAAAACCACTCTAAGATATCATCTCACTTTGATAAGACTGGTTAATATCAAGAAAACAAAAAGACACCAAATGCTGGAGAGGTTGTGGGGAAAGGGGAACACTCATCCACTGCTGGTGGGAATGTAAACTCGTACGACAACTATAGAGAGCAGTGTGGAGAACCCTTAAAAGACTCAAAATGAGCTTACCACCTGACCCAGTCATACAACTCCTGGGTATATACCCACAAGACTCATTCTACCGCAGATACATGCACAGCCATGTTTATTGCAGCTCTCTTCACAATAGCGAAGAGTTGGAACGAACCCAAGCGCCCCTCAACCAATGAATGGATAGAGAAAATGTGGTACATCTACACAATGGAGCGGTAAAGAAAGATGACACCATGAAATTTGCAGGTAATGGATGGAACTAGAAGATATTCTGTTAAGTGAAGTAACACAGTTCCCACAAAACAAACGGGGAATGGCATCCCTCATCTGTGGATGCTAGCACCAATTACCTAGTTGTAAGACAGAGCAACATTAATGTTATATTCCTTGTGATCTGAAAACAACTGTGCTCTTTTTTTTTAAATCATATTATTTTAATTGATATTTTGCATATTTCATACATTTTCAGTCCAATTTGGATACATTCCCCTCTTCCTGCCCCTCTCCCCTTTCCAATTTATGCCTTCTTGCATCTTTCTCTCTCAGTGTTTCCAAGGATTTTTTCTTCAGAGGCTTATAGTTTTGAGCAGAATTTAACTGTATCAGTCAGTTCTTTGACCCAGTCCTTATGTTGTTGGTGTTACCTCCCCTTTGTATTACTCCAAATTGTGTCTGTTTAAACCAAAATTATGACCTTTGGGAATAAACTGTATGTTAATTCCAAAATATGTTTTGGGGTTCACTTTTTTCCTTTTAACTTTATATTACTTTAGAATATGAATACATATCTTCCACCCCTATATGGTAATTATAGTGACTGAATATAAGTGGTGAGTCAATTCTAGAGCCCGAAAAACTGTGCTCTTATATTGTGACTCCCTTAACAGGTTCTAGAATTAACCCACCATTTATTTTCAGACTTTGGAATTTTGGTATATGGGTGGAGAGTATGTATACATATTTTAGAGTAATAAAATCAAAATGGAAAATTGTGAATCCTGAAATATGATTTGGAAATAACATAGTTTGTTTCCAGATGACATAATTTTAGTGTATGTGAGACATATATATAATATATGATATATATATCATATATATATGCATACATTGAAGCAATACAAGTTGGATGGAACAAAAGAACTTTGACAAAAAAAAAACAAAAAAACACACAACTAAAACAGTGAAGTTCTCCCCAAAACAATAATCCTCTGCTTTGAAAAAAAACTCTGGAAAGACTCAGAAAATGATGTTAGACATGTATGGCAGAATGTATGAACTCTGGTGGGGTGGGGGCCATGGAAAAGGAAATGAGTCTAAATTGGATTGAGAAACGATGTATGATGTATGAAAAAGTTTAATAACAATAAAATATATTTTAAAGGGGCTGGAGAGATGGCCTAGTGGTTAAGAGCGCCGACCACTCTTGCAGAGGACCCGGGTTCAATCCCCAGCACCCACATGGGCGGCCGAGAACCGTCTGAAACTCCAGTTCTCCAGAACAGGAGAACTCCAGTTCCAGGGGAATCCGAGACCCTCTTCTGACCTCCGCGGCATTGCACGACACGGGTGCACAAATCTGCATGCAGACAGTACATTCATACACATATTGAAATGAATAAAAAATTTTTTAAAAAATTAAAAAATATATATTTTAAAACATTCCAGCATGGAGGGGTGAGCTGGGCATGAGACCCACCCCCAGGTGAGGAACTACTGGCACCTGACAGCTGCTAGAGGAAGAAGATTCAGCTTTCTTTAAGGGTGTGATCCTTGTTAGCTGACCATGTCCAGGGGATGGCCCCATACCCAAGAGTATTTGGGCAGTACAAACTGGATTTGATGGGCTTTAAAAAAAAACACAAAGTTGGGTAGATGGAGAAGTAAGGCTGGATCTGGGGAAGGTGGGGGAGTATGACCAAAATACACTGTACAAAATTCTCAAAAAAATGTGAAAGGTGATTTTCTTCCTTTGTTTTAAAAATCTTCCAAGTGGACGGTTCACCCGTGACACAGAAATGGACACCCCTAAGTAGTATAAGAAAAAGTGACATCAGAAAAAATAGATATTTATTATCTGCCTTTCATCAAGACCTTAGTATAATTGGTAAATGGAGTTCTACACTGAACACCATGATTCAATATAGGCCATCAATGAAGCATTTCTCCACTGGGACTACTAACAGTGATAATGATCATTAAAAGAAGTGTTGCAATAATGGTGTCTAGGACAATTTTGAATAGCTATAGGATGGTGTGCTATGTCAGATTCAAAATAATGTTATAGCAGCCAAGCCCTCCAGGAAGCTGCGGTCACTGTGGGCTCCTGGTGTTCAACTCAGTGTAGCCTCTCCAATAGTGACAGGGCTGCTTCGGTGACAACAGAATACTACAGAAGTAGTGATGTGTGATGGCCAGGGTTAGCTCTGGACTAGTGCTGAAGGCAGTCACCATGCTCTGCTGCAGGGCACTTGAGGCCCAAGTAAAGGGGCCCTGTGGAGACGAACTGAGACCAGGACAGCACAAACTCATGAACTCATGTAAGTTAATCGCTTTGTAAGTACAGCTTAGCAGCAGAGGGCTACAGCCTGGGGAGGTACAAACACAGCCTGGGGAGGTATAAACACCACTACCTGAGGTGCTTTAAATTCAACCCTCTCAAATTCCTGAACAAAGGAACTATGACAAGTAAGTAATTAGTGTTTCAAACTACTCAACTTTGGAGTATTGTGCTATGCAGAATTAGGTAACTAATAAAACTGCAGAGTACAACCACAGGCAGCATGCATCTCCACAAAGAAAAGTATATTTATTTCACTTTAATCTCAATTTAAAATGATTTATATTTTAGGCGTTTTGTAGTATACATGAAATATTTACAGAAAATCAATACATCTGGACATCAGTAACTCTGTTCTCAAGACAATCAGACAAGCAGGATTTCTTGAATTCTTCCTAGAAATAAGGAGTTAGAAATGTCTCTGAGGAAGTTTGAATCCTGACTCTACTACTTACTAATTATGTGATCATAGACAGTTAGCTTCTATTTTTAAAATCTAAAAACAATTTTATTTATTATTTCTATCTTATGTGTATGAGTATATAACTGCATAAGTGTACTGTGTCATGCAATGCCTGTTTGAGAAGTTGGTAGTGGATGTTGGATTCCCTGGAACTAGATTTATAAAAGGTTGGTTTTTGTTTTGTTTTGTTTTGTTTTGTTTTGTTTTTAATGTGTATGAGTGTAATGTCTGCATGTAGGTTGGTGCACCCATGTCCTGCAATGCCTCAGAGGTCAGAAGAGGGCATTGGAGTCTCCTGGAACTGGAGTTAAAGACCGTTCTTAGCCGCCATGTGGGTGCTGGGAATCAAACCCGGGTCCTCTGGAAGAGCAGTCGGTGCTCTTAACTGCTGAGCCATCTCTTCAGCCCTACAAAAGGTTTTTAGCTGTCATGTGGGTACTGAGACTTGAACCCAGGTCCTCTCTCTAAGAGTAGCCAGTGTTCTTAACTGCTTAGCCATCTCTCCAGCCCATTTTTTAAACTTCAAAATTATGTATGTGTGTATGAGTGACTGATTCTGAGAGTACCTGAGCACCTGAGCACAGGTGCCCACAGAATCTAGAGGATCCTCTGAAGCTGGAGTTATAGGCAGTTGTGAGCTGCTTGATGTAGGTGCTGGGAACTAAACTTGGGTCCTAAGCAAGAGCAGCACATGTTCTTAAACATTGAACCAGTTTCTTCTACTTTTGTTTCTGTAACTTTCCCAGTCTTGGGAACCAAACCCAGGACTTTGTAACTAATAAATTTCTTTATGCCTCAGTCTCCCTGACATGAGGATGTGGCTAAAAATGGCATTCAATGACTGCTGAGAGGACCAGATAATCAATGCAAAATCAACAGTATAGTGTTGGCATGCACGCAGGATTAGGAGAATGACGAAAATAATAATGTTCGTGGGACATTTGTGGGTTTCTCTAGAGTTCCAATAGATACCATGTGCAGAGGCTGGTCACTCTGAAATTTTAATTCCACCACGGAAAACAGGAGAACAAATAGATGTGCTACTCCATCAAAGAGTAAGTTTTGGATGAATCCACCCAGTTTAACATGATGAAAGATGAGGGGTCCAGAAGATAAGAGCTACATGCAGGAATAACTATGCAGCTGCCCAGGGCTCCTCTGCGCTGTATTACCAGGGATCTTATTATGAGAGAGTGGAACATTTTAATATCTATTGGGCAGGGGACTCACAGAGAAAGAAAGGGGAGATAGTACAAAGCAAGAGTGAATCTAAGATAGTAAGGCCAAGAGAACAACGAGCTCTAAGGGCTCACGGGCATGAGGATAAGACGAAAGCTTTCTACTGAATATAGAATAAGATGCTGGATACACAAAGGGTGTAACATTTAGAAACTGAAATATAAAAATGGCCACTTCAATGATATAATGAAGAAATGCAAGGTAGATCTAGTAAGAGCAATGTACTTTATGTGGAAAAGTAGCAAGATTTCTTTAAAAATGATAATGCAAATTGTGTGCCCCTTGCAAACATTTTAGTTTTTAAAAGTTCAGAAAAATTTAATAAGTGACGGACATAGAGGAAATGCACTTTGGCCTCCAAATAACTATAAATAATTATCTTTATCAAGCTACCTCACTCATAGAAAAAGTCAAGGAAACCAGCCTCAGTCATCATACGCTGTGGGACAGGAGAGAGACCAGTATTAGGCAGATCCTTCATACTGGGGAGCGGAGCTGCACAGGCTGGTCCTGCTGCTCTTTAGGAGTGGCCTTTTATTTAGCTTGGGTGACACAGCACAAAGTAGTGCCCAACAGCAAACAGCCTTTTAGAAAATTTCTATTAAAATACTGCAACTGAACTTGTCAAATAGTTATTAATTCCCACATATATTCTTTAGATTTAATTTTTTATGCACACGTATGTCTGCACCTGTGTATATGTACATGCATGCAAATGCTGTTAAGGCCAGAAGAGGATGTCAGATCCCTTGGAGCAGGGGTTACAAGGAGTTGTGAACCACCCCATGGGGTTTTGGAAATCAAACTCGGGTCATCTCCAAGAACATCATGTACTCTTAATCAGTAGGCCGTCTTTCCAACCCCATTAATTTATAATCTTAAAAATGTAGACACAAATGCAATAAAGAAAAACAAAGCAAGAATAAAGATGCAAAAACATCCTAGAAATATTGAAGAATAAACCTTGGTTGCACAAATCCAAGCCCACAACTTGCAATGAAACTGGGCTATATGCTGGGCGTGGTGGCACATGCCTTTAATCCTAGCATGTGGGAGGCAGAGACAGGCGGATCTTTGTGAGTTCAAGGCCAGCCTGGTCTACAGAGCGAGTTCCAGGACAGCTGGGGCTACAGGGAGACCCTATCTCGAAAAGACCAAAAAAAAAAAAAAAAAGAAACTGGGTTTTATATGGAAAATTGAGTAAATCTGGTGTGATGCAGTGGACAGTGGTGAAGGCCAGCTCCAGCAGCTGGACAAAAGAATAAAATCTTTGAAGGGTAAGATTGGGGCATCCCAGAAAGATGCCTTTCCACAAAATGGGGTGACCCACTATCCTCAGTAACAGCCTAGAAAGACTTCCTGTCTAAGACACAAAGCAGATAGGTGTTTTCTAGGGCTAAGCCCAACACCAGAGTTAACAGTCTTCCAAATATCTGTTCTAGGGACCCCAAATAGCTAAGGCTTTGTCTTAGAATGTGACTGAGGGAGGATGAGTTGTCAGGTCTCAGGTCTGGAGAGAGAACAGATACATAGATAGGTAAGGCACAAGGAGGCGATTATCTACTTCAACAGAAAACTGCCCATTCATATGCTTGCTCTTTGGACTGTTAAGGGACGGCCTGGAGCGTCTTCACTGACTAACACTAGGTATTAGGAAAAGCTAAGTCACAGGGAGAAATCAGGGAGAGAAAACGCAAGAGCTAATAAGAGTTGGGCAGGCAAATGGAGGAAGATGGGCTAATGTTTTTTTATGATATGGGCAGGCATTTCTGAGTGTCTCACAGTGATGGGGAAAGGCAAAGGAAATGTTTCCCAAGCAGAATGCAATGCTCAGTATCTAGACAATCTAGTAAACCTGGAGGAAAGGGGCAGATCGTGGATTTTGAATCTACCAGCTGGGATAAGAGTCTAACTCAGAAGGTGCTATGTACCATGAAATCTCTGCTTAGCTACAACCCTGTGCCAAGGACATGAAGGACGCAAAGGACCCCTTTTCTACCATTACCAAGACGACAGTCTCCCTGGTCAGCAAACATACTTAACCATGGCACATTTCTAAAATGAGAGAGACAAGATGCCCTTCGAGGGGCTGCTTCTGTCATAAATGTCATAAACAATTCAGTTTCCCAAAGAACAAATGATGGGGAATCAAGTAGTAAATCTATGTATTACAACTGGGCTGGGCAAGAAGGCACACACCTTTAATCCTTGCACTTGGGAGACAAGGCAGGCAGAACTCTGTGAGATCAAGGCCAGCCTGGTCTATTTAGTGAGTTCCAGACCAGGTGAGGCTACGGGGAAATCCTGTCTCAAAAACAAAACAACCAACCAACCAACCAAATAAACAAACAAACAAGCAAACAAAACAAAACAAAACAAAATAAAACAAAACCCCCACAAAACAGCAAAAGGGTGAGGTGAGTATCACATGATTCTAAAAGCACAATCATCTTACTTGGGTGTTTTGGCTCAACAGCAACTCTCACAATAGGGGCGGCTTCAAAACTGAGTGGAATAAATGGGGGGCAGGATGGCAAGCTGCACAAAGTTGCAGATTTTAGCACGAAGTCCTGAAGGCCTCCAATTCCTGCAGGGAGAAAAAGAACCATGGGATCAATATAAGATGACAGATTCTGAATCTATGTTAGAAAAACAACAGCATGAACGTAGTACATAATCACAGAGCCAAGCATTCCAGAAATGCAAGGAATGAGGGTAGGCATTATGAGTGTTTTCTTTTGGGAAACCTAGATATTTCTGTCAAATATAGGAATTCTGCCAGTTTTTCTTTTCCAGGTAGACAGATACAGTTAGTTACATAAGGTTTGGTTGAAACATGCCCCCCTTGCCCACAGAAGTGATCGCTTCTAGGTATTTTGTGTATGTGCAGAATGTATGTGCTCATGTGGGAGTGTGGATATGTGCACAGGAGTGTGTGTATATGAGTGTGATGTTACATGTGGAGGCCAGGGGTGGAAGTTGGGTGTCTTCTTCAATTGTTCACCGTATTTTCTGAGACAGGGTCTTTTGTTTAACTTGGAGCTCACCACTTGGCTAAACTGGCTGGCCAGTGCACTCCAGGGATATGCCTGTGTCCATTTCCCTAGTGCTGGGGTTACACTAATGCACCTGGCTTTTATGGGGGTGCGAGGGATCTGAATTCACGTCCTCATGCTTATACAGCAGGCACTTCATCTACTGAACCATCTCTCCAGGCACCCAGCTTTTAGGTATTTTTTTTTCCTGAAGCAGTGACTATTTCTAATTATAATTTGTAGATGCTTTAAAAAATACAAATTTAATGAGTATGACCTACTACTAAAATCATCTTTTTGCTAAATATCCTTGCATATGCATAAAGGAAATTTAGAGATTTACAGTGTGAGGTGGCTACTGAGTACCTGACTCCTAAGCTATACTGTTGTAAATTCCAGCCTTCTCTCTGCAGACTTCAGGATGATGGCTATACAAGACCTGGAATGCTGCATATTATTTCTGGGCAGACAGCAGCAGAGAGAATATCCTAAGAGAAATGAAGGGGCATTCTGAATTTCACAGCCAGAATCTGAGTGAACAACATTTTAGAACACAGTAAGAAACATATAAGGACAAAGGGGACTTTGTGTTGAAAAAAAGAAAAGCCTGAAAAGGCTGAGTGGGAAGGACAGGTTACCTGATTTAGGGACAGGTGACATGGGAGGAAAGGGCAGGGATGCTTGCTCAGCATCTATTTTTGCACCCTGAGTTTAGAAACAAGCAAGAGGAAAGGAAATGCTGCTGTGTTCAGCCAACAAGCCGATGTGAAGAACGGCGGACGAGCACAGCAGCCGGCAGAGGGGAGGGACGTGAGGAAGGGCTTTGGATGCACA
Source organism: Rhizomys pruinosus (assembly GCA_009823505.1). Lineage (NCBI taxonomy): Eukaryota > Metazoa > Chordata > Mammalia > Rodentia > Spalacidae > Rhizomys > Rhizomys pruinosus. The sequence goes on from VZQC01005688.1 coordinate 82,979, forward strand.
CCCGAAGGCAGCTTGCAGGACTCGTTGCTTGAATACACCGGCGGAAACCTTCCTTTGATGTCTCACTCAAGTGTGTCCAAAAATTTTTACCACCTCAAAAAAGTGTTTATTATATTGTGATAAGATCTATTCTCACCCATCTCTACACACTGTTCTTGTTCTAGTTACTCAAAGATTAAGAAAAAATAGTTTTCTATTTTTTTTTTTTTTTTTTTCTTTTCGAGACAGGGTCTCCCTGTAGCCCCAGCTGTCCTGGAACTCACTCTGTAGACCAGGTTGGCCTTGAACTCACAAAGATCCGCCTGCCTCTGCCTCCCAAGTGCTAGGATTAAAGGTGTGTGCCACCACGCCCAGCTAGTTTTCTATTTTTATGAACTGCTCTGGACTCTGAAGGCAATTGCCAGGTATTTTAACCCACTCTGCCTCACACCCAATATCAAGGGCTCCTTTATCTGTTGCGCGCAGGGCATGCTTTCCAGCTCTAGCTCTGTTTTGTATCTGGAACCCTTTTCAGATAGTTTCCAGGATGGAAGAGCCTCCAGCACATTTCTTTGGTTAAAGTCCACTACCTGTTGGCCCAGTGCACAGAAGTGTGCATCTGGCTACAGCTTCCTGTTTATGCCTTTCCCTCCGGTATCAGGAGCTAACAGATCTGGGGCTGACCAAGTCTCCATCAAGACTACTAGAAATAACATCATCTCCAGTGAGGCCAGGGTTCAGGAAAACCCCATAGTAAATATTCCCTTTCGAATCTCGTTCACCCTGCTGCTGACCTCTGACAGCAGGCACTTCCTTCCTGCACACACAGCACATGGTTTCAATGGAAGAACAAAGGCTGCTCTTTCCTCCGCCTCACAAGGGATGTGAGCTGCAGAAGGCCAGTATATCTGAACTCCAGCTCTCTGAACTGCTGCGTTACATTTTACTCTTCCAGCTACTGAACCTATTCTTGCTATTTAGATCTGCCCAGATCTATGGCATGACAAGAATTCCCCCAAAATAGAAAAGAAAAAAGTCAATGCCACTATATTCCTACTAAGGTTAAGGATTTATAGAAAGGAAATGCTCTGAAGGGTGTAAGACCTTTTTACACTTGTATTACATGCCACCAGATTTATGTATTTTTAAACATAACTTAAAAACACAGGAAAAGGACTACTAAGGTTATCTGGGCAAGACAGAGTAAAATGACTTAGAATCTCTGAGAATTTCTTGATAGGATATAGGATCACTAGTAAGCGTACAACTTGGTGCTTATATAAAACACAATTTGAAACAAACTTTGACTTAAAAATATCAAGCTTTGAAAAAAGAACAGGACACATTATCAAATCTCCTCACACTGCCACTGTTTCCTCCTGTTTCCTCCTCTTTGGGACACACCTTTACATTATTTTAACATTTACTAATTTTGTTTTTTTCTACTTAAATCTTTTTTTTTTTTTTTTTCATTTCAATTACGTTAGTCCTAACAATTAGCTGGACATGTAATCCCCATACTCAGGAGGCTGAGGCAGAAAGATTGTGAATTTGAGTCTCACTGGGCCACAAAGACCTTGTCCCTAAACTAAACAAACAGGATTCTAGTTCCTTTCAACTGGGATTTGTGGGAGAGGGATACATGCCTTCCAAGGAATCATTCCAGGATCTCTGCGCTTGGAAGACTTTTGTTTCATGGGAAGAATTTAAAAAACTAAGAATGGCTACCTACTCATTTTTAGCCCCTATACTTACTTCAAGTTTCAAGGATTGAAAAAAAGAAATAAACCACATTAAGGAATATGAAGATAAAGCAATGAAAGGACCAACAAGAATTCCAGTTTGTGTTTATATAGACCAACTGAGGATAAATCATTCAAGTCTTTCCTCTCTACATAGGAGGTAAAACTGGTTGAGTCCTTATGTTCAGCTACACCTTACAGACTGTGATGACAGTTAACGACAAAGAACTAATGCTGAGTTCTTCAAATGGGCACACAGGCCCTGGCTAGATGGCACACCATTCTCTGTACATTCACTTTAAATAAAAAATTAGTATTTTGAAAGTGTTAGCTGGTCATTTTTTTCTAGGCTGCCTGTAATATTCCTCTTTAAAAAGAATCCTAGACACACACACATGCGCACGCGCACGCACGTACACACACACACACACACACACACACACACATCTTTTAGCAATATTTTACAGAGACTAAGAAGTGGGTTGGCTTCCTGCCACACAGGTTGAATCAGTAGAGCACGAGGCTACATTGCAGGCAGGAAGATGGCAAAGTCATTCCTGAAAAATACCAACACTGTTTTCTGGGGACAAGTCTGTAAGCTCTCTGGACTAAAAGCAGTATTACCACCTTAAGGGAAATTTAGGTTTATTTATTTATTTATTTATTTATTTATTTATTTATTTATTTATTTATTTATATATGCCTGTGTGTGTATAAGTGCACCCACCTGTGTCATGCAGTGGTTATGGAGTTAGAAGAAGGCACTGGATTATTTATTTTATATGTATGAGTGTATTGCCTGCATCTATGTAAGTGCACCTGTGTCATGCAGTGCTTGTGGAGTCAGAACATGGCATTGGATATCTATCTATCAATCAATCAATCAATCAATCAAGTATAAGTGTATTGCCTGTGAGTGTGTGTAAGTGCACCCATGTCATGCAATGCTCGTGGAGTCAGAAGAAGGCATCAAATTTATTACTTATTTATTTAATATGTATGAGTGTATTGCCTGCGTGTCATGCAGTATTCATGGAGTCAGAAAGTGTCAGAATTATCTATCTATCTATCTATCTATCTATCTATCTATCTATCTATCTATCATCTATGTATCTATGTATCTATGTATCTATCTATCTATCTATCTATCTATCTATCTATCTATCTATCTGTCATCTATCTATCTATCACATATGAGTGCACTTCCTGCATGTGTATAAGTGCACCCGTGTTGTGCAGTGCTCGTGGAGTCAGAAGAAGGAGTCAGATGCCCATGGAACTGGAGCTACTGACAGTTGTTAGGTGCTTTGTGGGTGCTGAGAACTGAACCCAGGTCTACTATAAGAGTAACCCGTGCTCTTAACTGCTGAGCCATGTCTCCAGCCCCAAATTTAGGTTTTTAGAGAACTGCTTTACTGTTACAAGAAAAGCATTACTGCAATTAAAATTTGTTAGAAAATGCATAAATACTCAAATTAGCAGATCTCCCTTAACATTTAACATTAACGCATTCAAGTATACCCAACCTCTCCCCCCAAGCTGTTTGGGTCAGAATTAATGGATTCTTTTAAACCTTGGAGAAATGGACTTACAGACAGCCTCATGTCTGTGAGAGCAATGAATAGCACTTTGGAAGGGATCCTGGGATTTTTATATTTTTAAGTAAAGGTGCCTTGGGATGCAGGAATCTTGGTTGTATACAAGGTTACATTCTGCTCTGGGCCCTGTCTTTAGGTATAAATAAGCCCAAATCATCTGCCCCCATCTTATGCCCTGGTTCTATTTCTTTATAACTCAGACTCAGTTTTTGACTCAACTGCAAAGAGTGTCAGAGAACCCACACACTCTATAACCCTTATATTGGAGGCAAGGAGGTACATAAATATAAATGTGCCTTTTCCAAGCCTGCTTCGCCAGCATCACTAAGGTTGAGTGGTACAAGTTAGCTAAGGTGTTCAGATGATGTGTTGGCCTATATGCTACTAAGCAAATCCACTAAATTAACTGCCTGTTAGCTTCTCCATGTTAGGGGAGGCCCTAGAGAAAAGTCTTGCAACAATGATATTACTGTTACCTTAATTTTTTCTTCTCAAGAGGAAAAGCTAAAAACAGTTCTAAAGCAAGTTACACCAAGGACTGAGGGCCCTTTTCTCAAAAGAGAATCACGAGGACAAAAACCTAATACCAGGGCTGGAGAGATGGCTCAGTGGGTAAGAGCGCCGACTGCTCTCGCAGAGGACCAGGGTTCGATTCCCAGCACCCACATGGTGGCTAAGAACTGCCTTTAAGCTGGGCATGGTGGCACATGCATTTAATCCTAGCACTCAGGAGGCAGAGGCAGGCAGATCTCTGTGAGTTCAAGGCCAGCCTGGTCTACAGAGTGAGTTCCAGGCCAGCTGGGGCTACAGGGAGAACCTGTTTCAAAAAGACCAATAAAACAAAACAAAACAAAAACAAAACAAAACACAAACAAACCCCCCCTCCCCCAAAACCAACAACAACAACAGAAACCTAATACCGGAAAAAAATCATAAACTTAGAATAAAAATTTTTTTAATTATGTGTATGAGTGTATTGCCTGCATGGACTTAAGTGCACCTGTGTCACTCAATGCCCGCAGAGATCAGAAGAGAGCATCGGGACCCTGGAACTGGAATAATGGATGATTGTTAGCCACTCTGTGGGTACTGGGAATTGAACCTGGGTCCTTTGTAAGAGCAACCTGTGCTCTTAACCTACAAAGCCATCTCTCTAGTCTCCATCTCAATCATCTTTATACCCCCTTTCCCAGTAGCACCCTTCCGTAGCCCTCCCCACTGGATTTCATGCATTCTGTCATTTGTGTTATGGCTTATAGAACCACGGTAGTGTACCCAAAAGTCCTTCAGTGCAAGTTCATCCACTAAAGTCTAGTCAGCCCATGTAGAGTCCCTCCCTTCAAGATCAGCTCTTCCTCACCCAGCGTTATCAGCTGCTATACTAGTTCTTCCGCTAAGATTGGGGTCTGCTGGCCATTTCCACAGTTGTATGCTGGACTTTTGTCTGCTTGAGTTTGCATGGGTCTTGTGCATCTGGACACCATTGCTGTAGGTTCATACAAGCAAGATTCCATGAGTCTGTAAGACTATTTCCATAGGGTCATGCACCTCCCTCCCCTGGGTCTTACAATCTTTCAGCCTCCTCTACCACAATGGTCCCTGAGCCCTGGGTGGGTGGGGTTTCATATAGGAGTCCTATCCAAGGACCCATACTCTGCTCTGCAGACTCTTATTCTTGATGCTTTGGTCATTTATGTCCTTTTGTGTTCATGGCCCTCTGTTGCATGAGACAGCTTCATTGATGAGAGTTGAGAAATGTATTAGTAGTCTCTCTATCCCTTGTTCCACTATGTTATAGGTATAGGGTTTCCATTGTAGATGGGTAGCACATTGTTTTAAGTTATGTTCTTCAGGACATGTTTCAATTAGAACTACTTAAATGGAGGGACATACAAAGGCGAACATACAGAAAGCACGAATGCTTAGCATAGATGAAGACACTGCTTCAAACCTGTCTTAAGACAAAGATTTGGGAGGGAAGGGGAGAAGAGAGGAGAGAAAGAGAAAGGAGAGGAGGAGGAAGGAGAGGAGGGGAGGGAAGAAACAAAGCTTCACAAACTTGAGAAAATAACCAACTCCATCTACCTTTAAAATCTAAATTATTTCCCATTGTAAAGAAGAAACAAATTCCTCTGAACAAAATGGCAACTCCACCTCAGATACAAAATGATCCTGACTAAAATAAAGACAGAGAACCGAGGAAAAACAGAATGATCAGGAGAAGCTAGAGAGGGCATCTCTGACTTCGAGCTGCTTCTGTTTGCTGTGGATCAAATCAAGAGAGATAGGAAGTGCCAGTTTGTGACTCCTTTCCTGAGAAAGTGGCACAGCTCTAGGGGGAAAATGTATAGACAGTATAGTGAGGGTGGTCTGTCTGATGATAGCTTAGTCAATAATGAAGAGCCAGAAATAGCCCAGTGTAGATGATGAAGGTCCCAGTGAGACAGGAGGGCCTTGTCAGCAAGCAGCATAAGACAGTCAGCTGATGACGTGGAAAAAATAATCTACCTCTGTCACACACTCTAAAAAAGTAAACTTCAGGGGCTGGAGAAATGGCTCAGTGGCTAAGAGTGCTGATGACTGCTCTTGCAGAGGACCTGTGTTCGATTCCCAGCACCCACATGGTGGCTAAGAACTGTCTTTAAGCAGGGTGTGGTGGCACATGCCTTTAATCCTAGTACTTGGGAGGCAGTGGTAGGCGGATCTCTGTGAGTTCAAGGCCAGCCTGGTCTACAGAGTGAGTTCCAGGACAGCTGGGGCTACAGGGAGACCCTGTCTCAAAAAAAAAAAAAAAAAAAAAGGTAACATATGGATCAAAGATCTAAATGTGAAACAGAATAACATAAAAGAAATGCCCAAATCCTGCTGATACCATAATACTAAAGATTCATCAAAACCTCCAACAACCAAACCCACTTTGTAACAAAATATACTACAAGCAATGCTATAAAATCAATGTTTCTAGTATCTAAGAGTCAGTTTTAAGTACACAAAGTGGCAGGATGCATCAATGAAGATGGGAAACAAGACCATAGCAGGTAAGGGACGTGACACCAAAGAGGAGGAAGCCCTAGTCTTCATATCATTAACAATTAAGTAAATATAAATAAAAACAAGATACTATTTCATACCAATACAAATGGTATAGGAGAAACAATGTTTTGGTAGGCGTGTACAGAAAAAGTGGGTTTGTATACTACAGATAGGAATAAAGGTTGTTGGAACTCTTATTGGCATTTGGTGGGCAGGGGCAGAACCTTGTGATGTGTACAAAGGTCCCACACAAGGAGTGAGTAATCTGAGCTTAACTCTAATTCCACTTTAATAGCAAAGTTGTTTTTGTCAGTTTAACATACACTAACTTTTTAGGAATGGAATTATTCTATCAATCAAATAAGGACCCTGTTTAGAAAGCCAAGTTATTCACCATTTCACCATTAGACTCTCACAGTATGAATCATCAATTCTATATATCTCTATCAAATGCCACCTGCAAGTGTCACATAAACACTGTTGCCAGTATCTGTGTTAATTATCCTTCTGATCAGTCTCAAAAAACATCTCATATCAAAGTGTACTTCACTTTTTGGAAATAACTTTCCTTTTATGTGTCCTTACATTATTAGCTAAGTTATTATACTAATGTACTTGAAATTAGGTAGGTAGGCAGATTATTTTATCTTTGAAATTCATTTCTGGGATGAAAGATAATATTATATTTGTTATTAAAATAAAGTTTGGATGGATAGAGTTAAAAACTACTGTGCTAGGGAAACACACATGGTTAAAGTGCTTACTGTAACATTGTTTTTAATATCAAAAAGCTGAGGGTTAAGTGGTATAGGCCTGTTATCCCAGCAACTCTTGAAGTTGAAAACTTAGTGTTTCAAAAATAAACAAAAAGAAAAATGGAGATATAGTTCAGTGGGAGAGGACTTTGTTAGCATGTTCAAGGTCCTATATTCTTCTCCCAGTACTGGAAAAGAAAGGAAGAAAGGAAGGAAGGAAGAAAGTTTTAAATAACTATCAACAGAAGACCAGATAAGTAAATGATGATAAATTCACACAAAGGAATCGACACAGAAACAAAACAAGACACCCTGAAGCTGAGCATGGTGGCACATGCCTGTCATCACAGCCCTCTATAGGTAGAGGAAGGAGGATCATGAGTTAAATAAAGAACAGCCTAGGCTACACAGAGAGGCCCTCCGCAGACAGCCAGAAATAAAACTCCCTACCCCTGGAAATCTGAAAAACATGCAACAGCATAATAAGAAAATGTTATTCAAGTTCACAAACAGCATGATACTATTATGCAAAGCTTAAAAAAACATCAAATATGTCTACATACATATACATATACATATACATATACATATGTATCTTATAGACACCTACTGAAGTGGTAAATAAAGTTGCAGTTTAGTTTTAAAGCATGGGGAGGGGAAATCACGCAGCAACTTTAAGAAACTGCTCACCACTGGGGAAGGTGGGGGCCCCTGCAGGGATACAGGAGAGATACACAGGGCTTCTTAGGTGGCAGTTCACTAAATATTAAAAACAGGAAAACATTAAAATCAGTTAAATCTGGATGAGTGCATGGATGTGCAGTGTTGCAAAATGCTGATGATTGCCGCCCAATGGATCACAACTGGCTTTTGCACTTTTTTCATTAGTTTGTACTGAGTTGATTAAAATGTGTACTTTTCAGGGGGTGGGGAGATATTCCAATGGAAGTTCTTGTCCTGTAAGTATGAGGGCCTGGTTCAATCCTGAGAACTCCTGTAGAACTGCTGGGTGCTGGTAGGTGTGCTTGTAATCCCAGTGCTGGGGAAGTGGACACAGAATCCGTGGGGCTTGCTGGCCACCTAGTCTAATTGATGAGCTCAGGCCACCAGAAGATTATGTTTCAAAAAGAGGTGGACGGTGTTTCTGAGAATGACAACCAAGGTTGTCTGGTAGCTTCCCCCAAATGAATCTACATGTGCTCCCTGCCTCCAAAATGCACCAACATGTCCATGGACATGAGTGTGTGCACACGTACACACTCACGCATGCACGCACACACACACACACGCGCATGCACAAAGTGTATCTTTCATCTTTTACAATGCATATACTTTACAATTATGACCTTAACATTATGCATTGTGAAATATGTACAAACAGGAAAAGATACACTGAAATGTTAAGAGTGTTATCACTGGACTTTGAGACTGGAGATGATTTTCATCTTATTTTCTTTTTACACATTTAAACAAATAGTTTCAGCAAAAGTATTACTTTCATGATAATGACTTTGAAAAATGTAAATTTAGAAAACAGCCTTTATCTTTGCTTCTGTGGCCTGAATGCTCACAGTGTTTGTGTGATCACAGAGCACTGAACCCTTATGCTGTAAGTGCATTACAATAGTACTAATCATTTTGAGCCCCAGAAATTGGACCTGTGGTCTCTTCTGCACAGCCAGACCTAGATTTCCCTATGCTTGGTGTCCAGAGGGAGGCTTGGGTTCCTATCTGATAGGGAGAAGCCTGTTCCTTGGGTTAATCAAGGTCCTGAGACTTGAGGCAGTGCTGAATTTTACCCCCACCCTCAACCCATGTCCAGATTACATGCTTCTCCATTAATGGTGCTCACAGGCCATGGAGGCATTATGTGTCTGCGCTGCCCAGTGGTACTCCTGAGTCCTTCACCATTCAGCACTTTCCTAATGGTTAATATTTTACTCAAAATCAACTCAGGAGTCATGGAATTAGACAGTCCTATAGAACGTCACTGGTTAACACGCAATGATTTGTTTGGGGGTTTGCCTCAAAAGCATTTCTGTGCTTTTATAAGTTAATTTCACTAAGTATCTACTGATGGAGCACTCCTGTGTTGAAGACCACAGGAAATACAGAGGAGGACAGGAAGACAACATTTAATTTGTGTTTCATTAATTAACTGTTCTTATAGCATTTAAAAATATGCTTTTTAACATATATAGAAAAATAAAAAAATTTACATGTTAATGGAATACATATGGTACTTTGGCATATATTTATACTGTATGACATTTAAATCATGGTAAAATACCTATCTCCTTAAATGTTTATCATTTGCTGATACTTGGAAATATTAATTAGAATCAGAAAGTAAAGGATTCAGTGGAAGTTTTCACTGTGATCAATTTACCAGCTGCAAAAACAAAAGTCTATGCTACTTGTTACATTTAAATTAAGTTTACATTTGGGAGGGGTAGGAACAAAACACATACCACTAAGTTATAAGGAAGGAATAGTTAGATAAATGTATAGACTGCCAGTTCAAAGGACTACCTTACCCAGTGCAGCACATGTAGTTGTTAATGAAAATCATTTCTTTATAGTGGAAACTTTCCAAAGTCCCTTCTAGCTTTTTGAAAGGTCCATACATTTTCATTACCTGTGGTCACCCTCCTGTACGAAGGTGTACCAGAACTGTGTATTCCTCTCTGATTATAGCTTAGTCCTCTCTAATGACTCCTGGAATACTTTTAGAACTCAATGACACTACTGCTGGTTACTTATTCCAGCCTCTAACTCCAAAGCTTGAATTCAGAGACTCTTCCTTGTGTTTGCATCCTGATGTAGCAGGATCCCCTGACCAGACACTGGTTACTCCATATAAAAATCTACCAGTGTGAGACTTGAATGCACAGAGCTTAGATCCGGGGATTTCCTAGGACCACCTGAAGCACAGAGCAGGCTAAGCTAGGCACCTCCCCCCCACCAACTGGAATTGCTGAGGGAGTATCCAACTGGATTCTTTGAAGAACCTTCAGAACAGAAAGGGAAGAGTGAGTTAGACTTCTAATAGAAAACCTAAAACTTAGACAAGTCAACACTCCATAAACAAGGAGAAAAACAAATCAAACAAACAAACAAACAACAAAGGCATCTGAAGGAGGCAAGCAAAGCAAGCCTTCAACACACTGAAGAGGCATTTGGGATTTGCATTGAAATACAGGCAGAGAGAAACCCACAAGCAAGGGACACGACGAAGGGAAGGCATGGGAAAGGTACAGGATAATTCCACACCAAGCTCTGCCAACCCTGTGGGAGATTCCTACAGTGGGAACCCCCTGGGGATGGCCCAGGACACAGATCTTAGAGGAACAATTACAGACATATTCAAAGAAATTAAAGAATATGAAGAACAAGTCAGAGAACTAAGGAGAATGAAAAACTCAAGAAGGACCTAGAGAGAGAGAGATTGACAAGTGCCATGAAAAACTAGAGGGAGAAAATAAACTCCGGAAGGAAGTGGAAACACTGAAAAGATCCCATGTTGAAATAAAAAAGGAAACCAAACAACGAAGCAAAGAGCTACAGGAAAAGACTGAGAAGCTGCAAAAGGAAGTGGAAATATTAGAGAAATCACAAGATGAAAATGAAAAAAAGAAATCTAACACTCATGCAATCAAGAGGAAAGGAATGGAAAAAGCCTCAGAAGTAGAATGGAGGAAGCAGAACAAAGAATATCAGACCTGGAAGATAACACAGAACAACTAAAAAGCTCAAGTAAAGATTATGAAAAATCTAAAAATACACAAAAGTGGAACAACCAGAACTGTGGGACACTATGAAAAGATCAAACCTCTGCATCATAGGGATAGAGGAAGGAGAAGAATCCCAAGAGAATGGTACTGATCAGATCTTCAAGAGAATAATAGATGAAAATTTCCCCAAACTAAAAAAAGACAAACCCATACAAATATAAGAAGCACATAGAACTCCAAACAGACAAGATCAGAAAAGAAACTCCCCACACCATATCATAGTTAAAATGCTAAATGCCCAAAACAAAGACAAAATTCTGAAAGCTGCAAGAGAAAAACAAGTTACATTCAAGGGGAAACCCATCAGAATTACAACTGACTTCTCAATGTAAACCATGAAGGCAAGAAGAACATGGAGCAAAGCATTCCCAGTGTTAAAGGACTACAAATGCCAACCCAGGTTACGATACCCAGCAAAAATGACGATTATAGTTGAAAGAGAGAGAAAAATCTATGACATAAACAAGATGATAGAATACATGTCTGGAAAACCAACCTTTCAGAGAATACTTGAAGCAATTCAAAGGACAGAAGGAAGGAGAACTATCCTCAGGCACCTAGAAAGAGAAATCAATAAAAGCATAACTGCAGAAGCAGAAACCTAGACCAAAAATGCAAATGTATAATAAGGTGAAAGGAAGCAATATGCATCTTTCAGTTATAACCTTAAATATTAATAGACTAAACTCCCCAATCAAAAGACATAGACTGGGAGATTGGATTAGTAAACAGAACCCATCTACATGCTGTCTACAAGAAAAGCATCTTACTCTCAAGGATAGACACCAACTTAAAGTGAAAGGATGTAAAAAAATATTCCAAGCAAATGGTACCAAAAAGACAGCAGGTGTTACTATTTTAATATCAGACAAAATAGACTTTGAAGTAAAAGAAATCAGAAGAGACAAAGAAGGCCATTACATCTTTTTCAAAGGAACAATTGACCATGAAGATTTCACAATCATTAATATATATGCTCCAAACTCTGGCACACCAAACTTTATAAAGACAATTCTACAGGACCTCAAGGCACAGATTAACCCCAGTACACTCATAGTAGGGGACTTCAATACCCCACTGAGTCCTTGGGACAGGTCAACCGGACAAAGAATAAACAGAGAGACATCTGAACTGAATGATACAATACATCAAATAGACCTCATAGACATCTACCAAATATTCCACCCTAATACCAGATAATACACTTTCTACTCAGCACCCCATGGAACATTCTCCAAAATCAACCACATACTGGGACACAGAAAAACCTCCACAAATACAAAAAGATTGAAATAATTTCATGCATTCTATCAGACCACAGCATAATAAAGCTCAAGATCAACATGAGGATAAGCATCACTATCTACAAGAACACATGGGAGACTAAACAACACACTCCTGAATAATGAATGGGTCAAGGAAGAAATAAAGAAATAAAAGCATTCCTGGAAATGAATGACAATGATAATACAACACAAACCTATGGGATACTTTAAAAGCAGTCCTAAGACGTAAGTTTATAGCCCTGGGTGCCTACATTAGAAAAACAGAAAGAGCACAAGTGAATGATCTAACACTACAGCTAAAAGCACTTGAGAGGCAACAACAGATGAACCCTAAACGCAGCAGACAGGAAGAAATAACAAAAATCAGAGCAGAAATCAATGAAATAGAAATAAAGAAAACGATACAAAAATTCAATGAATCCAAAAGTTGGTTGAGAGAATAAACAAGATAGACAGACCTTAGCCCAGTTACCAAATGAAAGAAAAATCAACTCCAAATCAATAGAATCCATGATGAAAGGGGAAATACCACAACAATGAACAGATCCACAGTCATATGGAAATACTTCAAAAACCTACACTCTACTAAGTTTGAAAACCTAGGAGAAATGGATGACTATCTGAACTCCTGGAAATCACCAAAGCTTAATCAAGAAGAGATCAACAGCTTAAAGAGACCCATAATATATGAAGAAATGGAAGATGTAATAAGAAACCTCTCAACTAAAAAAAAAGCCCACGCCCAAATGGTTTCATGGCAGAATTCTATAAAACATTTCAAAAAGACTTACAGCCATTATTACTAAAATTGTTCAGAAGGATACAGAGGGAATTCTCCCAAATTCCTTCTATGAAGCCAGCTTTACTCTCATACCAAAACCAGGCAAAGATACAACCAAAAAGGAGAACTATAGACCCATCTCATTAATGAACACAGATGCAAAAACTCTCAACAAAACACTTGCAAACCACATACAGACCCACATCAAGAAGATCATCCATCATGACCAAGTTGGATTCACTCCAGAGATGCAGGGATAGTTCAACATATAAAAATCAATAAATATCATAAAACATATAATTGGACTGAAAGACAAAAAACACACAATCATCTCAATTGATGCAGAAAAAACCTTTGACAAAATCCAGCATCCCTTCATGCTTAAAGTCCTAGAGGGAATTGGATTAGAGGGATCATTCCTTAATGTAATCAAAGTCATATACAGGAAACCCACAGCAAATATCATCCTAAATGGAGAAATGACAGACACATTCCCTTTAAAGGAAGGAACTTGGCAAGGCTGTCCCCTGTCACCACTCCTCTTCAATATAGTCCTTGAAACACTTGCTAGGGCAATAAGGCAAGAAAAGGAAATTAAAGGAGTACTAATTGGAAAAGAGGAAGTAAACCTATCCCTTTTTGCTGATGATATGATTGTTTACTTAGGGATGCTAAAAACTCCATCAGAAAACTCCCAGAAATGATTAAGAGTTTCAGTAAAGTGGCAGGATACAAAATTAACCTAGAAAAATCAGAAGCCTTTCTTTACACCAACAACAAGTAACTGAAGAAGGAATACAAGGAGACCTTCCCACTCACAATAGCCTCAAAAACAATAAAATACCTAGGAACAAACCTAACCAAAGACACCAAAGATCTCTACAAAAAAATTTTTTAAACCCCTGAAGAAGGAAATTGAATAAGACATCAGAAGATGGAAAAACAACCCATACTCATGGATTGGGAAAATTAATACAGTAAAAATGTCCATTCTACCCAATCTCTTGTACAGATTTAATGCAAACCCAATTAAAATCTCCAAGAGTTTCTTCACAGGCTTGGGAAAAAAAGTCCTTAATTTCATTTGGAAAAAACAAAAGACCCCAATAGCCAAAACAACCCTGAGCGAAAAGAGCAATGGGGGGCGGGGGGAATCTCTATACCAGACTACAAACTATACTACATGGCTATAGTCATAAAAACAGCTTGGTACTGGCACAAAAACAGACCTGTTGACCAGTGGGACAAAACTGAAGATCCAAACCTGAGCACATACAATTTCAGCCACCTCATATTTGACAAGGAGGCCAAGAAGACACAATGGAGGAAAGATAGCATCTTCAGTAAGTGGTATTGGCAAAACTGGATCACCACTTGTAGAAGAATGAAATTAAACCCCTATCTCTTGCCCTGTACAAAAGTCAACTCCAGATGGATCAAAGACCTCCAGTTGAAACCCAAAAACTCTGAAGGTGACAGAAAGAAAGTTGGCAGCAGACTACAGAATAGGTTAGGAAAAGTCTTCCTTAAATCTGACAGCAGTCTGGCTCAAGAAAATAAGATCAACATTGACAAAGTGGACCTCTTTAAACTCAAAAAGCCTCTGTACAATCAAAAGAAACAATCAAGGAATGAAGAGAAAACCCACAGACGTGGAGGAGAATGTCACACAAAATATTCTGAAACAAGCATTGATTTCCAGATATATATAAACTATCTCAAAAAACAAAGAAGAAAGAAAACAAATGACCCATCAATAATGGAGCAGGGGCTGGAGAGATAGCCTAGGGTTAAGAGCGCCCCGACCGCTCTTACAGAGACGCCGGTTCGATCCCAGCCACCCACATGGCGGCTAAGAACCGTCTGAAACTCCAATTCCAGGGAGAACTTCCATTCCAGGGGAATACCGATACCGCCTCTCTGACCTCCGCGGCGTTGCACGACACGGTGTCACAAAAACTTGCATGCAGGGACATGTACATTCATCACATACAGAAACTAAATATAAATTAATAAAAAAAAAAAAAATAAAAAAAATAATGAGCAAGGAGCTAACAGAGACTTCAGCAGTTAAGGAATTAAGATGGCTGAGAAACATACTTAAAAAGGTTCAAACATTCGCTTAATTAGGAATGCAAATGAAAACCAACTTTAAGATAATCAATCTTACTCTAAAAGCTGGCTAAGATCAAGGAGAAGAACAACAATGATACCAAGTGCTGGAGAGGTTGTGGGAAGTGACACTACATCCCTGTCTGTTGGGAATGAAACTCTTACAGCCAATGGAAAGCAGTGTGAGAACCCTTGGAAGACTTGGAATGAGGCTTGCCACCTGACCCAGTCATACCACTCCTGGGTATATAGCCACAAGACTCATTTACCTACAGAGTTCACATGGGCACTACAGCATTTTACTGCGAGCGTCTTCTTTCAAATAGCAGGAGTTGGAACCAACCAAATGCCCCTCAACTGACGATGGATGGAGGAAGAAAAAAGTACATGTAACAATGGATTCTATGCAGTGGTAAAAAAAGATGACATCATGAACTCTGCAGGTAAATGGATGGAGCTAGAAGATATCATGCTGAGTGATAACACAGTCCCAGAAAAGCAAAACAACGAATGGTATCCTCATCTGTGGATGCTACACCAATTACCTAATTGTATGGCAAACTGAGCAAAGTTAATGTGACTAAAAACAATGTGGGGGCGGAGAGATGGCTACGGTTAAGAGTGCCGGACCGCTCTTACAGAGGAACCGGGTTTCAATCCCCAGCACCCCATGGTGGCCGAGAACCGTCTGAAACTCCAATTCCAGAGAACTCCAGTTCCAGGGAATCCGACACCCTCTTCTGACCTCCGCAAGCATTGCACGACAGGTGCACAAACCTGTATGCAGACAGTACATTCATACACATACAAAATAAATTAAAAAAAAATTAAAAAAAATAAAAACAACTGAGTCAAAAAAACTTAAAAAAGATAAATAAATAAATAATTTTTAAAAACTACCAATGAAATGTAACTCCTATGGGGAAATGTGGCAGTATAAGAATGCTTTTTTTTGGAGGAGGGGGAGTTGTTCGCAATTGAATTTAGTGCTTTAGGCTAGGCAAAAGCTCAAGCATGAGCTATATTCCTAGCTTGGCTAAATAATTTCCTTCCTTCCTTCCTTCCTTCCTTCCTTCCTTCCTTCCTAATCAATCTTCCTTCCTTCCTTCCTCCCTTCCTCCCTCCCTCCCTCCCTCCCTCCCTCTCTCTCTCTCTCTCTCTCTCTTTCTCTCTTTCTCTCTTTCTTTCTTTCTTTCTTTCTTTGTCTTTTTGAAACAGGGTCTCCCTTTAGTCCCAGCTGGCTTGGAGCTTACTATATAGACCAGGCTGGCCTTGAACTCACAGAGATCTGCCTGCCTCTGCCTCCCAAGTGCTAGGATAAAAGGTGTGCACCACCACCCGGCCTAATTTTCTTTTTTAAAAATGCATTTTTACTGAATTTTTGTGGATTTGCCCCCGTTCCCTATCTACACTCTCCCAAAGTCTGCCCACAGGACTTCATGCATTTTGCCATTTACGTTTTAAGGACTATTGAGTTAAGCTTGTGTACCCAAATATCCCTTCATATAGTTCATCCACTAGAGCCTGTTTAGCCTGCCTACTGTCACTCCCTTGAAGATCAGCGCTCCCCCATCTACAAGTGACCAGCTGCCAATAGTTCCTAACCGACGTTGTGTCCTCCTGCCCATTTCTCCAGTTCTATGCTGGTTTTCCGCTAACTGTACACAGGTCTTGTGCATGCTGACACCATTGTTTGTTCATATGAGCAAGCTCCCAGAGGCCTGGAAGACTATTTCCTTATGGTCATACACCAGCTGTCCTGGCTCTTACAATCTTTCTGCTCCTTCTTTCCTAATGGTCCCTGAGCCCTGGGTGAGTGCTGTCCAGAGGCCCACATCCTGCGGGCTCTTATTCTCTACACTTTGGCCAGTTGGGGCCTTCTGTGTTCATCAGCCTCTGTTGCATGAAGACTGCTAATTTTCAAGCAACACAAGGCATTTCAGTTCCAGCCATTTCTAATATGCACATTACTTCCTGTTGAGAAGAAGCAACTTTCAAAACAGTTCTGTTAATGAAGACTACAATTAAACTGAAACCACTCCATTTTCTCTTTTACTTATTAGAACTTCAAGTTGAGGGCAGATGAGATGGCTCAGTGAGTAAAGGCACTTGCCACCAACCTTGATGACTTCAGTTCAATCCCTGCAACCCACATGGTAGGTAGGTTACCGGACTCTCATAAGTGGTCCTCTGACCCCTACACAGGCAGCATGACATGACTGCTGTTGCATACACAGGATCAAATCCAAATTGTGCACATGCCCACATACAGACGTACACCTCCCCACAATGTATTGATCTTTAAAAAATTAAAATACTTCAAGTTGAATTTTTGATTATTAATATCAACTTAAATAAGACTATATACTACAGTAGTTATGGGTTTTAATTATGTAATACAAGAACACATTTGCTAATACTGGTATTGAAGCAATCAAACTTTATAAAGAACAAAAAGATTTATACTGGAGGCCTGGATTAATGTTAACCCAGTTGAAAATAAGTATAGGGGCTCAAAACTCTTCTGGCCATTTTCATTCGTTATCCTCCTGTAAAATGATAACACAATGCACTTCTGCAGGGCAGCAGTGTTTCCTAATACGAATATCTGAAATGCCTAGAGGCTGAGTAAGTAAATATGGCATACCTGTCAAGATAATATACAGCCATTAACAAATGGAATTTTGAAGACCACTTAGATAAGGTAGACTATATTATATAATTACATACATAATGCTATTTACATACATATATAATGCATATATATAGTTATCAGGCAAACTGGAGTGGTGCTGTTAACTTTTTAAAATGAAAAGTACATGCTGGGTGTGGTGGCACACACCTTTAATCCTAGCACTCAGGAGGCAGAGGCAGAGGCAGAGGCAGGAGGATCTTTGTGAGTTCAAGGCCAGCCTGGTCTACAGAGTGAGTTCCAGGACAGCTGGGCCTATAGGGAGACCCTGTCTCTCAAAAAGACCAAAAAACAAAAAAAAAAAAAAAAAGTGCTGTAATTTTTACAATGAAAACTTACTAGTCACAAGCAGTAAGAACTTTTGGATTAGTTTTAGAGAGTGGCTACTAATGGAGTGAAGGGACTGTAAACTATAAACAACACTACAGGGTGTGGAGACGTGAGGATGGCTCTAAAGGCCAACTGCACAGCTATGCTGGGCGCAGCAGTCCAACCTCACACTTATGACACCCAAATGCAGGTCTAGATCCACTAAGAAAAATAAACAAAAGTTTACAGAAGAGTAACACTGAGTACCCTCTGACTGTGGAGGAGACAAAGAATCCTTAAATAGGTACATAGCACCCAAATCATAGAAGAAAGAATTGAAAAACTTTAGATTATATAAAAATCAAGAACTTCTGTCTACCAGAAGACATCACTGGAGAGCAAAAGGTTAACTCATTGAGTAGGAGAAAATATTTATGAGAGAGAGAGAGAGAGACAGAGAGAGAGAGAGGAAATATTTACAGTCTATATACCCAGGCCAGGGACTTTTACACAGAAAGAAGATAGAAAGGATGCTCATATCTCAATACAAAAATAAGGCAGAAATAAAAAGGCTTTCATAAGCAAAAATGAATGCTCAACAAATAAACAAAAAGGCATTTATTTTCACTAGTCGTCAAGGAAAATGACATCAGATACTGCCTACTCCTGAACACAGGAATCAGATGCTGTCTACTCCTGAACACAGGAATGGCTCGTATAAAAGCAAAAACAGTAACAAGCATCGATGAAGATGTGCAGCATCTGGGGCTCTCAGTTAAATTCAGTCATTAAATGTAAGCATATACCTATTCTATGACCCAGCAATTTCTCTCTGAACAGAAGCATATGCATATATTCACCAGGAGACATTCATAAGAACATTCAAAGCAATAACAGAATAGGAATCCTCAGTATTACTTAAATAACTATCCACTGTTCTGTCTGATAAACACACAATTCTGACAGCCACGTATTGGGGATAGATCTACAAACAGAATGCTGAATGAAGCAAGCTGGCACAAGTACATTCTGTATGATCAATGGTGTAGCGGCCAGGTAAATCCACCTCATAATGTTAGAAGCCTTCTGGGTGAGGGGAGCAGGATGAAGTAGCCAGAAAGGAGCTTACCTTCTGGGATGTTGCTAAGGTTCAGCTTCTAGATCTGGACACTAATTACAATGGCATATGTTCAGTTTATGAAAATTTTATCAAGCCATGCATTTGTGATTTACATACTTTTCTATATGCATACTGTGCATCAGTAAACATTTACTTAAAAGTTATCTGACACAGGGCTGGCAAGATGGCACAGCAGGGTAAGGGTGCTTGCTACCAAGCTTGAGAACCTGAGTTCAATCTCCTGAATCCACAAGGTGGAAGGAAAGAATGATTCCCACAAGTTATCCTCTGACCTCCATGTATGTGCCAAGGCATGTGCAACTCCTACCTCCCAAATTATTTGACACTCACTGCCTGGATATATTAAGTACTTCTGAGTCTTTCAGAGATGTCCCTAACTGCAACTAATACAGATAAACCATTTCAGAACCTTTAAAAAAGAACAGGCAACAAAAGAAAAAGCATATAGTTTGTCACCTTGTATCTTTTCCACTGATTAACAGAACATGTCTTACCACTGGGTCCTGACACCAATGACTCCCCTGGACATGCCTGGTCTCAAGCAAACTCGTCCCTCCCTCAGGAGTGTGTAGTCTGCCTCCTCCTGTCTGGTCTCTCCTCTACACTGAGACTTGACATGCTGTGTGGTTTATCCAGTCTAGTTCCTTTAAATGTTCAAGGGAGGATACTCAAAAAGATGCAGAAATCCACCTTATGATTTTTTTGTTTGTATTGTGGGAGAAAACAAAACAACCCCCAACAAAAACCACATCTCTTCTGTTAACATAAAAAATATGCCAGGGCTGGAGAGATGGCCTAGCGGTTGAGAGCGCCAACCGCTCTTGCAGAGGACCCAGGTTCGATCCCCAGCACCCACATGGCGGCCGAGAACTGTCTGAAACTCCAATTCCAATTCCAGGAGAACTCCAGTTCCAGGGGAATCCAACACCCTCTTCTGACCTCCGCGGCATTGCACGACACCGGTGCACAGACCTGCATGCAGACAGTGCATTCATACACATACAGAAATAAATAAAATAAAAAAAAATTTTTAAATATGCCATATGCTTGTTTCTACTATTATCATTTACCTCTGTTCAAATCTAACCAGTGTGTGTTCGGGGGGGAAATCAGCTCACACTACAGGAAACATTTTTGCAAGACACAGGTGAGCAGAGAATGTGAAGATCAGTTCAAATAGAAAATTTCTGCAAATGTAACATGATGACCTTATGTATGTGATTTTCTAGGCGAGTCTGGGGTTCATAAGGAGGGGGAGGCTCCTTTACTCCATGTGTTTACTCAAACTAGAGTACTTCTGATTTATCAGTGAACTGCCTCTAGTATAACCTGTTGCAAACTAGGGAATCCCCGTGGTAGCACAACTCAGAAATGCTGGAGCAAGCACCTGTGAAGATGCCTTCATTAGACTGTCTGTACAAACCACTTTCTCAAGACTGCCATTAGATTAACTATCACCAAAACCCACAGGCTTCTCCACAGGGCTGCATGTAGAATGTTTCACCAGCTAACATGGGAATCCCAGGAGCTGCTCCTCCTGAGCCACAGATACTTGGACAACCAGAGTGTCAAAACTGTAGTGGTCTCTAAAGCTGTGGAAATCCTTTTTTATGCTCTACTCTCCAAGCGGATAGGGAATATCACTGTGATCCAGTGTCTTCCAGAGGTCAGCTCTTATACCTTTTACTCATGCATCCCAAAAGGTCAGCCATAGGATCAATAGGACTGGGTCAAAAGGCAAAGTGACAAAGCTCTTAAGACCAATTCCTGGAACACCCTGTCACAGCTGCTTTCTTCTTCCTTGGCACATCAGTTACCTTCCCAGGCCCCTTCTACCAATTCTGTGGACCTGCTACTCTTCTGAACTCCAAAAGATAATGCAAACCATGCTGATATCGCCCTTGGGAACTCACTCCTCACATTACTATTCCACGTTAAGAAAATGGCCTGTGGCATTTGGCTCAGGTAGCAGCAGAGGATGCTGCAGCAATTCTTTCGAGAATCCTCAGATAGTGCAACAGCCTCCAGGGAGCCGTGGAAGCAGCCAGGTTTCCATATTCAATACCGTATCAGGGAAAGAAAATCATCTCTCCATCTTTGTTTTAGTTAAGGGATTTCTTTAAAGCTCTGCAAACAACTTTTATAGCTGGCTTGGAAAACAACATTGTCCCCAAGTTAAAGACAGACTTGCAAACTGTAAACTGCACAGGTCCACACAGAGCACATTCATTTTATACAGCAGGAATCTGAGAAGGGAAAGGTGGGCACAGGTTGTCTTCAAGTACATGGTCCCTGGAGACTCTGGAAACTTCCCAACTTCCAGGTCAGGGATGGGGGTGTTTCCTTGGTGTCTTCTGTAAGAAAGTTAGTTTTCTAGGCACGAGGCACTCATGCTGTTGCTGCTCTGTCCCACAAGCACTAAAATCTCATTCACAGGCCTTTTCTCCACTGAAGGAAGTAAAAATCCCTCATCTGGCTGGCAGAAAAGGGGAAGGAAAGAGGGTGACATGGTAGGATAAAGAGGTAGTGGGCCACAGGTCGCACACAGGGACAGTGCTTGGTGAAGGTTGAAGCAAAAATTCCTAAAGAGCACCTATACCCAGAATCCTCCTTGGAAAGGGCAAAAGGACTGGGTAACAATTTTGGGTGCTCTGCCTAGAAATATCTTCATGCACATGAAATTACTTAAAATGAACATGAACTGGAAGCCTGAAGGGACAAATGGGGCAGCGCCTTGACAAGAAAACAATCAGGTGAGGAAGCCGAGAGAGCGGCTCTTTGAGCGCAGCTCCACGCTCTCCTGGGGACAGTGAGCCTCGGGTTCGAGGAACAGCTTCTGGCTGCTCTGTCTCCTTTGCTCACTCGACTCTTCTGAGCTCCACTCCTCCTCACCTGGGGCTCTTCTGGATCTCTCCCCCATGAGCTCCTGCAATGGCTACTCTTGTCCTAGGATGGACATTGCTGGCTGACTCTCATTTGTGTGAAATGTTGATTAACGTGAAGCAGAAATGGTCATTAAACTGGGAAAGCAAACCAACCGACCGACTGACCGACTGACCGACCGACCAACCACCGACCGACCAAGCACACCACTTACAAGGATGGGGCCCAGAACAGGAAAAATGACAACTGTGACAAGAGTAACTGCTAGGAGGTCGAGGGATGAGAAAGACAATGGTAAATCTGACTCTGAGGACAAATTGTGAAATACAATACTAATAAAATACTCTGAGATATTTTTATATTAAAAAGCAAGGCAGAATAAAACGATGAAACCTTTCTCTTTTAGCAGGAGGACACATACTTGCTTATTTCTGTCTAATTTGTAAGAAGATAGACATAGATATGGGCAAACTTTTCCTAAACTTAACAACTATCAAGAATATCAGCAAGAGACAGGCTTGATTGCACAAGCCTGCAATGCTAGCATGTAGAAGGCTGACAGGAGCACTGCAGAGTTCAAGACCTGCCTAAGCGACACAGTGAGCTTGAGGTCAGCCTGAAGAGCTAAGCAATACCTCATTTTAACAAGAAAAAAAAGCCAGGCGTAGTGGTGCATGCCTTTAATCCCAGCACTGGGGAGGCAGAGGCAGGCAGATCTTTGTGAGTTCCAGTCCAGCTAAAGCTACAGGGAGACCCTGTCTCAAAAAGACCATAAAAAAGAAAAAAAAAAGATCGGGGATGAAGTTCAGTAAGAGCATCTGCCTGGGGAGGGCAGTGATGTAATGTCAGCTGGACTATTAGACGGAGGTTCTGGGTACAGGACATGGAATGGACGTGGTGTCCCATCCAGGGTCCTATGGTTTTGCCACGTGTTTTCCTCCCTTCATTCATGGTTCACACTGTAAAATTTCAGCACTGACTGACATAATGATGCCTGGATGACCAATCAAATGCATTTCTGCATTTTAGATACATGTCCAGGAAAATAATTTTTAAAGCCTAAGTGATCGCTGAAGACAACTTTATTGAGATTACACTTAAACATGAGAAGGAAAGAAATAGCAGTTACCTGGTGCACGAAAGATTTATTACCCTTGTGGATAGTGAAAAAGACAGTTAATCATGGAAACAGGACTCTAGACGTAGAAGGTACCTGACAGTCTTATTTGCTTTTGCCTGATCTGCCTGCAGCATATAAGCTCTCAAAATATCCTAAGGGAAGGGGTCCTAGCAGCCCACTGCCTTGATGAAGGCAGGAATTTGAATCCACAGAACTTCACATGAATTTAATCATTCATTACACAGCTCTTCTGCTCCACAAGTTCTCTGGCATGGAAACCAGGCTCCCGTTCCTCCACCCCAGTCTCTTCCTGCCTTTCACCTGTTATACTCAAACCACACTCCCCACCCGACCACCAACTGCCTGTCTTAGCTAGCCTTTAAATACCTGACAGCTACTTCCCCAACACTTCTGTTTTAATATCCCCTGAAAATCCAATTCCCTCCCTGCCTCACAGACATAAATTTAACAGAGTATTTTGTTTGGTTAAAAAAATAATCAGTTGCACCCCAGGTACATTTCTGGGTAGCTTTTTGTATAACTAGGCCTTAAATTTGTGGTTGACAAAAGGTTTGCTGTGAGCTAATGGTCCAAAGCAGCTGCTAACTCAGTCTTAGGCTTTCCTTCTGGAAGCAAAGAGTAATGGGGGTCCTTCAGAGGTCACCCAAACCTATTACTCTATTAGAAAGGACAGGTTTGGCAGAAGAGGATGGTAAGCTGCTTGCAAATCATATTGTACAGGTATGGAGGACATGGAGCCAAATGTGGTACAGAGTCAGGTTTAATCACCAGAGCAGTCAGCCAGCGAAAGCAAGAGCAGATAAGACAACTGCAAGAAGAAATGATCTGACAGGCACCGTCGAGCCAAGGCCAGAGCTGCTATGGCACCTGGCATTGCTAGCTGGTACCGAGCAGAAAGAAAACAAGAAGGCCCATTGGTGAACGTGGGCAGGAAAGAATCTGGACGCGACAGCCACCTGCTTCCAAGGTTGCCTGGGGGGGGGGGGGGAGCAAACCAGCCAAGGACTTGTCCAGAAGCCCTTTGGTTATATACGAAGTAGCAAAAGGTATCAATTTCTAAAATATGGAGAGAGAAAAAGAAAAGCTGGTAATCACGCACATGCAATAAAAATAACTTGGAAGGATTTTTTTTTTTTAAGCAGGCAGCTCTCACTTGCTTTTCTGGAAAGTTAATCTTATTTTGGAGGAAATGCTTGTCTTCTTAGAAGGCGGTGTCATGACACCACTTTGGGCAGTTTTCGTTACTAATAAGTCACTGGTTCCTTTGTCCCTGCTCTACGGAATATGTCATACACTGCTCCACACGTGGTAGCGGGTCCAGCTGAGGAGAACAGGTCTGGTGACCCCCCCTAAATCTGATGGAAGGAGCCTCTAGAGTGGTCACAGTAACAAAGGCTCCAAAGGATGCGCAGGGACTGGGCTCTGTGGTCTCCAGTGCTAAATGCTGGGCCATTTTGAATATTATCTCTGGGTTTACAATAGGCCCTTGTGTTCTCTGTTCATGAACAGAGTGAGCTGGCAACTGTTAAATTTCTTGGGGAGTTATTGAAGCCAACATTAAAACAAAACCAAGTACAGGATTCTCTAAAAAGTGCAAAGTGCTGGGAAGTCTGCCCAGCAGAGCACTGCCAGGTTATCATACAAACCCTGGAACAAAATACCTGAGCAGCCAAACAGTGGAAGGCTAGCTGTGGAGGGCGGCTAGGGCTGGTCCTGACTGTCCCCATGGCAGGGGTCTCCTTCCAATGGGCTGTGGTACCCTGCTACTTGACAGGTGTGGAAAGACAGGAAGAAGAGCACAACAGTGGGCAAGACAAGTGGCCTACTCTAACTACACTATCATTCCAGTCAACAGTTCATAATTATTTTTCATTGAAGTATTTCATTGCCTTCTTTCAAAAAGGCAGATTTGTAGTGAGATAGAGAAGACTGGGAATAGCAAACAGTACTCAGGTACCCACAGGAAGCTACAGGAGCATACACATAGTTGTATACACAGTAGTTGTAACCCTGGCCAAACCAGACTATAGCACACACGCTCTCTACACCCTCAGTGACTTAGGAGTGCTAGCTGGCTTCAGGCTAACTGGCTCTAACCATGGAAAATACAAAGCCCTGCAGGAGGGCTGAGGATTGACCGCTAGGCTCAGTTTCTTAGCAGAACGGGGGCTAGTCTCCTAACCAGTATTCTGACTGTCTTAGCTCTTTCTGTGTCCTTTAAATCACTCCATGGTCTCTCTCAGTGGGACCAACTACAGACATAATCTAAGCCCACATTCTCAAATGGATAAAGAGCAGACTGGCCAGCCAAGTAGGCAGAAACTCTGCAGGACTCTCTTGTGCCTGACTAAACTGTTTCTCTAGCATCCTACACTCTTTCCTCATTTCAGAGATTACATCTCATATTCTGAAAAAAAGTGGAAATAAATTGTAAGAAAAAGGATGAAAGGTTCTAGCTCCCCAATCCACCCCCCCCAGGATGACAAATAAGGGGTGACAGGCTGAATGGGATGAAAAAAATCTATAGCAAAAACACATGCAATCACGAAAACAAAGAATCAGTTTTTATCTCAAGATTTAGATAAAAGAACAACCTAAGGAGTAGAATGAATAAGAAGCCCATTGTTCACCTAATAAATAAGAACTACAGGGCCCAGAGTTTGTTAACTGTACTAAGGTGGGTTTGTTTGTCAAGATGAAGCTGGATATACAAATGAACTCACACAACAGTACATCCTCCTTCTAGAAGATATGCAATGTGCAAGAATGTTGTCTGTAGGTGCATCTGCTCACACATGCAATAGCTGTTTATCCCCACTTCTTTGAGTTAGAACCCATTTTCAAAAGTAAAAATAGAATTCAGGTGGATTAACCAGTAGTATCTATGCATGACAGTTCAATACAGCTCACACGGCATCTCTTCTTATGTGATAAAGAGAGAAAAAAAGAAAATGGCTACAAAAAGGCTACAATTTTTTTTAAAAAATTACCCAACTTATAAATATCTAAAAATGAGGACCTGGGTTCAGTTCCCAACACCCACATCCCAGCTAACAACTATTTGTAACTATGGTTCCAGAGGCTCTGACGTCCTCTTCTGACCTCTGTGGGCACTGCACAACACAGGTGCATTTACATACGTGTACGCAATATACTCATAATAAAGTAAAAATAATAAATATTAAAAAAAAAATAAGTATCTAAAAGAATGGGAAGAGGCCTGTAGGCTCTCCTAGGCTGACCATTTCCTTATCCCAAGACGTCCCAGCACCTGCCATCTCAGCTCTCGGGCCCACTTAATAGCTGGATCCCTCTGCTCCAGACCTGTGAGCTCCCCCAACTCTTATCAGAGAAGTGTCCTCATGCAGCAGATGGTGATTAACACAAAGACCCAAACTGGTGGCTGCAGAGTGCTGTCCCTGAATAGAACACCTATATCAGACCTCTGCCAATCAAGGCAGGATCATTGTGGAAGAGAGGGCAGAAAGACTGTAAGAGCCAGGGTGGTAGATGACCACAGGGGAACAGATCTCCACCCAGCCAAGCAAGTATTCAAATGAACTCACAGCAATGCTAACAACATACACAAGACTACGTAAACTTAGGCCAGACAAAATCCCAGCTTAAAAGTGGGGAGGTTGGTAAGAAATCCCAACCCTAGCTGAGGAACTATTGGTAATCTATAGTGGTTGGGAGAGGAAGAGTTTTCCTTAAGAGTGTGACCCGGTTAGGTTAACCAGCTCTAAACAGTGAAGGGCATCTGGGGACACAAATTTGACTTAACAGGCATTAATATACGTAACAAGTACATGAAATCAGGCAGGAGGCACTAAACCAAGGGTGCGGATGGTGGGGGAAGGGGATCCAAATATGATAAAAATATATTGTATGAAATTCACAAAAATTCAATCCAAAATGAAAAAAAGAAATTAACTGCACTCATGCTCTACCCCTCTCCCTGCGCCTCTCCTTTCTTTGTGGCTCAAACCCAGACGGTGGAACATTTCAGAGAAGTGTTCTGCCACTGAGTTCTGTCTGTAGCTCTTCCCATAACTTTTTTTCACTTCTCTGGAAAAAATTAATAAAAAAAAGAAATTATTCTAGTTTTCTTTCATTGCTGTGACAAAACACTCTGACCAATACCAACTTGGGGAGGAAAGCGTTTATTTGGCTAACATCTCCCAGGTCACCGTTCAACACTTAGGGAACCCAAGGTAGGAACTCAGAGCAGGAATGTGGAGGCAGGAGCTGAAGCACAGGTCATCGAGGAACAATGCTTACTGGCTTGCTCCCCTGGCCTATGCTCAACCTGCTTTTTTATATAGTACAGAAAAACCTGCCAGGGTGGCACTGCCCACAGTGGGCTGGGCCTTCCCACATCACTAAACAATCAAGAAGATGCCTCACAGCCATGGCCCCAGGCCAGTCCAATGGGGAAATTCCCCAATTAAGGCTCCCTCAACCCAGGTGTGTCAAGTTGACACTAAAGCTGTCCAGCGCATTAATATAAGGTAGCCAACTTACATATAAAGCAGCAATCAAGTCTATGACAAAATAAAGCAAATTTAAACTAGATCTTCAAAGTTACGTTTTTTTATCTAGATAATCAAGAAGCATGTTTGCATAATGAAATTAATTATACATGAAATACACAACACAGCATTCTCTTACCATTCATAAATCTTGGCAAATACCACTGCATTCTAATTCATTCATTATATGCTTGCTTTCCCTTTTCTTCAGCAGGAAATTTGCAATGATTTTTAACATGTCTGTTAGCTATGTATTAATTCCAGTGTATTTATAGTTGAAAATTTAACTTTTATAGGTGTTTTTCCTTATTAACACTTTTCCTCTTTTTATGAGATAGCTGTTCCTTCTATCTAATTCCCTGGTGAAATGAACAGCTGATTTGTTTTCCTCAATGATAAGAGCAGAGGCCAGACTTTTACAGTCACACTTTGGGAGCATGTATGTATCTAGAGGCTTTGATGTACACAACTCTCTTGTCCATTAGGCAGAAGCCTTCCTGTCTTTAATTAGCGTCCATAAAATGCATGGGTTAGCCAAAAGGCAACAGTGGGGAGGGTCATTCATGGAAATAACACAAAAATATTCTACCCTAAAGTACTTGAGTGGCTGGTTCTCTAGAAGAGCTCACTTTCACATCCGGTTATGTGCGAGCACAAGTATGTGTTGTTACTGTGCAGGAAGGATGGAGCAGGTGCCTCTGGGGTAGAAATCCCTGTAATAAGAAGTTTCCAGATACTGGGTGTTCTGCTATGGTCAGAAACAGCCCTCTGCTTGAGCCATGTCAGGTCTCTATTTTTAATAGAACTCAATGAATTAAATTTGTATAAAAATTTGCAGTAATCTCAGTGCTCAGAGGGTAAGGAAGGAGGACTGGTATAAGTTCAGGCCACCCTGGGCCAGAGAGACTGCTTCAAAAAAAATTAAGTAAATAAAGGGAATATGTGCATAGTTTAGTTTTTAAAAAAGGCCAAGTTTTAGTTTTTAAAAAAATGGCCCAAAATGGCTAACAACTGGTTAGCAAAATTTGTGAAATTTAACTGGCTCTCGTGAGCTGACAGCTTCCCCCTTTCTTGTCCTGCAGGGCCTCTTAGATTTTTCTAGAACTGAGCTTTCTGTTTCAATTATTTGGAACAGACTTGGTTTTGCTATTTCTGAGTCCATTTCTAGCCTATACCTTTCACATGGCATACTGTTTCACAGTTAACTTCCACATAAGCAGGAGGTAGTATATGCTAAAATGATGATCAAGTACAATATTTAGGTGAAACAGTGACACAGTCACTTATCTTCAGGTACTACACTGAACTAAAGGTGCCAAATCTTTATGTGACTGGCAGCATGCTAGGCTTCACACCAGCATCACCGTAGACATGGGAGAACTGAGCTCATGCACCTGGTTAGGACAGCTGTCACATCTTCGCGCTAGAGCAATCTTTCTGCTCCATTATAACCCTATGAGATCACATTCTTCATGACAGCACTGCCTCAAGGATGCTCATGACTATAATCTCAGCAACCCAGCAGCTTAGAAGGTGGCCTTTGGAGCTCTTCCTCTAAAACTTCAGCCTCAAGTAACTTCAGGATAATTGCTAGAGTTTTGTTTAAAATCCTTGAACTCCTGAATAGAAATGACAATGCTCCTTGAAGACTTTTGTATGCAGCAAAAGTGATAGCAAATGTCATGTCTCCTACCACCTTACAGAGGACGCTAGGAGCAGACGAGCCAGGGTACCTTGTCTCTTCTGGGCTCATCTATCTTTCTTGACCACCCACTCTGATTTAGTCAACACAACGCCCTCCTAAAATGACTCGGAATAACTTATTTCTGTTTTCTTTGGTTTCACACTGGCCTATTTGCTTTTGTTGATAAAGTTGCTTTTCTTCTTTTGAAGTTATCTGTGCTTGTCTTGTGTGTGTGTGGGGGGATTGTATCCTATACTATGTGACTGTTCAAATTTTTATTTTCCACTAAAAAGAGGAGAAAAAATTTTAGATTTACTATAAACTTCTTTGCCATTTGGGACAAATCTGATAATCATCTATATGGTTTAAGAAAGAGTTGGGGGGCTGGAGAGATGGCCTAGTGGTTAAGAGCGCCGACTGCTCTTGCAGAGGACCCGGGTTTGATCACCAGCACCCAAATGGCGGCTGAAAACCGTCTGTAACTCCAATTCCAGGAGAACTCCAGTTCCAGGGGAATCTGAGACCCTCTTCTGACCTCCGTGGCATTGCACGACACGGGTGCACAAACTTGCATGCAGACAGTATATTCATACACATACAAAAATAAATAAAATAAAAAAATATATATAAAAAAGAAAGAGTTGACCTAGATTTGATTTGTAATTTTGTATGAAATGCACAGAGCTTCAATAAAAAATTGGCTTTGAAAAAAAAAGAAAGAGTTGGCTCAGGCATGGTGGTAAACACCTTTAATTCTACCATTGAAGAGGCAGACATAGGCAGATAGATCTGTGAGTTCAAGCCCAGCCTGGTCTACAAAGCAAGTTCAGGGCAGCTGGGGCTGTAGGGAAACAGTGGCTCAAAAAGAACAACAAAAAACCCAGTTGGTGCCTGGCATAGTGATGCACACCTTTAATCGCAGTACTTGGGAGATCTCTGTGATATCAAGGCTAGCCTGGGCTACAGAGTGAGACTCTGTCCAAAACCCCAAAAAACCTGGGGCTGGAGAGATGGCCTAGTAGTTAAGAGCGCCTACTGCTCTTGCAGAGGACATGGGTTCGATCCTCACCCACATGGCGGCTGAAAACCGTCTTTAATTCCAGTTCCAGGGGACTCCGACGCCCTCTTCTGAGCCTGGTCTACAGAGCGAGTTCCAGGACAGCTGGGGCTACAGGGAGACCCTGTCTCAAAAAGACCAAAAAAAAAAAGTATCTATTATACACACATGTATCTGTTGTTATACACATATATACTATACATGTACAAGAATATATTTTATCTATATATAGATATATGCATTCTTCTTTTCTGTCTGTGAAGCATTTAATGGATAAAGTTGGGGGTAGTTCAATGGCAGAACATGTGCTTAGCATGCACAAAGCTTTAGATTCAACTCCCAGCAATTTAAAAAAAAAAAAAAGCAAAACAAAAAGAACCCAAAGTAGTCATCAAGTAAAATCTCAATAAAGTCCCTGAAATGCATGCAGTCTTAGAAGTGTTATTTTTTTTCTTTTTGGGCAGGTAAATGGATGGAACTAGAAGATATTATGTTGAGTGAAGTATCACAGTCCCAGGAAAACAAACAAGGAATGGTATCCCTCATCTGTGGATGCTAGCAACAAGTACCTAGTTGTAAGGCAAACAAAGTAACGTTAATGTTATGTTCCTCGTGATCTGGAAAAAAAAAAAGGTGTTATTTTGCTCTGTGATTTCCTTGCATTTTTCTTCATCTACTTTGAATCTCTAACATGGGGAGCAGATTCTATCACCTCAGCTATTTAAGAAAATCTGAGCCTTTCCTTGCCCCACCTTTCTCCTCAGCTCCTTTCTTAGCTTTCCCTGAACACTAAACACCATCCACATGACAGTAAGTCATACTGCTTCCTAACAGCTGACAAAGGTGAACAAAAAAAAGTCTTAAAATCTTCTGGGCTGCTAATTTCTAAGATGACTTCAAGCAGTAGGTTTTCTTTTATTAGGAAGGAAAATTTAACATTACACCATTCAAATGTAGCCTATCTAAAACACCTGGAAATAATTTCAAAGTTTTCAAAGTCACTATTCTAATAGGTATCACTTCCAACCTAACCATTACTGGCCTTTGAAACATAGAAGCTAAAAGCATACTGGACAGATCAAATACTATAGATAAAAGCATTTTGAAAAGCATAGTCCTATGAAAACATAAGGTGGTGGTATTAAAAATGGATTTGGACATGAAATCCCAAGCTCACTCATTTCAATGATTCCTTCATGTTTGGAAGAAAGCAGAAAGCAGGGAGACTTTAATCCAGATCCAGTTCAGCATCTTACAAGGATCACTTCAGGCCAGCCGACTTTAATCAAGCCGCACTCCCTCCACACATGACTGGAAACAAGCTGAGGTTTGGTGGAGGGCCACTGCTCACTCAAGGCCATCCTGCTCACTTTCTTGGAGGATGGCTGGAAATTATGTGATCAAATTTGAACGTAACTTTAAGAGTTGTGTGTGGTCTTTCTAACAAAGAAGAACGCTGTATTTGTGGCTGAGTTAAAATCTCTTGCCTGTAACCAATTAATTGATAGAATAATCACAATAACAAAACCCGACATAAACCAGAAGAAATGTTAACATGTTAACTAACTGAAATTTCTGGTTTATTTTCCTTGATAAGACAGAGACTAGAATGTTGAAGTTCTGCTTTTGCTCTTTTTAAACAAAGAGAATCGGCATTTGTAGTCAGCATCCCCTCTCTGTGCTATGGCACTGAGCTACATCCACAACCCATGAAAACTTTAAAACTAGGGCTGTTGAGGCTAATAACTTTAGGTATCCTACATCTAAAAGACACAAATACAGTAAGAAAAGCCAGATGTTTTAAAGATTTATGCAATTCACCAAGACACTTCAAACCTAAGAAGACAAACTTTTCTTTCTAGAGAAAGGAGAAAAATTGGGTTCATAGATAGCAGTTACTAGTAATCACTGTGATCCTATCTTACTGCTTTGTGCTTACTAAGTGCTTGAACAAACATTCCCTTATTTGGGCTTTGCAACATCATGAGAGCTAGGAAGCCCTGGCATACTGATAAGGGGATTAACAGCGGTAATGAATCTGAGTATGTCTCACAACAAAACGTGATAAACTGCCCAAGGGCAGAGATTATATACACTCAGTGCACCCTGCCTCTTAACACAGTATGAGCAAGAGCTCAGAACATATCTACTGAGCTGAACCACACTGATAATGCATCTAATGCTAATTCCATAGGAAAACATATGCATGCGCATGTGCAAATAAGGAACGGCTATGGGAGTATGCATGCTGTCTGCTTACTAGCATTCGTTAGGAGTGCTAAAGAGATGACTTCCTTTTACTTTAATGATTTTGAGCTACAAAAATCTATATATGGATGGATGGTTGATTATATGTGTATGTATATGTGTGTGTCTGAATGTGGGCATGTGTGAGCCACAACATGTGTGTGATCAAAGGACAAACTTGGGCATCCACCCTTGCTTTCCATTTTGCTTGAGAGGGTCTCTTGTTTACAGCTATGCATGATGCCAGGCCAGGCTGCCTGCATGCTTCCCGAGGTCTTCTGTCCCACCTCCTATCTTACCACAAGAGCGCAGAGATTACAGATGCACACCGCCCATCTGGCACAGGTTCTCAGTCTGAACTCAAGTCCTCCACCTTGTTTTACACAGGTTCTCAGTCTGAACTCAAGTCCTCCACCTTGCTTGGACAGTGCTTTAGTCACAGAGCCAGCAACCTAGCCCTATGTTAGCATTTCTAAGGTTGTTGGCCTTTTTGAAATACTAAAATAACCCCCAATGACCGCCCTCAAACAAGCTTCTGAAATTCATCAGTGAAATAAAAAAAAAAGTATAGTAGCTAAACTTGTCAGCAAAGAATTAGTATTAACTTAAAAATAAACTTTTAAATTCTTTAATTTTTTTGAAAGAAAAAAAAGGCACCTTGCAATTATGCTATGGTTAGGGCACAGGGCCCTAAATTATTCTACTCTAAAATAGGAATCATGGTGCATATAATGATCAAATATATGGGAGAAAGAAATTTAGACTCAATAGGTACTCACTGAGCACCATAAGATAGCAAGGAGTGTTAAAGAGAAATCTATTCATTTAGGACTCAGAAAATATCTGATTCAGTTCACCCAAAGCTTTCCTTAGGTACACATCCAACTGCAAGTCCTCCACTTTGAACAGAGTCAAACCTAATGACATTTTCTCATTATCAAAGGTGGTTATTCCTGAGACTCTGTAGCTTTATTACATTTAACAACAGCTAACTTGTCCTTATTTTCCCTAACACAGAGGCATTTAGCTGGTGTAAAATCTGGCCAAGTAAAAAAGATTCATTTTATCAGGGATTGCAAAATGGCCTATCAGAATACAGACCAGATTCTGTAACTCAAATTTGAAAAAAGGTCATTCTTTCCTCCTTGGGTACTGAATTGACCTATTGTTACTGGATACTCCTGGCTGTCTATAATTATACGCCTTCAAATAAAGAGGGCAAACTTACTCTTTAGAAATGCATACTGCTCAGTCAACTAAATATGCCATCAAGGTCTTCAACTTAAGAATTCTTTATATGTCTCTCAAACTAATGTAAAATTTGTTCTGTCCCACGTAACTCAAGGTCTTCTCTTCCAGGTCTGAGATACCAATACTGCTAGAGGCCACAGCACCCAGACTAGGACACCCTCAGTCTGCCTCTGCTGTGTACTGGGAAGCCCCTTGCCTTTGTACTTGGAAACAGCTTGATCTTAGGTAAAGAACCTCAACTGAAAGAGCTTCCTGCAAACCCACTAGGTAACAAAATAGGGTGACTAGATTCTCTTCTAAATTTGGTCTCAGTCAAAAGTATTGGGCAGCTTGGATCTTCAGCCCAAGTTCAATCCTGGTCCCTTCAGTGAAGGTTCTTGTACTGTTTTAGAGACTAAATTTTATTCTTGGAAAGCCAAGCTACTCCAAAGATCCATTCCACAAATTTCTGAGCACTAACTTTTTTGTTTAGAGACATAAGAAAGAACCACATGTCAGTCTCTGAATTCCTATGTCCTAAGTTGAAATAAAAAGGGTAACATTTTAGTGTTGACTTATATTTAAAGAACGATTTGAACATCAAAAGGATAGGAACTGCCTTCTAAAAACTGGAGAATTAATATGGTCCAATTGTACCTCCAGCATTAGTACAGGGCCGCCAAGATGGCTGAGTGGGTAGGGGTGCTTGTCACAAAGCCCAAGGACCTGAGTCTGATCCCTGGCCCCTACATGGAGGAAGGAGAGAACTGATTCTCCTGTACACTGTCTTTTGATCTCCACATGTAATATCTCCCCACCATACACACACACAGAGTAAATGCCAAAAAATAGTTTTTGGAATAAGTACAAAAGGTATCTAAAGTTCTAAAAAGTATGACTACACAACTCATCATCCAAACCATGATTTTTCAGGAGTGAAAAGGACACTATTAACAACTCCAGGACCACAGGCATAAACCAAGACACCTAAGGACCTGCCACTGTGTGGCCTCCCTACTTAAAAATGATTCTGGCTTTACTAAAGGACAGAGAAGGACTGAATGGTGCCAATGCTCGGCTTCCCCTGTATTTTCTTGCATCCTGTTTTCAGAATGTAAAGAAAAAAAAAAAATCAATAGAATATACTGAAGAAAATAGAAACATGCAAAGAGTAGATGTGGATATCTGCTACATTTCAAAGTAAATTTTAACTTGGTAATGGTTTTGGGGGTTTTAGAAAAATTTTAAATAATTTAGAATTCCATATCAATACCTTACATTATTTATAAGTGTGTTATAATAATCACTTTAACCTTTTGTTTTTGCTTTTTTTTGAGACAGGGTGTCACTGTGTAGCTTTGGCTGGCTTGCAAATCAGCACACAGACCAGGCTAGCCTTCACCTCAGCACACAGACCAGGCTAGCCTTCACCTCAGCACACAGACCAGGCTAGCCTTCACCTCAGCACACAGACCAGGCTAGCCTTCACCTCAGCACACAGACCAGGCTAGCCTTCACCTCAGCACACAGACCAGGCTAGCCTTCACCTCAGCACATAAACCAGGCTAGCTTTTATCTCAGTACACAGGCAAGACTAGCCTTCACCTCAGCACACAGGCCAGGCTAGCCTTCACCTCAGCACACAGGCCAGGCTAGCCTTCAACTCAGCACACAGACCAGGCTAGCCTTCACCTCAGCACATAAACCAGGCTAGCCTTCAACTCATACACTCACTTTTCCTGGCTATTCCTCCTGGGCACTGCAATTACAGCCATGAGCCACTATGTTTAGTTACTTGTTTGTTGCAACAGACAATTTTATATTATAAAGTCTAACAAACTTCATTCCAGGTATAAACCTGTCTAGCTGCATAAGGGTTGTATTTCAAAATTATCTCCAAAAACAAACCTAGATATGTGTCAAAAATATACAAAAATGAGACTTTAAGTACCAAACTCAAAGCTAGAAAATGCTCAAAATTTCTCCAAAGAGTGGAGATATTTTGAAAGAGTTGAGGATACCTGTAAACAATGAAGTTTCAGGCTAGAAGCATCATTAGAGTACTTTGAGTCTAGATTGTGTGTGTGTGCACGCGCCACATGGAAGAACGTATGTGAACACACGCTTAGCCTAGCTGCCTACGCCAAGTTCTACAACTGCATTTTTTTAATTTATTATTTTGCATGTGTATGAATGTACTGTCTGCATGTAGGTTGGTGCACCCATGTTGTGCAATGCTGGGAGGTCAGAAGAGGGTGTCGGATTCCCCTGGAACTGGAGTTAAAGATGGTTCTTAGCTGCCATGTGGGTGCTGGGAATCAAACCCAGGTCCTCTGCAAGAGCAGTCGGCGCTCTTAATCGCTGAGCCATCTCTCCAGCCCCAGAAAACTGTATTTTTTAAAATTAATTTTATTTCTTTCTGTATGTGTATGAATGTACTGTCTGCATGCAAGTTTGTGCACCCGTGTCGTGCAATGCCGCGGAGGCCAGAAGAGGGTGTCGGATTCCCCTGGAACTGGAGTTCTCCCGGAATTGGAGTTTCAGACGGTTCTCGGCCACCATGTGGGTGCCGGGGATTGAACCCGGGTCCTCTGTAAGAGCGGTCGGCGCTCTTAACCGCTAGGCCATCTCTACAGCCCCAGAAAACTGCATTTTTGATGGCAGCTGGGAGAAATAAATTTTTGGTAAATACACTGACCATTAGAAAAAAAAAATGAAGATGTAAAACAGAGGCACATCTGAGGAATGCAAATTTCCCAAGAAGCCAGACCTCTAGCCTCTTCTGATTTATTGCCACTCACTTTTCCATATACTATGCAGAAACCAAGTGAGAGGAAACTAGAGGCTCTCGATCGAGATAATCTCCAGGGGTGTACCTGGGAGGCCATGGCAGTCATAGTTTGTTCGTGCACCCAAGCCTAAATGCATGTTGGTGACACACATATGTATGTATATGTAGCAAGCTTGGGCTCCATGTCAGACATGCCCAAAGAATGGTGATCCTTGTCTTAGGAGCTCAGAGACACAGACTGAAAACACAAACAATGTATTAGAATGAATGTTCTCAGAGGAAAGTACTAGAAGTAGTATGGGGACTAAAAGCAATGAAGCTAGGCATGTCAGTGTAGAGCAGCCGGGGAAGGCTTCAAAGATGAGGCACCATTAGAGCTGGGACTTGGATCTAACTAAGTCCAGTGAGCAGCTGAGATAGGGTACGAACTGTGGTGCACACTGTATTCAGAACATGGGGCCAGGGTTGAAGGGAGCAGGACGGACATAAGCAAGAAGGCCATTTTCCCAGACTGTGGATAACAGATAACTGCTGTCAGTTTAATTTGTTCTTTTGAGGAGCCCACCTTTTAAACTGTCCTCTATGATAGTATTCTCCCTTGAAAACCAGAGACCTGAGTTCCCATTTTCTCTCTCAACACCAGACACTCCAGCTGGAGAAGACCTAGCCCTTCTCTGGGCCTGGGGTTCCTCATTTATAGGGACTGGACCACCAGAGCTATGAAATTCAAGGACTCTCTAAGCAGAATGTCAAAAATCATTACTGTATACTTTCATTTTTACAACCCTGGAGAGTAGAGAGAATTAATAACAGATATATCTAGGATAATTTCAACTATACAGCTGAGCAGAAAACCAACGCACAGCTAATAAGGGAGGGAGGGGTAGTGTAATATATTGGAAAGCAAAACTTTGTCTCAGTTTTTTTCATATGCAAAAAAGACAAAACTTTATCACTAAAGTGAGACTTACAGAAACAAATCAAAAGTTACTCACTGAATACCTGGCATGCAATAAATGCCAACTAGATGCTGGTTAGAAATGGTTTGAGACAGCTTTGAAGTACAATTCTAATCATATCAGTTAACCAAAGACATAAATATAATGAAGCTGGTTATATAAAATCACTTAGAAAGTGAAAAGTTAGTGGTTATTTTTGAAAAATTGAATGAAGGCTTGTAGCTTTGAAGCAAAACAGCTATTATGCAATAAACCAACTAATTGCTGCTTCTGTTGAGACCTAAAAGAAACTATTCCTGTCTCTACTCTAACCTACTCCTAGGGGATAGAGAACTTACCTTTGATTTTCAAAGCATATCTGATTTTTTTCCAGCCATTACAGAGTCAAATATCGAAATGAATTTAGATACAATGGTAAAGGAATAACAACTTTTACTTCAATTCTGCACTTGGATCAATAGCCCCAAATCCTTGGAAATATGATCATCAATGCAATTACGTGCTGAACTGCTGCAAATTAAGAAACAGTCATGTGGAAAGCATAAAACAAAACTGGAGACAATGTGCTTCTAATCACGGAGACTAGGACTGGTGATATTTTATATCCTGTTGCATTGCCCACTGAGCAGCATGCATTTTCATAATAATGCTTTTCCTTACTAAAACAATGGAAGGAGTCATAACTCATTCTCCAAGATGAAGAGGAAACCAAAGGGGGAAAAATATATAATTGAAACAATGTCTTTAGTATTTGGAAGAGAATAGAGGGGGAAGAAAAAGAAAAGAAAACAGAAATTTTAAGCGAATGCTTTAAAATCATTCTTCAGGTCCAAACAGCAAGCTACACTGATCTCAGCTTTTCCATATTGACACAATCATTTCTTTTACTAAATTATTTACATTATTTTTGACAGTCATTTCTAAGCCTGTAGTTATAAAAAGCCTGCTTGCCATGTGCTGGTTCTGGGCTGGGCAAGAGAAATGTTTTATAGAAATGACACTGAGGAATCTTGGAATGTGCACAAAACTGTGGCCCGGAGAAGCCCAATCTATCAGCATTGAATGCCATTCCAGACGGCTACAATATGCTTTAAGAACCCAGACTGCATATCTTCCAGCTAGGTACCGGCATAGCACAAGCATGGGCCTATCAGGGTCTTTGTTCCTTGTCCTGGTTTGTTGAAAACTTGTGGAGAAGGCTGCCCCCTTGTGTTAATCCTGGCACAGCTGTGGCTTGTTGGCCACCAGAGATGCCAGGGAGAAGCTGGGAGGGGAGACTACCCCAGAACCTATGCGCCAAGGGCTTCTGTAAAGAGACTGTTAGAGCTTTCGGAAAAGCACCAGGACTTCTAAGTTGCTCAAGTCCCATCTGTTCTGGGCCTCTCTGGATGCAGAACCACATGCAACAAGTCCTCAGGTACCAAATCAGAACAAGGACTGCCTTCTCAAAAGCTCCTGACGGTGCAATTCCTAAGTCAGGCTGACTCTAGATGTCACCCAAGACAGTCCAAACATATGGAGGAAGGAAAAGAAGGTACTGAAAGCAGCCCAACAACCCCCAAATGGGATGGGCCAAGACACTGGCAAGGGAGCTGGGAGACTCCTGAAGAGCTAAAAGTGAGGGAAAGTCCTAAGGCATCATGATTCAATCTTATTTTGCATGACATACTTGCTCTAGATAGCCCCACCCATGTGACCATGCTGTTTGTCCTACCAGCAGCTAGCTACCCCACTGGCTACTAAGTTGCAATCAGAGCTAGGAAGGGTTTACAAATAATCTGGAAGACTAAACACACAGAGTGAAAAAATTTACCCTAGTAAGCAAGCAGTACAGAACCACAGACAATAAAGTACAGACAAAATAATGTACATGAGTAAGTGATTAGGTTAGAAAATTAAGCCAACAAAGGTTTGTCTTTTAAAAAGAGAGTATGACTTTAAACACTAAGAAAGGAAGGCTCATCAAAGATGGTTTTGGACTGGGGAGATGGCTAAGCAGGTAAGGGCACTTGCTATGCAAGCATAAGGATCTGAGTTCAAATCCCTTAAACCCATATAAAAGCTAGGTATAGTGGCATTCTCCTCTGTAACCCCAGTACTGTGTGGGGTGGAGACAGGAGGATTGCTGGGGCTTGCTGGCCACCAGCCTAACTCCAGGTTCAACGAGAGACTGTATCAAGGTACTAAGACGGAACGCGAGAGCAGGATGTCTGATGTCCTCTGGCTCCTGTGTGTGCAAGGGCATAAGTACCCACAACTGTGCATCTCTGTCTCCTCCCATACACCTCCCCAACAAAAGATGATTTATACCCATTCTTCCCTCCTCTAAGTCTTTCTATCCCCAAATCTCAAATCCACAGAAGGTTAAAGATTAGGGAAAGGCTATGTCAACACAGGGAAAGATTTCATGCAAATCCCAGACTCTGAAAGATGGAACTGCATTAAAGACCATCCAGGTGCTTGAGAATTAATTCATCCCCCTGAGACAGCAGCAGGTTTGGTCTCTAAAAGTTATAAATCAGGGGCCCTGGGCTTCACAAATAACTTGCAGTAAAAATGCATGAACTCAGGTGGGGTGAGGGGCAGGAAAGGTAAATGAGTCTAAATTGGACTGAGAAATGATGTATGAAATGCACAAAACTTCAATAAAATATTCAAAAAAAAAAAAAAAAAAAAAAAAAAAGAAGGCCAAGGGCAGGAGCCACTTCACAGGGAAGGTCCTTGTAAGGAGTTGGGCTGTTGCTTTATGGCTCAAGTTGATAAAGATGACCCAGAGGCCACAGCATGAAAATGAGGAGGACCTCTTCCCACAGAGACCAGCACCAGGGCATTATTACTCGTCTAAAAATTACTCACTTGATAATAATAAAGTTAGGAAAGCAGAGTAACACAGGCAGAGTTTAAGTTGCGGACCCTCATTCAGCTTCCTGTCACTAGACCCATGGCTCAATATTATAGACTGAATCTTCCCAAATGAACTTATAATTTCACACATACAAGAGTTCCTACCATAGAAACATATGTACATATTGTGTTTATGCATATATAAAACTCTGAAGGATTATGCATTATGCTGACAACACATGTTGTAATCATTTCTAGGGAATCAACCATCCTAGAATTTAATATATTATATTACTAGCTGCATAGAAGAATGTGATCATTATTTTGTTCTGTAAATAAAGTAAAACATCTTTAATATAGACATTAAAGTAACTAGAAGAGATAAAATGATATTAAATTCATATATATTCGAGAATACATGAACAAGAAGAGTAGCCCCAAGCTGTGAGCTGAGACAAAACCAGATTCAAAAGTGAAGTACTGGGGGCTGGAGAGATGGCTCAATGGTTAAAAGCACCACACACACACACACACACACACACACACACACACACACACACACATAAAATAAATCTTAAAGGAAAATGAATTATTGAAATAATCAAAATCAAATGAAGAGGGTGGCAAACAAAACACACCAGAAGAGAACACACAGCCCAGCATCAGCTACTGCATCTGGGAATTCTTTTTCCTTCTTTTGCAATGCTGGAGACTTAACTAGCACTAAGATCTTGCACATGCCACAGTGGGGATTTAAGAATGACAAAAGTGGCAGTACATAGTTGTGAAGGGAGCAGGAAGATGATGTAGATACGCTGCATGTAACTGCGCATCTGGAAAACTATCAATCTGACTCCCTTTACAGGTTATGTGGTCCATGCCCTGGAAGAGCAGAACCAGACATGTGAGACTGACACAGCACAAGACATCAGAAGGACAACAGAAGAATGCAAGAGAGTGGAAGTGCCAAAATATATGACACAGAAAGAGCAGCAGAGACCTTACCCTTCCCGCTCCCTGGATGCTTCCTGAATATTGCACCAAATGAGCACTGTGGCCAACAGGCACTCTAGACTACAACATCCAAGCTCAGCATCCCTGGAAGCACACTTAGGAGACTAAAAGGGTGCTTCGCAAAGCTCCCAGGGAAACTACACGCTTACAAAGCCCAAGACCGTACCCTTCTGTTGACCACACAAAGAGGAAAGAGCCAAAAGAGACTCAGCACATCCCTGTTTCTCCAGCACTGAACAACCTGCCTCTCTCAGGCCAGGATGCGCCTCTGAGCCCCCAGAACACCTGGGGACACAGAACAGAGGAAGAAGTACTAGTTTCAGTGTCAACTTGCAGTTAAACGAAGAATTTCCAATAACCTCACTGTGGCTCTGGGGACAGGATGAGCTTTTCACATTAAAACATAACTGGCCAGGCATGGTGGCGCACATGTGTAATCCCAGAACTCAAGAGTTGGAGACAGGAAGTTTAGGGATTCAAACTCAGCCTTGGCTACATAGCAAGTCTGAAGTCAGCCCGGGCTACATGAAACCATGTCACAAAAAACAAAACAAAACAAAACAAAACAAGCAGAAAAACCAATGCCAACTACTTTGATAATCTTTATTGAGAAATGTTCATATCAAGATTTTTCTCTCATCTGCCAAATTCTGTTTTTCATATATGCATGTGTGTGGTGTACATGTGTGTTCCCATGTGTGAAAACATGTGTGTGGAAGCCAGAAGTTGAATATGGGTATTTTTCTCAACTGCCTTCTGCTTTGCTTATAGAAGCTGAGTCACGTGGGCTAGCCTGCCCTGGGGATTCTGTGTCTGCCTCCCAGGTGGTGGGACTACAGGCAGCTGCCACACTGGCTTTTACATGGATTCTGGGGATCTGAACTCTGGTCCTCATGCTCGGGCACTTAGCTCTTCATTCCCAGAGTCATCTCTCCAACCCCAATTCTAGTATTTTTAAAATAAAAAACTAAGGCTTTCATACTTTTATGTACAAAAGACCTTTTCAAACTTTAAAAAAAAAACAAACGATAAACACAAGTAGCTTATGGTTGCTCCTTTTCTCAAACCTAAGCTCAGTGACCTTAACTGATTCATCCACTGTGAAACACACCAGAGCAACTACACATTAATACTGAGGAGGCTCAGTCCCTAAGGAACCTACACAGTTAGCCTTGCTCCAAATCAGCACCACTGGAGTGGCGGAAGCTGGAAACATTGTGCTTATCTTTGAAGGTGGGATTGCCTTTCCCAATGAAAGATGAACTGACTTATCTCTTACTCTGCAGAAAACTGGGAAAAGGGTACTTACGTTTTAAAAGAACACAATATATTTTGTTCTAAAGTGTTGGCAGCCTACCACACAAACAGTGTGTGCCGCACCTCGCCCTAAAGATGGCGCCGACTTCCTGAGTCACTACAAGCCGTTTCCCGCCGTTGCCTTTGCATTGGACAAACTGCGCATGACTACTGCTCTCTGAGCCCGCGCTTCTGGCATGCAAATGAGGCATCGGACGGTGCACCAATCCAGAGCATACCCGAACCCTCTAGACTGCTATATAAGCAGTGCCTCTTCCCCATTTCGGGGTCCTTCTCCTAAAAGAGCTGTAGCAATAAACTTTACCGCAGAAGAATCCTGTTGTCCGTGTGAAGTTCTTGCTGGCGAGACTACAGCGCGGGACACTAAAGAAGAACTACATGCCTTCAATACCTAGTACTCTTAAAATAATCCTGGAGGTATAATTGATGATTTTTCCATGCAACTGGCAGCTTATAAACAATCAATTTGTTTCCTTTTGAGGAAACAAATCTTACTGAAATTTTGTGGACTTTCTGTTTATGAACAAGATTTTGTCCAGATTGTCATTTTAGAAGAGTTGCCAGGTGTTCTAGTTTGTCTTCCATTGCTGTGACAAAACACTCTGACTGACACCAACTTGGGGAGGAAAGGGTTTATGCAGCTCACATCTCCTGGGTCACAGTTCATCACTTAGGGAGCCCAAGGCTGGAACTCAGGGCAGGAACTTGGAGGCAGGAGCTGAAGCACAGACCATGGAGGAATGCTGTTCACTGGCTTGCTCCCCTGGCTGATGCCCAACCTGCCTTCTTATACAGTACACAACAACCTGCCCAGGGTGGCACCACTCATTATGGGCTGGGCCCTCCCACACTGCTCGACCATCAAGACAATACTCCACAGATGTGGCCACAGGCCAATCCAATGGAGCCAATTCCCCAACTGAGGCTCTCTCAACCCAGATGTGTCAAGTT
This sequence comes from Rhizomys pruinosus, assembly GCA_009823505.1. Lineage (NCBI taxonomy): Eukaryota > Metazoa > Chordata > Mammalia > Rodentia > Spalacidae > Rhizomys > Rhizomys pruinosus. The sequence goes on from VZQC01005688.1 coordinate 126,851, forward strand.
GACACTAAAGCTATCCAGCACACCAGGCATGGTGGCGCACGCCTTTAATCCTAGCACTCGGGAGGCAGAGGCAGGTGGATCTTTGTGAGTTCAAGGCCAGCCTGGTCTACAGAGTGAGTTCCAGGACAGCTGGGACTACAGGGAGACCCTGTCTCAAAAAGACCAAAAATAAAAATAAAAAGAATATATGCCAGTTTTTGTAGTTAATAACTTCTTGCAAATAGAAACAAAAAGAATTCAAACTTTTACTCTGAATCTACCCCCACTTAAGACCGTGGCTTGCTGACCAGGCAGATGGTCTCTCAGAGAAGAATCCAGGACAACAGAGTCACCAGTGTCTGCTTCCTGCTTCATCTGTGAGTAAGCCTGTACACATACTTCTCTGTAGAGAGCTCTCTGCCTCCTACCACCGTGCCAAGTCATAGCATGGCCTCCATGTCCCACACCTCCAAAATGTCTACTTTGGCAGTCACACTCCAAAGCAGGAGTGGGGCTCTGACATTTACGATGTCAGGAGCAGCAAGGATACCTCTCTTCTGCTTCTAAAGGAAGAGAATTCTTTCTGCTAGCTCAAGCTTTTTCTTCAAGAAATTTCCAGACCCTTGAGTCTTTGTACAGTGAATAACTTGGAAAAAGAGGGAGAGTCAGAGAATTTCAGTATCAGCTGGCACCTGATTTCTTTTTGATAGGAATTGTTGGAGAATGTCTTTCAAACTGAATTCACTAGAACAGAGCACTCTGCCTGAGAATGCTTCTGAATGGACCACTTTTTAATTACATACAATGAATAAACCAACAAATGTCATTTTTTAAATGGGAAAAATCTTTTTTAGTTTTTGCATTTTTGTTGTTGTTGCTGTTTGAGACAGGGCCTTCCTTTAGCCCAAGCTGCCTTGGAACTTATTATATAAGCCAGGCTGGCCTTGCGGAGGACCCGGGTTCAATTTTCAGCACCCACTAACAACCATCTGTAACTTGAGTTCCAGGGGATCTGACACCCTCTTCTAACCTGTGCGGACTGCATGACACGAATGCACTTTAAACATGCAGGCAATACACTCATACATATAAAAATAATAAAATTTTTAAAAATTAGGGGAAAAAATAACCCAAATCATAAGTGAGGCACTTAAATATAAAGACTAAAATGTTGGGCTTGGTGGCACACACCTTCGATCCCAGCACTCTCAGCAGAGACAGGTGGATCCCATTGAGCCATCTCTACAGCCCCATGATTTTGTTTTTTATGTGTGCCTTTTGGGGGCCTATTTATCAATGATATTATTTCCTATGAAAAGAAATGGTAATGAATATGATACTTCATTAATCTTTTGCTTCTTGGTATTTTTGAAACTTAACACCTAAAGTTAAGTACCTTCCAGGCTACAAAGTTACAAAGTAGCTAAGGTAAAATTTTAACCCAGAATATTCCACTTACAAATCATACACTTTCCAATTCCCCACTTGGTTCCATCCAGTAAATTCTACAGGACAGCACCAGGAAGTCAAGGAAAGGTGTTAACACTATTACTCACTAACTTTGATATATGTGGATACATATGTATAAAATGCCGGGCATGGTGGTGCACGCCTTTAATCCCAGCACATGACACCTAATCCCAGTACATGACATCTAAGATATTATAAAAGGTAAAAAAATAATTAAACAGATGACACAGATGCACTACTTGAAGAAGCAGAGTATCACCCGTATATTTGTAACCCTTCTCAGTCCCATTTGTCTCAAGGTAATCATGAACTTAAGTTTGATATTCCCATCTGTTCCCAAATACTATACCATATTTACATGCTAATATCTTTTTATATAGACGGTCTGCAACTTCTTTTTTTATTTCATTTATTTATTTTTTTAAATTTTATTTATTTTTTGTGTATGAATGTACTGTCTGCATGTAGGTCTGTGCACCCGTGTGGGGCAATGCCACGGAGGTCAGAAGACGGTGTCAGATTCCCCTGGAACTGGAGCCAAAGACGGTTCTCAGCCGCCATGTGGGTGCTAGGGATTGAATCCGGGTCCTCTGCAAGAGCAGTCGGTGCTCTTAACCACTAGGCTATCTCTCCAGCCCCCAGAAAAGATATTTTAAAGAGAGACACTTGGGTGCTGGGGATTGAACCTGAGTCCTCTGCAAGAGCAGTCAGTGCTCTTAACCGCTAGGCTATCTCTCCAGCCCCGCAACTTAACTTCTTAATGACTGTGTCTGTGCCACTGACCAGAACTCATAATATTGTTCACTTTCACTCATATATGACATTCTATTTTATAACAATGTTATTGGTTTGTTTTTGTATCAACAGGCATTTATTGGTTGAAGTTCTCTCATTAACAGTAATACTATTAACATTCTTCTATGTGTTTCCTTGCTTATGAGTAGAATTAAAGTTTTCTATGATATATAGTTAGAATTGCAGCATTCTGGAATCATGCATTCTTCAAAGCATATCAACAGTTTCAACAGCTTTATGTCTATGGAACACAAGATGTTGTTCAACCTTAATATTTTTGCCGTTCTAATGGATATAAAGCATTTTGTGTTTTAAAAATGCATTTTCTGATCACTGCACATCTACCATGTCTGCCTATATTTATGTTTTAGGCCATAACTGAAACATATTTATCCCTCCAGCACCAGCTTCCTGTAAACCACATAATTACTTTTTCTGAGAACACTCATATGTGTCACATCTTCATGATTACTACCTCTACTCAAAATTCAGACTTACTGTCAACACTCAAAACTCTCTGAACCAGTAGGGAAGAGGGCCTATCCCTTGTAGAGAAAGTGTCAAAAGAAATTTCTGTGGGTCACCCGTGAGGAAGCCTCCAGTTGTCTAAGAACTGCCCCAACCCCTCCCTGACTGGCAATCTGCTCAGGCCCATCTTACATTTCCATGTTTCTGCAATGTTCAAGGGACTTCTAAACTTCTTCCCAGAGCCTCATGGTGATCCAACAAAGACTAAACACTTTAATGATTTTGCTAGCAAGGGCTAACTATTACTTCCATGCATCTACTGTGTTTAAAAATGTCGCTTTCCTGATAGTCCTTTCTCTCTCACAGGATGGTCATGTGTTTTTTGCATGTTGAGTTGTGTCAAGACTCTATCTTCCCATCACCGTTGACTGTACTGTTCCCCTTGAACATGCTCCTTTTCATTTTATAAACATGTTTCATAAGCTTCAGTAAACACACACTCACACAGATACACACACACACACAGATACACACAGACACACAGAGATACACACAGACACACACACACAGATACACAGACACACACAGACACACACACAGATTCACAGACACACACAGACACACACAGATACACACACACAGAGATACACACAGACACACACACACAGACACAGACACACACACAGACACACACACAGACACACAGACACACACACACAGACACACAGATACACACAGACACACACAGACACACAGACACACACAGACACACACAGATACACAGACACACACACAGACACAGACACACACACACACACACACACGCGCGCGCGCGCATGCACATACACACAGAACCCTCCCTCCCCTGAGTCTACTTCTTCGAAGTCACCCTATCCTGCTTCTTCTCGTGCTTCCTTCTGCAGCTGACGAACTTTGGAAAGAGCTACCACAGCTCCTGCTTGCTTCGTCCTCCCTCATGATCTGTTCTCTACTTTTCAAGTGTCATTGAAAAAAGAGCAAAAGAGGAAGATGAAACCCCCGCAGTAGAGAGACTGAGGCAGGAGGATCACAAGTTTCAGGCCTGCATGGGTGACACATAGTGACACCTTGCCTCAAAAAACTAAAAATAAAAGAGGAATATACTCTTTGGAGATGGAGCAGGGGAAAGAATTCTAACCAAAAATTATCCTTTTATCTCATGTAAGGTCTAGATTATAAAGCAGTATTAATCTAAATTTTCAAAAGACACATTCACAACCAATTACTCCAGTGAGAAAACATAAGAATTAAGAGACTCAACCTGCATGATAAATATTTTGTCCATCATACAGCAACAACCGTATCTGAGGTGACACAGAAGGGAACAACTGTGTTCCTATAACCTGCTCAGTGGTTTCTGGGGCTAAAGGGACTAAGCGTGTTACCGGTGCAATGTGCAACTACAGGCCACTGGCTGGAAAATGTTCAATTAGGGTACACATAAAAATGTAAAGGTGAAAAAAAAAATGTAAAGGTAAAGAGAATGCTGCTATAAAACTCAAGAAATTCAGTCAAAGTCACATTAAGATTCAGGCCATACATGCTTTAATAAGAAAAATAAAATAAATGAACTCTCACAAATGAAAAAGAAACTGTATCACAATCCCATTAGTAGGAAGAGTAAAGATGACTAAAAACTTAAAAAAGCTGAACTATATGAAGACTTATTCTTTAAAGGTAGAAGGAAAGACACAACATGAAAAATGACCAGTAAGACTGAGTGGATATGCATTGTTAATGTCATTACAACCAATATTAACAGAGATCTCTCTGCAAATGACTTGGCCAGTCAGGCTTATCCATGACAGCTTAAGTACTGATAGAAGGATTGGGGAAGATAATGTAGGTGGCACAATAACCAGAGAACATAACTTCATTACAAACCTGACAGCTAGCCAGGGACACATGGCTTCACGGATAGTAACATCAAAACATTTAAGAACAACAACAAAAATCTTATGATGCAAAAACTGTTCTACAGACACACAAGGAATACCACCCTTCAGGAATTATTTGCTTCATATGTCTACTCTGATGCTGATAGCTGCATTCCACATACCATAAGAGAGAATTTAATTTTAAAATTAACCCAGGTTATAGCTTGTATGTATTTTAAATTGTTTTGGGTTTTTTTTTGTCTTTTTGAGACAGGGTCTCCCTGTAGTCCCAGCTGTCCTGGAACTAAGTCTGTAGACCAGGCTGGCCTTGAACTCACAAAGATCCACCTGCCTCTGCCTCCCAAGTGGTATTTTAAATTGATTTTAAGAAAACACAGCATAACTGGGAATGAGAGAAATATAGTATGAGAGATTGAAACAAGCAAACATTTTATGCATTAGGCAAGGCTGGCTTTACCAGTGAGAGAAATTTTAAACTTTCAAAGAAAAGATAATTCTCACAGTACATACAAATTCTTCTCCAACATGGTTACTAGGTACTTGAAATATCGCCAGTACAACTGATGAAATGAGTTTTAATGTTATTTGATTTCAAACTATTTAAATTCAAAGAACTGAATGTTAGCTAGTAGCCATCAACTGCATGGTGGAGCTCTTGAAGGAAGAAAAGACACAAGTTTCACATTTGGCATTTTCATGACACTAATAAAATATCAGTCAATTCTACTTATCATATAATAAAAATCTTGATGAAATGCTGATGTGAAATCTAACGTTCTATTAAAAGAATATGCAATGATCAAGAGCTGGAACTAGCTTTGCAAAGACATCTTAATAACAAGAGAATTAAATAGAATTTATGATATTAGCTATAAGAAAACCTCCATGACTTCATCTTCACAGTCAGAGGATCCATCAATAGATAAATTCAGAATCTATTTCTGAAGGATTTTTTTTTTCCTACAAAGAACATGTTCCTAGCATGGTAAGTTGGCACTGTGAATAAACAGGAATTTGTTGACCTAAACATAAACACTAGGGACAGCCCCACTAAAGACTGACTTGCCTAGTCAAGCTTGGTGGCACACACCTTTAATCCCAGCACTTGGGAGGCAGAGGCAGGCAGACATCTGTGAGTTCAAGGCAAGCTGGTCTACATAGTGAGTTCCAGGTCAGCTGGGGCTACAGGGAGACCCTGTCTCAAAAAGACCAAAACAAACAAACAAACAAACAAACAAACAAAAAAACTGACTTGCCTAAAGTCAGGAAGGAACTAGACAGAAGAACACCAGCTATAACATTATCACTGCTACATCTTTTTCAATAATATGAAAATAAAAAGAAATCGGATATAACCATTAGATAGGAAAATTCATCAATCATTATCTCCTATAAAAGGAAAACCACCATAATCAACAAAACAGAAGAAAAGCTTTTACACTGTTTTGACTAAAATAAATCTTCTCCAAACAGAAATGTTGATAATAATATATATTTTTTAAAATTCACAAATTTGAAGTATTATAAAAGTACCACCAAGCCTTAAGGGCCACATGTTGCTGAGATTTCTTTTGAAATAAATCAAGTCAAATTTGTTGGTAAAATCCTTCAAAAGTTTCTTGTCTTCAGGTTATCTCACACAAATCAAAATCTCTCCCTCCCTCTTTTCCTCCTTTCTTTTGCATGTGTGCGCGTGCGCGCGCGCACACACACACACACACACACACACACACACTTACTTCATTCGATCCACACTGAGAAATGACTCATCACTAACACTGACCTTCCTACTGGCCCAGCAACCAAACATCAGAGAACTAAAATCTGTTCAGAAAAGGCTAATTAATATTTATTATTTTCCTTATGCTGTAAAAAGTAGAATATCATGTTTCCTCTCAGAATATGTGCACAAACTTTTAAAGGTTTAACCATATGGAAGAGATCTAAAAGAGTATATGCAAAGGCCAAGGATTTGGAATTCTAATTTAATTTCCCCTCACATTTTAATAGAAGCCTGCAGCAAACATTTATTTTTAGAGATATTTTCAGTGGGGAATTGAACAAAAGGCTATTGTGCATAAAACACAGTGAAGTTTCTTTGGTTCCATCTATATCAACTTTATAAACATCAGGTTGGAATTAAATGATTTTAAACTTGAAATCAACTATTACCAGACTACAAAATCTATTCCATACTTATCAGTGGACATAAATTCTCTAAGTGAGTTACACTGAGTTCAAATGTGAAATCTGCGTTGTCAAATCAGTAAAAGAACTTTCCTCCAGCTTCTGACTACCTAATATTGATTGTCCAAGAATGCCGTATAATGTTTTCATTTCCTCCTTAAACAAAATTTTTTTTATCTGCACTGGATGAATTTACTGGTGACAGCGTTTCTGATGAGAAGCACATGGGTATGAGCCACACTGTTCTCCACCATTTTCTCATTAAATGGGAGTCCCCTTTTCTCTGAGTAAACAAAAGTAAGAAACTGCTCACAGGCTTCCCTGATCACTATGACATCTCTGTCTTAATTTGCAATGTGTGCCTGTGACAGGCCTATAAAGAGGCAAATGGAAACAAGAAACTATCTAAGAACAGTAGTGTGGTTGTTTTAAAACACTGTCCATAAAATCTTGGGTATGCATCCCATCAAAAAGTGGAGTTAAAAGAAAACTGAAGTAAACTAAACTAAATGAAGTGAAGTTCCTTCTTAGACTATGAGACCCCCTTAGTAGCTCACTTCTAACCAACAGACTGTGGCAGAAGCAAAGCTGAAGGCTGTGGAGGGTGGGTCCACCCTGGCTCGATGCCCATCTGATGCCCCAAGTGATGCCACAGTAGTTAGTTTTATAACGTTGGACTATATCCTCACAGAAACAGTTCGAGGGGAGGAATGATTCATTCTTGCTCGCAGTTTTAGTGACTGCATTCCACAGTTCTTGGCCTCACTGACTCTGACTTCGGCAGTGAAGTTAAACATGGCAGTGGGAGGATGAGAGGGGGAGACTGCTCACTGCATGGTACAGAGTGAGACAGAAGGGGTTCTTTATAAAACCACAGCCCTGGTGACCCACATTCTCCAGCTTAGCCCTATCTCTTAAAGTGTCTACAACTTTCCCAAATAGCATTACCAACTGGGACCAAGCCTTTTACAAATAAGCCTTGCGAGGCATTTCATACTCACAACCTACGACGCTCACCAGTGAAGCCTAGCTATCATGCTGTGAGGAAGCCCAGCAGTCACAGAAAGGCCTCTCAGTTCCACCCCACCGTGGTCCCAGCATCAACCTACAGCTATCTTAGTGAAAGTTCTTCTCTAAGACTGAAGCAGCTAGGCTTTGAGCTCCCTCAGCAGACACAAAACAAAATCTCAAATTGCAGATGCATTAAAAAGTCTCCTTTTGGGATGAGGGGCATGGAAAGGGGAATGAGTCTAAATTGAACTAAGAAATATTGTATGAAATACACAAAACTTCAACATTTTTAAAAGTCTCCTTATTTTAAGCCACTAGGTTTTAAGTGTTTATAATGAAGAAATGCTGACTGAAACATGTGGACAATTCTAACCAAACTCAGCTAGTCTAATTTTTCATTTCAAACTATCAAAAAATAAAAAAAAACTATGCTCACATACCTGGTCATAGTCAACTTACCCTAGCAACCTGTTACTGCCCTTAGCTATCAAGCTAGCCTTCTCCTGGGCTCTTCCCAACTTTTAACATCAAACTTCCCAGCCTCCACCTTCACTCTGTCTTAAACTCATTGTTAGCTTTGAAAAGCTGCTTTTATTAAACACCCTGGCTTATGAAACTCACTACCGCTAACATGTGCTGTATGGTTTTAAAATCAATGAACAAGTGAAATTTGCCTTGAAGAGGTTGTTCTGTTCTGAAGCTAAGTAGTCCAAGATGTTCTAATGCAGCCATTCAAATGGGTTATCAGGTCAACCAGGTGACTATGCAAAAATATTCACTGTTCCTTCTAATGAATACTTGGTGGGGAAATACCAAAATAAAGTTTATCTTTAAGAAACACGAGCCTGAAAAGTTAGTAGCTTAGATGGTACCTTGTATAGAGTATCATTGGGAAACTGACGATCCAGCTAAAAACTTTCATGACATAAATAGGAAGAATTTTTAATGTGTTCATGTGACTTCAGATACCAAACTACCACAATATAATTGCAACTTTAAAATTCAATTTTGTAGGTATTTTATAGTTCTGTTATTTGATAGTTATCATAACAAAATGTACTCCTTACACTCCTACTTAATGCTCTTCAAGTTTTATACATGATAAATACAGTAAATGAACCCATAAGGATCCATAGATAATCTCAGAAAACAGTTAAGTGTAGCTGTTCTGCTTCTACTAGAAGAAACAGAACTGTCAATGACGTTAGTAACTTAGGCAATCAGTTCAGATCCTCTGAAAACCCTGAGGCCCAGGAGGGCTACATGACTGGCCGAAGGCCAATATAACTAATTGGTGACATCCTAGGTCTTTCTAGATATTCAAGAAGCCCAATTAGATTTGGAAACAATTATGTCTCAATTTGAAGAGCAAATCAAAGTGGCTAGCCTGGCTCTCATCCCCGAGTGTTATACTCATATCCTTTTGGGGGATGATCTTGTCAATGTGAGGAAACACAACTTTAACAAAGGGGACTCTGGCATGGATAGGAAACAAGAGGTGGGTGATAGAAGTGACTTGGCTCACAGTGTGAACTAGACAACTGATAATCATTCACAGTCAACATCCCTTCTCTTAACTACAAAGGCTTTATGCATCAACACTAATTCTGGGTCTCCCTTGAGTCTATAGTGCTATACAACAAGGTAAGAGAAAAAGACTACACACAGACATGACTAGAGAAGGCATGTTTTTTCCCCAAATAAAAATATGAACCCTGTTAGGAGGCTGTGATGGATAATTTTTATTATCATTTTGACTGGACTGAGAAATGCCTAGGAGATTAGTAAATAACACTTCTGGGTATGTTTCCAGCGACAATTATATCCTGAGAGTTCTGACCTAATGAATGTTTAAGTTTATTCAAAACCTGAATCAGTTACTGGAGAGTGGAACCATGGAGGGTGGGGACCGGGTGGAGGAGACAGGCCACGAAGGATGTGTCAGTGGCTGCCTCTTACCCTTCCTGCCACTGGTTTATTCTGGCTCCGTCCATCAAGATATGCAGTACTCTGCTCGGCTTCCTGGCTGCAATGGATGCAGAATCTCCATACCAAGTGCTCCTGCCACCATGATGTTCTGTGTCTCTGCAGACCCAAAGTCTGCAAAAGATCTCAGTCCAAGGACTAGGACTGAGATCTAAGCAGCTAAATATAGTCCTAAGTATAGTCATACAGGTAATACACCTTGCTTGTCTACTCAATTTAGTTTGTCCAAAAGTGATGTGTCTCTCTAGCATGTTCTTACATAGGTCAATAGGACAAACAATATTCAGTCATTTTACTCTCCTCCTACCACTATTCCACAATTTTTAGAGGATAATAAGAGAGAAGTATTTATTTTCTCCAAGAAAACATGAACAGGTTCAGCTCACAGTACTTCTTTCTACAACAGAAGGTAGAGCCAAGGCTGCCTTGAGAGGGGGTGAGAAATGGTTTTGACACTCCTATTAACATTTAACCTCAATTGTGGACAGAATTTTTTTTTTTTTGTCTTGTTTTTGAGACAAGGTCTCTCTGTAGCCCCAGCTTGCCTGGAACTCACTATGTAAACCAGGCTGGCCTTGAACTCACAGGATCCGCCTGCCTTTGCCTCCCTAGTGCTGGAATTAAAGGCTTGCACCACCATGTCCAACCAAGAGTACTATCTTTTAAAAAATATTATTACTTTTATGCATGAGTGTATTGCCTACTTGTATGTAAGTGCACCCATGCTGCATAATGCCCATGGAGCTCCCCTGGAACTGGAGTTACAGACGGTAGTTAGCTGCCATATGGATGCTGGGAATCAAACCCGGGTCTTCTGTGATAACAGCCAGTGTTCTTAACCATAGAGCCATCTCTCCAGCCGTATGGACAATATCCAAAAACCCAGAAGCAAAAAGTACTGCGTGCCTTATACCTATCACTTGCACTGGAGAAAAGAACAAAACACTGAGCCTTAATTAAAGGAAGTATTACAAAGGCTATCTACATGACTTAATTAAAGGAAGTATTACAATGGCTATCTACACAACTTAATTAAAGGAAGTATTACAAAGGCTATCTACATAAGCACCATGTTGAGTCATGTGCCACTTAGAAAACAAAGTAGTATCTCAGTACCACGGCGATCCCGCAGAGGGCTGAGAGCAGAAGCACAGTGCCTGGCACTCTTCCAGTGTCCTTCTGAGAAAGCTGAACATGGAGCCACATAAAGGTGCGTCAATGGTCAAAGTTCAATGGCATTTTCCAAAGAAGAAAGAAATTAGGAAATACTGAGAAGCTAGGAGTGCTAATTTATGCCTAAAACTTTTTTAATGGATTTGAAAATAAAGAAAAGAATGTATATCTTCCAGACTGTAACAAAATGGCTTTGGCAAATTTCTTAGTTTGAGGTCCACCAAAATTCTTCAAACCAGTAGTTACTCTAGACTAGAACCCTTTTCTCTAAAAATTAGAGAGAATTTCCCTTTCAAAGCAATTACTGAATAAACAGCTCTACTGCTGACAAAGACTGTATGGTTCAGAATCCGAGTATACAATGGGACAGAGCATGCATGCCCTGGTTCCTATGAAGAACCTGCCTTTAGCGTGGCACTAAGCACCTAAAGGAATTCTGTACAAGGAGTGGGAATTAAGCAATAAGTAAGCAGTAAGTACATAAGGAATGATGCTTACAGAAAAAAAAAACAACAACAACAATCAATTAGCAATTAGTCATAATTAGTAAGCGATTCTGAGTGACAGGCATTGGGAAAATGAAACAAAACAAAACCCCAACAAGTTTAAACAGACCACCTCACAACAGTGTGCAAGAACCTGAAATCAACCTGTAGAACCAAAGTGTCTGCTCATGTAGACTGACTTTAAATGAGTAAGAATCCTCCTTTTAGCTTCTAAATAAATGGAACTCCCACTTGAAATGTAAGTATACATTTCAACTTGAGCTTCAAGTAACTGACTTACATGCTAGTGACTCAAATATATGTAAGTTAAAGAAACCAGAAAAAAAAATTATGAAACTAAGGAAAAAGATCAGTTCTCTTTAAGAAGCCACTGGATGTTTTGTGACATTCTGGACACCCTGTGAGGATGGATTCAGTATAGACCCCAGCAGCAACCTACCGAGCACGTTTCCTGGGGGCACCTCCTCCAGATCTTCCAGCTCCCTTCCCATCAGAAGATACAGGCTCTCCAGGGTACAGCAGGCCAGGTGGGGCACCGAAGGGAGGTCCTCTAGTGGAGTTGAGAAGCCTAGTGGAACCTGCATAGGGAGAATCCACGGAAAGCAAGTTAGGAGGCAGTGCTTCACCATGTTCATAAAGTTGTGTTTAGTCAGCAGCAAGATAAGGTACACAGAGCTGAAATGTTACTTTCTATGAGATATGATAAAATTTTATGAATAAGTTCTGAAATGTTAAAAAAAATACTGTCTAAATTCCTGCCTAATTGTAAGCTTTAAGGTCAAGAAACTCATCTGTGAGGGCAGCACTCTTTTTGCAGCTCTCCAGAGCCCTGTATGAGTATGTTCGTGCATCACGCCAGGCACCAGTTCATGACCATACTGTGCTACTATTTCAACATTATTACTATCATAATTCACAATTATTCTAATGTTGTGATAATGATCTTAAAGCATTCAATAAGGACTATACTAGTGCCTTGAAACATGTGAGAATAACTGATTAAAAATGCCAGGAAAAGCTGAGCACCTGGTAATTATATGCTACGATGTTAATCTGGAAAAAAACATATGGTAAAATATTAGAACACTGATGAGAAGACAGAGCACACATGCAGAAAAAAATATGTAAAAGTACAGTAGATTTATGAGCCTTCCTGCTTCATATTTGTGCTTCAGGAGATAGTGCCATGAATGATTCAAGATGTGAGCTGCATAATGTCTTCAGAAATATATCTTCTATATCCAAGTACCCAGAAAAATATTTCAATCAAGTAACTAACACATCTTTGGTGTCCCTAGACCCCAGTGTTTAGTACTAAGAGGAAAAAAATGTCTCAGATACAACAGACATTAAGACAACCAACATCATAAGCATAGAATGACTGATAGAAGAGTAGCAGGAGTGAGTAAACTTATAAAGACTAGATAGGGGTGAAGGCCGACTTGGAAGCCTCATGAAGTGACAGCTGGTTTTTTTTAGCACATAATATGTCTAAATGTACGTGTTCTGCTATAATCATATCTCTACAGGGTATCTCTAAAGATAGAAGAAAATTTAAATATAAGGAACACATTAAGCGTGGTGGGCACATGCTTATAATCCAGGTACCATGCTATTATTTCAACATTATTACCATCAAAGTTAAAAGTGCTTTATTTTTGTGATAATAGTTTTATAACTGGTCTAATCACAAGCTCAAGGCCTGCCTGGGCTACTGAATTAGTTTACAGTTAGTCTGGGTAACTCAGTGAGACCCTGTCTCAGAATAAAATATAAAAATTGGCCTGGGGATATAGCTAAATGGCAGAGCACCTGCCACGCACAAGGCCCTTGGATTAATCCCTATTACTGCACATGTGTGCACTCATACGCACTCACATGCATACACAGGAACACACGTTCCTGAAAGAAGGCTCTTCTCCAGTCTGTCCTACAGAGGAGAACTTTCCCAGCAATACTCACCACATTGCTGTAGATCCCAAGGACAGTCAGCTAAGCTAGGTCTAGCCCCTGGCTTATAGATACTGATCTGATAACATGTTTATGCTTTCAACCTGCCAGATGTGTTATAATCTGTAACATACAGCAACAGAGTAACACAAAAGACAGACACAAAATCTGAGTGGGGTTTACTTCCAAAGTGTGTCTGAAATATTTCACACATTTTTTTCCAAGTAGAATTAGGTTGGTTTTTTTGTGTGGCTCTGTCTATGAAGCTGTCTTTTCTGCTGCCAATGTATTTTATCAACTGCTTGAGTTGTTTGACATGAACAACTAATTTCAACCTTTATTCTCAAGACTACATTATATACAGATGGCAAATAGGAGTGCTCATGGAATTTGTAATGCAGTAAGTCAGTGCTTCACAAAACAACTTATCATTTGGACAGTGTAGGGAATACGTGACTCTGACTGCTAAAAACAAACTATTTACTATATTCATGCCAAGATATTAAGGTAGTCACAAGTGGGTTGTTATACATATATATCAATACAATACTTGCAGCCTCCCATGAATTATGAGTCCTCATAGACCAAGTGCTACCCTTCCTCCTACAGCCCAGAGCAAGGCTTGCCTAGCCACCAGCAATCTTCAGAGAATAAGTTGCTAAAACTCATGGAATGTGGATTCCAGGTAATTAGAGACTGCCAGCACACTTTCTTCTGCTGAGCCCTCTCTCTCCCACTTGCATTTAATCATGTTCTCCAGGTTAACCTATAGACAGGCTGCTTCCATGAGGCCAGGTCCTTCTGTACCAAAGGGGTCAGGTCCCTCACTGCCGACTGAGTGTCAGGCCCTGTGGCTCCTTTCTCATCCCATGACCATCACTGATGAACTGACATATCTGCCTCTCGTGTTTTTCCACAGTTCTGGCCCATGGGCTCTTTTTTTTTTTTTTTTTCCAAGACTTAGATATTTTTCAACACTGGCTTTCCATGTGCTCTCAAGCCCTCCTGAGTGGATTCCTGGTCATGCAGGTGGCAACTATTATCTGCTTGCTTCCCATACCTTTGGCTCAAGCCTCTAAGTTTTTGGCTAATTTTTTGAAGACCTGCCATTGTCTTGGCACCAGAATAACATCTACATCTACTAGTCCTTTCTTCCAGCCCAAGTTGATTCTTTCCTCCCAGAGAAAAGTATTTAAAAAGGCCTACAAAGCCTGCTTGTTTGCGTTTTTGTATGGTTTCCAAAATGCTACTCAGCAAGCCACTTAAACCAAATGTTACCAAAGCCATTCAACAGGGAACTCAGTGTGCCTTTGTGGCCATACCCCAACAGGGACATCACCAAGTCCTAACAGCCTGAAAGCTTGAAGACCCCTGAACCGTGTGTTGACTCTTCTTACCCGTTGCAAAAACTCAGCAGGACTATACTTTGGTCCCAAGACAAAAATTTTCTTTCCTCTTCGAGCTACTCCACTGAACACACGAGCAAACGCGATGAAGGCCTCTTGGCTGCTGTCTTCATGGGGTGCAGGCACGGGCTGAGGGCTCACACTCGCCGCATCAGGCTCATCACCTGCCAGAGACAAAGGATTAATAAGTGCAAAGAATGCTCTCTGCAACCCAGGAACTTTTCGCACACACAGAACGAATAGTGAATAGTCTATGTTTGGTCCAAGAAATAAGAACCATACTGATAAAAACTACGATGAAAGTGTTGCCAAGCAAAAGCATTTAATATTTTCCACAAAAGCCCCCTTCGAGGCCCAAACCTTAGCAAGGAACTACTGGCAACTGATCACTGCTGGATGAGGGAGAGCAGATCTTCTTAAGGGAGTGACTCTAGATAGGCTGTCTAGACTCCAGTGCATGAACTTGCACAGAGGGACATCTGGGTACAAATGCTTGACCAGATAGGACCAAGAATGACAGAATGCATGAAATCTGGGAGGTGAGAAATGGGGGACACAGATTGGGGAGGGGGTTTAAACTTGATTAATATCTATTTGCGTAAAAACTCAATAAAAATAAACATTAAAAAAAGAAACTCCTAAATAAAAACTAAAATTAAAAAAGGGCTGCTTAGCAAAGTTATACCTCGTGGCTCTTCTCCCTGGGGACTTGTTTCAAGAGCACCCTGATCCTGTGTCAGCTCCTGAGGTGCCTGCCCCTGTGATGCTGCCAGCTTCTCTGCGTGCCTTTGTCTTGCGCGTTCACGTCTCAGGGCAATTTCTTCTTGAGTGAGAGGCCTACAGGACACCACAAACACATTACCATCTAGCAGCATCAAGCCTTTCAGTTTGTCCAAGATGGGAAGGAGCAAGTGCTCATACGGCTGGGAGGATGCTAAATCACAACTCCTTCCAAGAAGAGACTTCTCCAAGTTCTCTCCCAGCTATAGCGGTAACAGGGCCAGACTCTGTGCTCACACTGCATCTCCAATGGCTGAGCTCTAGAACCAGTGCACGGTGTCCATGGCCCTGAGCAGCACAGAACCTTCTCAGATACCTGTATTATTGCTAGTAGGGGTTGAGAACAGGAAGGAAGAAGGGAACAGGTTCCAGACAGCAAGGCTCGGAACATCCTGAGAAGCATGCGAAAGGCCTTTATGAGAAATAAGGTTTTATTTTTATGCTCAAAAATATGTCTTCATGGAGAACAAAGGTTCACAAGGAAAGGCTAGTCAGATTGAGAACTCACAATTCAACAGGTCAAATTAAAACTATCAGGCACTGTTAGATGCAGGAGGTAGTCAGAAAAGGTAACACGTAGGTAGAGGTGAGTGTTTCCCAGGGGTCTGCCTGAACAGATACGTACTGGATATTTCGATGGTTATTTTTTTTTCCTTAAAAAGTTACTCACCAGAGAGTTCCAGAAACTAATAAACAGCCCTGGGGGAGGACGAGAGGTTTCCAGGGAGGGATGGTAGAATGCAGTGAATGAAGGGGAAGGGGAGTATTAGACTACAGAGGGTTCAGTGAGTGGGGTTAGGGGAGAACAGAGGGAGGAGGATGGGGGATAAGCAAAACTACAGGTCTTAGAAAAAGCTACACGGAACCCTACAGAAGCTTCTCAAAGAATATATACATGTAAGATTGAAAGGAGGTATCCCGTATCCTGTAACAGGGAGACACTGTCCCTGCTAGACATCAAGGCTAAACAAACAAAACAAACAAACAAACAAACAACAACAACAACAACAACAACAAAAAAACCCAGTGCCAGGAATGGACTCCCTTTCTAGTTAAACTGCTGCCCAGGTCTCCCATAGACACTCAACAGTCAAGCAATACTAGCCATTGCCTCTGCTCTTGGTTACCAAACAAAATTGACCGGATGTTAGGGCCCTGCTGCCAAAGACACTACATACATGAGCGGAAGAACAAACAAGGAGAAATCAAGCTGCTGCTGGCTGCACAGCCTCATCTCTCCTGACTAGCCTCCACGGGCTGCTGCTGACTGCACAGTCTCATCTCTCCTGACTAGCCTCCACTGGCTGCTGCTGACTACACAGCCTCATCTCTCCTGGCTAGCCTCCACGGGCTGCTGCTGGCTGCACAGCCTCATCTCTCCTGGCTAGCCTCCACGGGCTGCTGCTGGCTGCACAGCCTCATCTCTCCTGGCTAGCCTCCACGGGCTGCTGCTGGCTGCACAGCCTCATCTCTCCTGGCTAGCCTCCACGGGCTGCTGCTGGCTGCACAGCCTCATCTCTCCTGGCTAGCCTCCACGGGCTGCTGCTGGCTGCACAGCCTCATCTCTCCTGGCTAGCCTCCACGGGCTGCTGCTGGCTGCACAGCCTCATCTCTCCTGGCTAGCCTCCACGGGCTGCTGCTGGCTGCACAGCCTCATCTCTCCTGGCTAGCCTCCACGGGCTGCTGCTGGCTGCACAGCCTCATCTCTCCTGGCTAGCCTCCACGGGCTGCTGCTGGCTGCACAGCCTCATCTCTCCTGGCTAGCCTCCACGGGCTGCTGCTGGCTGCACAGCCTCATCTCTCCTGGCTAGCCTCCACGGGCTGCTGCTGGCTGCACAGCCTCATCTCTCCTGGCTAGCCTCCACGGGCTGCTGCTGGCTGCACAGCCTCATCTCTCCTGGCTAGCCTCCACGGGCTGCTGCTGGCTGCACAGCCTCATCTCTCCTGGCTAGCCTCCACGGGCTGCTGCTGGCTGCACAGCCTCATCTCTCCTGGCTAGCCTCCACGGGCTGCTGCTGGCTGCACAGCCTCATCTCTCCTGGCTAGCCTCCACGGGCTGCTGCTGGCTGCACAGCCTCATCTCTCCTGGCTAGCCTCCACGGGCTGCTGCTGGCTGCACAGCCTCATCTCTCCTGGCTAGCCTCCACGGGCTGCTGCTGGCTGCACAGCCTCATCTCTCCTGGCTAGCCTCCACGGGCTGCTGCTGGCTGCACAGCCTCATCTCTCCTGGCTAGCCTCCACGGGCTGCTGCTGGCTGCACAGCCTCATCTCTCCTGGCTAGCCTCCACGGGCTGCTGCTGGCTGCACAGCCTCATCTCTCCTGGCTAGCCTCCACGGGCTGCTGCTGGCTGCACAGCCTCATCTCTCCTGGCTAGCCTCCACGGGCTGCTGCTGGCTGCACAGCCTCATCTCTCCTGGCTAGCCTCCACGGGCTGCTGCTGGCTGCACAGCCTCATCTCTCCTGGCTAGCCTCCACGGGCTGCTGCTGGCTGCACAGCCTCATCTCTCCTGGCTAGCCTCCACGGGCTGCTGCTGGCTGCACAGCCTCATCTCTCCTGGCTAGCCTCCACGGGCTGCTGCTGGCTGCACAGCCTCATCTCTCCTGGCTAGCCTCCACGGGCTGCTGCTGGCTGCACAGCCTCATCTCTCCTGGCTAGCCTCCACGGGCTGCTGCTGGCTGCACAGCCTCATCTCTCCTGGCTAGCCTCCACGGGCTGCTGCTGGCTGCACAGCCTCATCTCTCCTGGCTAGCCTCCACGGGCTGCTGCTGGCTGCACAGCCTCATCTCTCCTGGCTAGCCTCCACGGGCTGCTGCTGGCTGCACAGCCTCATCTCTCCTGGCTAGCCTCCACGGGCTGCTGCTGGCTGCACAGCCTCATCTCTCCTGGCTAGCCTCCACGGGCTGCTGCTGGCTGCACAGCCTCATCTCTCCTGGCTAGCCTCCACGGGCTGCTGCTGGCTGCACAGCCTCATCTCTCCTGGCTAGCCTCCACGGGCTGCTGCTGGCTGCACAGCCTCATCTCTCCTGGCTAGCCTCCACGGGCTGCTGCTGGCTGCACAGCCTCATCTCTCCTGGCTAGCCTCCACGGGCTGCTGCTGGCTGCACAGCCTCATCTCTCCTGGCTAGCCTCCACGGGCTGCTGCTGGCTGCACAGCCTCATCTCTCCTGGCTAGCCTCCACGGGCTGCTGCTGGCTGCACAGCCTCATCTCTCCTGGCTAGCCTCCACGGGCTGCTGCTGGCTGCACAGCCTCATCTCTCCTGGCTAGCCTCCACGGGCTGCTGCTGGCTGCACAGCCTCATCTCTCCTGGCTAGCCTCCACGGGCTGCTGCTGGCTGCACAGCCTCATCTCTCCTGGCTAGCCTCCACGGGCTGCTGCTGGCTGCACAGCCTCATCTCTCCTGGCTAGCCTCCACGGGCTGCTGCTGGCTGCACAGCCTCATCTCTCCTGGCTAGCCTCCACGGGCTGCTGCTGGCTGCACAGCCTCATCTCTCCTGGCTAGCCTCCACGGGCTGCTGCTGGCTGCACAGCCTCATCTCTCCTGGCTAGCCTCCACGGGCTGCTGCTGGCTGCACAGCCTCATCTCTCCTGGCTAGCCTCCACGGGCTGCTGCTGGCTGCACAGCCTCATCTCTCCTGGCTAGCCTCCACGGGCTGCTGCTGGCTGCACAGCCTCATCTCTCCTGGCTAGCCTCCACGGGCTGCTGCTGACTACACAGCCTCATCTCTCCTGGCTAGCCTCCACGGGCTGCTGCTGACTGCAGAGCCTCATCTCTCCTGGCTAGCCTCCACGGGATGCTGTTGACCTACATGTTCAACCCTAACCCAATCCTGGCCCTGAAGTTGGTAGAGTCTGATAAACTTACCCTGCACTCACACTGAGCATCTGGATGGCTGAGTGTGAGACTTGCACTCCTGCTGCAGAGGCTGCACTGCACATGCTGTTTCTCACATTGAACTTACAACTCTGATTTCACTCCCAGACTGACAGCCTCATCCTCTACTCTTCCTCTCTTGTCTCCTGGAGTACTGGAGGTCACACAGTTAAGCACTGCGCATAGGTACTGGAGGTCACACAGATAAGCACTGCACATAGTTACTGGAGGTCACACAGATAAGCACTGTGCATAGGTACTGGAGGTCACACAGATAAGCACTGTGCATAGGTACTGTCCACCTACCTTCTAAGTAGCCACATTCTCTTGGAGCTAATGATATCAAGGATCCTAAAACTCCTTGTACTTTGTACTCTTTTTAACTGACTGACTGTTCACTGCTGTACCCTTCAGATACTGGCTAACCCAACACCAGGACAGGAAACTAGAGTTCAGACCTAGGAGTTGGCCCTTCCAGTAAGGAAACTGAGAGACTGGTCTGGTGAGAATGGCAGCACTGAGGGAGAGAACCGGCCACTGTAGGAGACACGCTGCAGACACCTGCAATAGGGGTGCACCCTGCTTTCTCACGCCTGCTGGCCAGGGCTGCTCTCTGTCCTCTGCAGCAGTGTCTGACAAATCCACTTCTGCTGCAACTTTTCCTAACAGTGACTAGAAACAAAAGCTGTGAGGGATGCATGCTTTGTAGAACCTGTGTCGGGGAAGCTGAATCAGGAGAATCCCAGCTCCAGATCAGAGAGAGACGCTGTCTCAAAAAAACCTGAAGAATGATGCCTGAGGTTGACGTCTGCATGCACACAGCTGCACACATACCTCCTGCCCCACACAGACTACCTGGAAGTATAATTAAAAAAAAACAAGCATAGAGCACTTTGTTATTATTCCTGAGTAGGAGAAGAAAGTACCCAAGACACCTGGCAGCATCTGGAGAGAACTGCTCCCCAGTGCACTTACTAGTGGTCCAGACGTTGTTTATCACCACACATCTACAGCATTAAAGGGAATACACATATGGAGACTTAGATAGTTTATAGAACTTGGCCCAAAATAACAAGGATACTTAATGGAGCCATAATTCAAATGAATCTGTCTGGTTCAAACTTGTCTCCATCACCAACCTATGTCTCCCATTTACCAAACTCTATAGTCTCCATCACCAACCTATGTCTCCCATTTAGTAAAAATTAAAGATGACAAAATTACCACCTTAGGAAAACAGAACTGAATGTTAGCTTTGGTTAGAAAAGACATACAGTTTTTACGTGATGTATTAAATCCTAAAGACTGGATTCCACGATCCAGAATAAATCAGTATTCGAGCTGAGAGTGGTTGTACACACCTATAATCCCCTATCTTAGCACTTGGGGAGCTGAGGAAGGAGACTGTCAGTTTGAGGATAGCCTGGGCTACATAAGACCCCATCTAAAAAAACAAAATAAAATAACGAACAAAAAATTAGCTTTTAGAGTGATCAGTTAATATAAAATGCATAGATATTTGCTATTTAGTATTCATTGGTTAATACCTACTGTGTGTGGCTGGGCATAGTAGTGCATGCCTTTAATCCCAGCACTTGGGAGGCAGAGACAGGTGGATGGATCTCTGTGAGTTCAAGGCCAGCCTAGTCTACATAGTGAGTTCCAGGACAGCTAGGGCTACAGCTGGCTCAAAACAAAAAAACAAAAAACCTACTATGTGCCTTTTACTGTTATGGATACACAGCAGGAGAGGGAACAAAAGCACAAAGCAGAAAAACCCAAGATTCACATTAAGTATCTCCTGAGCAGCCAGTATTTGTTCAGAGCAAAGAATTACGTGCAAGAACATGACTCTGGGTAAGGAATGCCATGGGTAGTGAGCTGGTTAGACTACAGTCAAAGGGCAGATGATACCTCCTGAAGGGAGAGTAGCTGCCTGTCCTAAAGAGCAGAGGTAAGAATGTTCACTGGGGCCGGGCGTGGTGGCGCACGCCTTTAATCCTAGCACTTGGGAGGCAGAGGCAGGCGGATCTTTGTGAGTTCAAGGCCAGCCTGGTCTACGGAGTGAGTTCCAGGACAGCTGGGGCTACAGAGAGACCCTGTCTCGAAAAGACCAAAAAAAAAAAAAAGAATGTTCACCGGGCACTAAAGGCGAAGTTAGCATGTGAATCTGGAGGGGAAAAGAGAGGCAGCAAGAGAATCTACCCAGGTTCAGGTTTCCATGCACAGTGGGCATACTCTGGCTTCTGACACTGGTCAGAGAATGGGTTGCCAGCGAGAAGGGTTGTAGTGAATACAGATGGTAATCGCACTACAGGTGGCTGAAACGATGGTGAGCAGGCAACCAGAAAGAAGAGGCATCTGTCTAGGTAGCACCTGGCTAACAGAGGCTGGTTCTCAAGGAGGAGGCAAAGCAACACAAAGCCCATGGGGATAACAAGCAGAGCAGGATTTGACTGGAAAACTCTGAACAGACTGCTACTTAACAGGCACCCATCACTAGGTAAGACTCAGCAAGTTTCACATAAACCAGAGTTTGGAATAGCAAAAGCAGAGAACATAGAACAGGCGACAGGTTGGGCAGCTGCCTGCTTAGTTAGGGTAGGTGCTCCTCACACACTACAGGGTGCTATAGCACAGATTCTACACAGTACTGTGGAAGACCATAGGCTCTGATGCTAGGCAGGCCTGGATTCAAACATCTGTGCAACCTCCTTCTGGCTATGTGACCTAGAACACGTTACCCATTTTTTCCCCCAAGGGTCTTTAATTTTCTCATAAGTCAAAATGAAACACTAAATACTCTTTCATTGCAGAACTATTGCTATATCAAAGTGGCCCAGTCAATGGTGCTGGGAATATTACAACTGCTTAGTAAAACTGTAAACCAGTTGTGAGTTACAGGAAGGAGTAGTTAAGGCTTGACCTGCAACCTGACTGCCAGATCTTTGCCCCAGAAACAGACAAACAGATCAGTAAGACAAAAGAGAAGGTCTAGCCACAGTCTCGCACACACATAGAGAAACAAAAGCAGTAAAACAACCAATATGGAATAGGATTAATGTTGTACCAGAAATACACTAACAATGATGACATTTAAAAAAAATGTTCATAGAGAACACGTAACTAATATAGTAGAGGCATAGTTACTATTATTCTTTAGAAAAAAAATAAATGATAAAATCAAGTTGAAATCAAGAGCATGTTCTCCAATTCTCCAGTTATTTTCTAGGATTCTGAGCCACTCTTGGTAGCTAAAATATCCAATCCTCTAGGATCTAAAAAAATGGCTGCTTATGCAGATGGTGATTAACAACTGGTGAGTGCACAGAGATTAAGACTGTGGAGAGCTCAGCTCTAAATGGGACACCTGTATCACACCTTTTCCTCCCAAGGCCCAGGGAACATTGCATAAGAGGGAGCAGGAAGACTGTAGGAGCCAGGGGTGGTGGATGAGCACAGGGAAACAACTGTTGTCTGGACACCAAGTACAAATCCTGTGCAAGCCCAAGCCAGGCAAAAATGTAGCATGGACAGGGCAGAGGGAACAGTGTAGCACAGATGGGGCGGAGGGAAGAGTGTAGCACAGAGGGGCGGAGGGAAGGAGGCAGAGGGAAGAGTGTAGCATGGACATGGACGGGGCGGAGGGAAGAGTGTAGCATGGACGGGGCGGAGGGAAGAGTGTAGCACAGATGGGGCAGAGGGAAGAGTGTAGCATGGACGGGGTGGAGGGAAGAGTGTAGCACAGATGGGGCAGAGGGAAGAGTGTAGCATGGACGGGGCGGAGGAAAGAGTGTAGCACAGATGGGGCAGAGGGAAGAGTGTAGCACAGATGGGGCAGAGGGAAGAGTGTAGCACAGATGGGGCAGAGGGAAGAGTGTAGCATGGACGGGGCGGAGGGAAGAGTATAGCACAGATGGGGCAGAGGGAAGAGTGTAGCATGGACGGGGCGGAGGGAAGAGTGTAGCACAGATGGGGCAGAGGGAAGAGTGTAGCATGGATGGGGCAGAGGGAAGAGTGTAGCAAGGACGGGGCGGAGGGAAGAGTGTAGCATGGACGGGGCGGAGGGAAGAGTGTAGCATGGACAGGGCAGAGGGAAGAGTGTAGCAGGGACTGGGTGGAGGGAAGAGTGTAGCAAGGACGGGGCGGAGGGAAGAGTGTAGCAAGGACGGGGTGGAGGGAAGAGTGTAGCATGGACGGGGTGGAGGGAAGAGTGTAGCAGGGACTGGGTGGAGGGAAGAGTGTAGCATGGACGGGGCGGAGGGAAGAGTGTAGCTCGGACAGGGCAGAGGGAAGAGTGTAGCATGGACGGGGCGGAGGGAAGAGTGTAGCATGGACGGGGCAGAGGGAAGAGTGTAGCATGGATGGGGTGGAGGGAAGAGTGTAGCAGGGACTGGGTGGAGGGAAGAGTGTAGCACGGACGGGGTGGAGGGAAGAGTGTAGCATGGACGGGGTGGAGGGAAGAGTGTAGCAGGGACTGGGCGGAGGGAAGAGTGTAGCATGGACGGGGCGGAGGGAAGAGTGTAGCACAGACGGGGCGGAGGGAAGAGTGTAGCATGGACGGGGCGGAGGGAAGAGTGTAGCACGGGCGGGGTGGAAGGAAGAGTATAGCATAGACTGGGTGGAGAAAGAAGCCCCAGCCCTAGCTGAGGATCTGTTGATAACTGACAGCTGCTGGGAAGAGAGTCAATCTTTAAGGGTGTGATGCTTGGTGGGGTGACCAGACTCCAATGGACCCACAACCAAGAGTGTTTGGGGGAACACAAATTAGACTCAATATACCTCTAAAAAAATACAGACATGTATTTGCAGGGGTGGGGAGAGGAGAATGATTAGGAGGCGGGTGAAGAGAGGGGAAGGGTTTGGATATGGTCAAAATACACTGATGGGGCGGAGTCAGGCAGATCACTGCGAGATCAAGGCTACCTTTGTCTACATGATGAGCTCTGAGCTACAGAGTGACCTTTTCTCAAAAAAGATTACAAAAATTTTCTATATAGAGCATGGAAATACTAACTGGGAACAGTCAAAGCATGCTTACATTCATGTTCAACTGGTCACTTGTTCACTTGCATTTACCAACCCATCATTATCAATTCAATGACTCCTGAATTTCCCTGTTCAGGTGATGATGGCTCATGCTGGATCCACACATTCATTCATTCATTCATTCATTCATTCATTCATTCATCCTCAGAACAAAAATCATGGAAGTCTTTTATGATCAAATCACTAAGAAAAAAAATTACAATCTTTCTCTTGAAGAGTTAAGTAGAATTTGATGGGTATGGTGGCACATGCCTTTAATCCCAGCACCCAGGAGGCAGAGGCAGGCAGATCTTTCTGAGTTCTAGGCCAGCTGGGGGTACAGGAAGACCATGTGCCAAAACAACCAACCAACCCACCTCCCAACCAAAACCACCCCTCTCACAAACAAAAGAATAAGCAGAATTTTATCTGAAAATAAGAGACTTTCTAAGGTGAGCTACTGTATTAGGAAAGATCTGAGATTTGTTGATGAAATAGCAAAGCCATTGGAGGAACAAAAAAACCTAGTGAAACATTATGTTTGGGGGTCAGGCCATAAGGAGGCAACTTAACGTCTGGTGGCCTGCGGACCTCACCCACGTGCTGCTGCTTTCATGACTGCTGCTGTATCTCCACATTATTTGCTTAACAGTTATTTAAATGGACAAATATTTTTACTTCATTAAAACTTAAAATTTCATTTAATAAAAAGAAAAGCCCTATCACATAAACAAACAATAAAACCAAATAAATATCAAAATAAATGTACAACTAATAAACGTCACTGAAATTACCTTTTAGACAAAATGACTCTAGGTGATAAGAATAACCAAGTTTTTTTTGTTTTGTTTTGTTTTTGTTGTTTTTTTTGTCTTTTTGAGACAGAGTCTCCCTGTAGCCTCAGCTGGCCTGGAATTCTATATGTAGACCAGGCTGGCCTGAACTCACAGAGATTTGCCTGCTTCTGCCTCCCAAGAGTCACCATGCCCAGCTTGAAAGTCACTCATCTTTATAGGGTTGTCTTAGAAAGATCACTCCCAAGGGCTGGATGGACAGCCCAGCAGGTAAAGGCACTTGCCGCCAAGCCTGAAAACCTGGAGACAGAGAACTGAGTCCAAGTTGCCCTCTGCTGACTTTCACATATGGGCTGTGATGCACATTCACACACACACACACACACACAAATGATGGGGTGTGATGCACATTCACACACACACACACACAAATGATGGGGTGTGATGCACATTCACACACACAAATGATGGGGTGTGATGCACATTCACACACACACACACAAATGATGGGGTGTGATGCACATTCACACACACACACACAAATGATGGGGTGTGATGCACATTCACACATATACATATGGGCTGTGATGCACATTCACACACACATATATGGGCTGTGATGCACATTCACACACACATATGGGCTGTGATACACATTCTCACACACACACATATATGGGTTGTGATGCACATTCACACACACACATATGGGCTGTGATGCACATTCTCACACACACACACACATATATGGGCTGTGATGGACATTCACACATACACATATATGGGCTATGATGTACATTCACATACACACACATATGGGCTATGATGCACATTCACACATACACACATATATGAGCTGTGATGCACATTCACACACACACACACACAAAGTAAAATAAAAAATTTTTAAATGGTTTGAAAATAATCCCTCTGATGCTGGGTGACAAGCACTGGTCAAATGAGCCTAGGGCAGGGGACCCAGCTCAGAAGTTGCTGCAACAACCTCCATAAGTGAGGACTAGGCTCTAACTAGTGGGGGGCTGGAGCCACAGGAAAGAGCACATGAGAGCAGATGATGGAGAACTGGTACTCCCCAAGTCTAAATTTGATAAATAACCCCTCCCTGTAATCTGCCACCTTAGCAGACACACAGAGAAGAGTATCAGTCATCTCAATTCCACTGAGGTTGACATAGCTAGAAAACTGTGTTTAGATTACATTTTGCCAGATACGTTCAATAAAAGCTAACTCTCATTAGCGTAACTGTCACTGGTCTTCAAGCTTATATGTGTCCAAGATTATACCCAGAGATGACTTCAACAGCTCTCTTCTACAGATACGGCAGAAGATACAGGACTGCATACATTCTAAATTACCACCAGGATTAGCTCGGTTTGAAGCCCTCCGACCCACCCAGCTAGAAGCCCACCAAGCAATCCTAACCCATGTCCCTAGCCCAGCCCAATGTCCCTCCTTTCCTTACCTTGGCTTATTCTGAGGCAAGGCCTTAGCATCAACTGCAAACATTTTGGAAACAAAGATAATAACTGGCGCAGTATCCTCACTTCCGCATTTCATAAAAGCTAAACAAACAGGAAGCAAAAATGTTACTATTTTTCCCTTTTTTTTTTATTATTTTATTTATTTCTGTATGTGTATGAATGTACTGTCTGCATGCAAGTTTGTGCACCCGTGTCGTGCAATGCCGCGGAGGTCAGAAGAGGGTGTCGGATTCCCCTGGAACTGGAGTTCTCCTGGAATTGGAGTTTCAGACGGTTCTCGGCTGCCATGTGGGTGCTGGGGATCGAACCCGGGTCCTCTGCAAGAGCGGTCGGCGCTCTTAACCGCTAGGCCATCTCTTCAGCCCTATTTTTCCCATTCTTAAAAACCTAGATTTTTAGCTTGGTATGGTGGTAAATGCCTTTAATATCACCACTTGGGAAGCAGAGACATCTGTGGGACTGAGGCCAGCCTGGTCTACATAGAAAGTTCCAGGAAAGCTGGAGCTACAGGGAGACCCTGTCTCAACTCCTTCCCCTGTCCCCTTAAAAAAACCCTAGATTTTTCTGGAAAGAAATTAAACTGTTTAGAATACAAAATCACCTAAGCCTGTAGCTGTCTATGGCTGTGGTAAAGCATTCCACTCACAGAGTTTTAGGGAGGGTACAGGAGAGAAAGAGCGACAACAGAGTAGCAGCTGAAGGAGCAGTAAAAGCAGGGTGGGGATGGAGGCTCTGTGAAGTAAAACTACGCCAGGGGCTGGCCTCCCGCAGTGAGCCTAACAAATCTACATCCAGGGGAGAAGAGACACAACTAGGTCATGTTACCAAGGTCAATATGGTAGTATGTCAAAATAAATGCAGTTTTTCCCCTATCTCTTACAATAGCAAGTAAAGATAATGTATCAGGATAGTAACAAAGCTTCAAAGGAATGAATTAAGATTCAGTACTACGAAGAAGCCAATTCTCTCTAAGTATATTGAGTTTAACACAATTTCATACCACCAATGTCAATATAAGGGAGATACTAATTTATTTTTCTTAACCTATAATAGAGGAATAAAACCACTGATTAGCATATAAAAAACCACTCATTACCCTATGTTAAAAATAATTTTGACACAAAGACTGCAACATAAAACAAACAAGAAAACTACATGAAGTAAGAACAGAAAAGTTCTGAGGAGCAGGATGACAGGCATGCTAACAGTACAACGCTGGCAGCAGCTGGAGAAAACACTGGAGGGAATCTAGAGCAGAGTCAAGGACATTAGTTAGAATAGACCACAAAAGTCAGGTGACAGATCATGGCTGCTTGGCCCAGAGACAGATGGAAATGTTGGGAAGTGGTTGGATTCTGGGAATATTTCAAAGAAAAAAACACACAGAATGTGCTGATAGACTAGGCACAGGGGTGTGAGATCACAAAAGCCACAGGTGACTCTAGGTTCTTTACACTCAGCAGATAAAAGGGTAGGCACAGCTCTAATTACAGCAAGAATAACCACAAGGAGTAGGTTTGGGGAGTATGAGAAATTTGCATGCCTTTAGTGGAGAGAAGGAAACGAGCAGTGAATCTGGAGCTCACAAAGCACCTGTGTACTGCAAAACAGAATGGGTCATCACTGTCGTTAAAGCCATACGATTGGAGGAGATCAAGAAGAGGGATTACAGATAAATGAGATGATGAAGTCTAGGTATGGAACCCTGGGTGAGAAAGCCCAAAGTCAAAAAGCCAGGGAGCTGGAGAAGAACCCGAACCAAATATTAAGACTAAGAACAGAAAAATAAAGCAAAAGAAACAAAGTAGATGCATCATATTCGAGTGAAGGGAAGAGTGCACCTCAGAGAAAGAAGCTATCAACTGTGGAACGCTAGAGACAGAGCTGGTTGGCTGAGGCGAGTAGATTAACAGAGAGGGAGAGTCAACAGTGACTGCAGCAATAGCAGTGAGTGGTTTGGGGATCCAGGGCTTACAAATTTCAATAAAATGAGAGGAACTGGAGACAATGAACAGGTCCACAGAGCCTGGAATGGCAGTTTCCCTTCTCCTGGGGAGTGTGTGTACAAGCGTGCGTACTCTTAAGAAGTAGTATAGTCCCTGGACCTACTTTTCTAGTCCATAGGGAAACAGCCACAGCAGTGAGTTCATGGCCCAGGCAGGATGGGTAGAAGGTGGTCCTGAAAAGCTCAGACCAGCAAGAAGTCTGGCTCTCCAGATGCATTAGCAAAGTGCCGTAGTGAAAGGGAAACTTTTGGGTGGGGAACAAAAACTTGTCACATGGACATTTGTGAAAGATGCTTATTTGTGGAACTCAATGTATGACAAACTGGCCTTTCTGTAAACTAGCATTCAGAAAAAAAAAAAAAAGACAGCCTGGACTGACAACAATACGTACGTACGTTCCAATGCATCCATCTTTCCCTACCTGCTTTCAGGGCCTGGGTTTCAGGCGGAAGAGAGTCAAATGCCTGTGATCCTGTGCACATCAGTTTCTCCACTCGCTCAGATGTAATATCAAGGGGACTAGGCAGTTTCTGACACACCATAGCTGAGGTCTGTTGTTAAGGACTCCACACTATGCCCTCCAACAAGGCAAAGAGTGACTGCCTGCAACAAACACTGAAATAACCATGTAGATAACCGTGCATGTTTATACCCCAAATCCCGGGCTATAAGGCAACAGCTGCTTTCTGAACCACATCTCAAATATGTAAACTCTTCCAGAGTGTTCAAGAACTCTATAGTTCAACAGGTTCCTCATGTCGGCAGTGTGCACTGATCACCCATGGAACAAATGCGGACAATAGAGCTTAGCAAGCTGGCTACCTATGACCTTAAAGAACACAATTATTTAAACTAAACACCCAGTATCTATTTCTACATGTTGTACTAGAAATAGCTTCTTATCATATACTTTATTATTTTACTGTATTACTGTATTTTTATTTTGCAAAGCAAATATCACTTGCAAAAGAATACTAATTAATATTAATCACTAACAGCATATTAATTTTTAAAGTATTTAATATAGCTTCAAGGTAGAACACTAAGCGGAAAAGACTTACACTGGATTGGAATGTGTTATTTCCAGAGGCTTACTTGGCTACCAATGAAATACTGTTTTCTTATCAAAATCATTTCATTAAAAAACATTAAAAAAAAAGGATACCAAGAACTGCCTGGGATATGGGGAGCCACTGACTGCAAATGGCGTTAATCTGAACTTTAGGATCAGAATGCCGTGCCTCCCGGGCTCCAATTTTTATTCCTAAAGAACTCACTATTTTATCAATTTTTTCTTTGTCCCTATGGGAAAGATTAGAGGGAGAAGGTGTATGAAAGAGGAGTGGAAAGAAGCTCAACTTCACATGAAATCTCTTTTCTTAGCATGTTACTTTTTCAGAAAAAGCTAAAATATGGGATCCCGACAGAGTGGGACTCCCCACCCTCTACTCCCTTCTTCCCAGTTACCTCCTTTAGAAATTCTCGTGGAACTGCTGAAACCTATTAGTTCCTAAATCAAGCTATGTCAATTAGTAAAACTGCTAAAAAAGTTCTGATTTACCTCTAGAATAATTTAGAAAATAAATTTACTGCACCGGCTTTCTTTTCCACTTGTACCAGGCAAGTTATTCCCAAGTTCCCAATTACTAATTCCAGACACCAGGTATCTTTTCTATTATAATTACAGTTTTAAAAACTAGGTCCATACAAAGGCCCAATGCTTCTTTCTACCCTTTTCCCCATCACCCCAGCAGGCTGCAATCCACTGCTGCTCCATTCCTCTGTCTCCCTTACTTGAGTGAAATGTATGTCTTTCAACTGTTTCCAAACCCCTTTCCTAACTCATCTATGAAACTCTGTTTATTGTCTCTGTCATGCTCAAGTGTCTGAGATACTCAAGAGACAAAGAAGTGAAGAAAATGACACTGCACAAAGATGCCCAGAGATAAACAATTTGACAATGGCCTTACTTTTTCAAGACAGCGTCATACAAACTCCATATATTTTCCAGGATCAACTGTACAAATAAAGGTTTCTTTCCTTTGGCCTGTATAGAAGAATATATCAGCTTAAGTTCCTGAACATTAACTAGATGGTCAAATATTCATTCTCAGTATGTTTACTGTCAGCTGGCTCATTTCTACTCAAAAATATTTATTCAATGGTAAAGATGAAAGTAACAGATTAAACAGTCAGTAATCCACAATCAATAAGCCACTGTTCTACACCTCTGGGAATCAGGGATGCTGAAAATAATGTGAACATCTCAGCTGCCACTGGCCCACTACCATCAAAAAAACACACTCAATATCCAAGAAGAGAGCTAACACTTCTCTCTGCGAGGGTGGGCTCTCCTCACAGAATTGGATTTAACATGTTCATATGCTCATATGTTTCATATTTTCTTAAACATGAAAACTGTTCAAAAGAAGAATAATTTTTTTAATTGTAGATTGTTTCATTTAAAATGGACATACGGCTTAAAATTTATAAGCAATGCAAATGTCAATTTAAAGCCTGACACTTTGAGCTCAATCCCCAGATCTCATATGGTAGAATGAGAAAATTGACTCATGTAAGAAAAAATTTAGAGCAACAAAAGCCTACTATGAAAACATGAAAAAAACCACCATGTCCAATCTTAGGAGAATACACAGGTAAAATGTGTCCTCGTGTGCTTAGGATCTGAGATTTGGGGCATTAAAAACAAAACAAAACAAAACCTAACTTTCTCGTCATTTAAGTCTTATTTTATTTATTTATTTATTTATTTATTTATTTATTTATTGAATTTTTGAGACAGGGTCTCCCTGTAGCCCTGGCTGGCCTGAAACTTCCTATATAGACCAGGTTGGCCTCAAGCTCATAGAGATTGACCTGCCTCTGCCTCCCAAGTTCTGGGATTAAAGGGGTAATTTATTTATTTTTATTTTTTTTAACAAGTAAAATATTTTTTTTTATTTCATACTTTTCATGAAAATCAATTACAGCTTAATTAAAGGCATAAATGTGAACTACAAAACTAGAAAACTATTTAGAGAAACAGAGGAATTACTTTCTTAGGCTTTATATTATAAAGAAAATAATTTATCTTTTGAGAGAGATTATTGCTCGATTACCCAGGATGACCTCAGACTCCTAGGATCAACTGCACCCAGGAGCGGGGACAACAGGTACATGCCACCCTACTCAGCCAGCTCACGGCACTTAGGAGGACTTGGAACTCTATAGAAAAAAATTCTTGGACATAAGACTCATGCCTTTATCAATCCCATGGCATATAAAATCCCTCATAAACTCTTTGCATAAGATAATATTGAGTTAATTCCACTAAAGATGGTAATGTTTACTATGACCAACAATCAAAAGGAACATATACCACATTACCTGATCAACCTTCATAATCTTCTTAGCCTTCATATTAATATAATAATCTCCCCACAAGGTTTTCAAAAGCACTTCCTTTTTGATGCCAATTTTTTGACTGTAGATTCTGGCAAAGTGCTCAATTCTGAAAGGAAACCAAGAGTTCATTTTATAACAACATGTACAGCTAACAAATCTATTTCTTTGTCATATACTGCTCAAAAATTTTTACATGGATCACTAAACTTAATGTTTTAAAACACCCTCCAAAACTTCTCCCATTTTACAGAAAAGGATACTAACACACAGATATTACACCTGTAATAAGTGAGGTCAGGATTCAAACCCAAGCAGTATGACTCCCAAGCCTGTGCTGTTGTCCAACACCCTGTACATCAATATGAACTAGCATCTCAGCTATGGCTCACTTTCTTAATTTCGCACATGTAAAATATGACAAAAAGGAAGTGGAAGCATCAGCTGCCAATCACAGTTCTGCTGACCACAGAGCTTATTTTTGGTCTTTGCTGCTGAAAATGATGGTTGTTTACAAAGCAAAGGAATTCTAGAACCAGAACCTGTCAAAAACAAGAGTTTCAGAAATCTGGAATAATCAATGACATATACACACTTAATTCTCCTTAACCCCAAAACGAGCTAGCACCAGGCCCTCTAACCAAGGGAAAACAGCCAATCAGTACCAAGGTGCAGAGCATCCTCTAGAATAAAGAACAGAGCAAGCACCCTCTGAGCAGGAAACATTATGCTCAAGATTCAAGTCTAGAGTTCTCAAAATACCAGCATCTTAGAAGATGGCTATTCAAGAACAAGGCAAAAAGTCCTCTTCTCAGAGCCACTCTTCAACATTATACCTGGAGCTTGAGGTAAGAAAATACAACTGTAGTGATCTGGATGGATGAATATACTATCTTTGGTTGTGGGTAACATGATCATTTATTTAGAAAATTCAAATAAGCCAACAAAAGTATTACTGAAACTAATACCTACAGTAAGGTTGTATACAAGGGTAGTACATCAAGACACATGTCCCCACATGCCAGTAATCTGGAGGCAAGTAAGTATATAAACTCAATCCACATCATGCCACTGGGAAAAAGCAGTATGACATGCCTATCAGAACGCCCTAGATCCAGATGATACTACCTAATGCTGGCAAGGCCACAGAACAATAGTAACTCCATTCATTGCTGGTGGGGATGCAAACTAGGACAGCAACTTTGGAAGACAGTATGGCCATTCCGTAAACATCTGAACATATTCACATGTGATGCAGCAATGGTATTTGAGCCTTTACATAAACAGAAAACATATGCCTATGCAAAAATCTGCACATGGATGTTTACAGCAGTCAATTCACAACAGCCCAAATTTGAAAGCAACCAAAGTGTCCTTTAAATAAGTAAACAGACAAACTGTGGTAAAACCAGATGAAATGAGCTATCAAGCCATGAACAACCATCTAGGCCTTATTACTAAGTGAATGAAGCCAATCTGGAAAAGCTACATACTGATATGATTGACTTCAACTATGTGGCATTTTAGAAAAGTCAAAATTATGGGGAGGGGGTTGGAGAGATGGCCTAGCGGTTAAGAGCGCCGACCGCTTTTGCAGAGGACCCGGGTTCGATCCCCAGCACCCACATGGCGGCCGAGAACCGTCTGAAACTCCAATTCCAGGAGAACTCCAGTTCCAGGGGAATCCGAGACCCTCTTCTGACCTCCGCGGCATTGCACGACACGGGTGCACAGACTTGCATGCAGACAGTACATTCATACACATACAGAAATAAAATTAATAAAAAAAAAATTAAAAAAAAATTATGGGGAGTAATAGGGATGAACAGATGAGGCTACTGTGTAAACCTCACTTTCAATTTGACCCAACAGTTACCATTAACTTCAGGAGAGGCGAACTATTCTGTGTGGTATGATGATGCAGGATATAGTACCAAAACTGAGCTCCACCAAGGCCTTTGGTGATAATAATCTGTGTGTTTATCATTCACAGTAAAAGGACACATCAGTGAAGGACAAAGGGTTATAGTAAATCTATGAAATCTTTGCCTTCCTCTCAATTTTGCTATAAACTCAAATCTGCTGTAAAAATATACATATTTTATTTTAATTTATTTATTATTTTTTATGTGTATGAATGTACTGTCTGCCCATAGGTCTGTGCACCCATGTTGTGCAATGCCGCGGAGGTCAGAAGAGGGCGTCAGATTCCCCTGGAACTGGAGTTCTCCTGGAATTGGAGTTACAGACGGTTCTCGGCCGCCATGTGGGTGCTGGGGATTGAACCCGGGTCCTCTGTAAGAGCGGTCAGCGCTCTTAACCGCTAGGCCATCTCTCCAGCCCCATTAGTGACATTCTTAAGAAACTGCAGGAGTTGAAATCAGCAACAGTAAGAACCAGAAATGTTAAAGGTCACCAGGCTGAGAAACAAAAGTAGACACTATAGAGACTGCTGGAAATAACCACTGACCCCTCACACTGAGGGCTAAGGAAGGGAGAAAAAAAACACCTAATCAAAGATCAAATTCCAAATTACAGCTTCAGGCTACTGACATATTGAAGCTGGCCTCAAGAGTCTGTTACTTTCTATGCAATTTGCTACTGTGTAAACTTCATTTTCAATTTGATCCAACAGTTACTTAGGAGAGGTTTGCTTTTGCTTAATTTTCTTTTTTTTTAAGGGAAATTCCTTTTTTTAATTTTTTATTGTATTTTATTTATTTTTTTTATTAATTTTATTTATTTCTGTATGTGTATGAATGTACTGTCTGCATGCAAGTCTGTGCACCCGTGTCGTGCAACGCCACGGAGGTCAGAAGAGGGTCTCGGATTCCCCTGGAACTGGAGTTCTCCTGGAATTGGAGCTTCAGACGGTTCTCAGCCACCATGTGGGTGCTGGGGATCGAACCCGGGTCCTCTGTAAGAGCGGTCGGCGCTCTTAACTGCTAGGCCATCTCTCCAGCCCTGTATTTTATTTTTTATGTGTATGAATGTACTGTCTGCATGTAGGTTTGTGCACCTGTGTCGTGCAATGCCTCAGAGGTCAGAAGATGGTGTCGGATTCCCCTGTAACTGGTGTTAAAGACGGTTCTCAGCCGCCATGTGGGCGCTGGGGATCGAACCCGGGTCCTCTGCAAGAGCAGTTGGTGCTCTTAACCACTGAGCCATCTCTCCAGCCCCCATTGCTTAATTTTCTAGAACTTTAGTTTCTATGACATCTGAATTCCTATTACTACGGTTTTGCCTTTCTGATAGGAAAGCTCTCTTCATCCATCTCTGCAGCTTTCTATGGAGAAGTGCTGAAAGGAGCTTCACTCTGCTTTCTCCCCATCCTCAGGAATGATGAGCCTGGAAAAGATCAGGTGAGAGACTGTGCCTGGGGACAAGTCACTGGGGCTGCCTGCTTTGCTCTATCTCTACACACAGAACTGTGGAGCTACCTAGAGGTCCTGGATGGATGTGCAAGTTTCAATGGGGATTTCAACCTGTCTGACAAAATCCCAGCTGACAAGCAGAAAGCTGCGAAGATAGTTTCTCCTGATGTGCATCTCAAAGCTCTTGGTCCCATGCCTAGGAGAACGGAGACCTGGCTCTTTTTACTTATCGGTGGGGCAAGACAGGCAGAGCATGGAGCTCTTCTGAATGGGTGCCAGCCCTTTGCTTTTACTTTTCTTCACTTACAGGGGAGGTGGAAGTGGAAAAGACAGAAGAGCTCCTCACTCCTTTGTTCATGTTTGATTGACACATCTGAGTCAGACCTTCAGTGTTTAGCCTTGTTCACTGAACTTTTAAATGTGCATCTCTCATGTTGCAAACTTCTGGATTTATTACTGTTTTAATTTCCTCCTTTTAAAATATTTTACCTCCTTACTGAAGGATTTCAGATGTTTACTGTCACAACTGCCAAGATCAGGAGGATTTCTCCTGTGGTTTTTGTTTCATGTTTCTAAAATTTAAAAATATGTTAATATATGTTGCCAAAACCCAGTCATATTTTATCTTTTATAATAATGTGAATTAAATGCTGTGCATTTAATTATGAAAGTGGTCACCTTTTTTACTTTACTTATTATTTTTATTTTATCTGTACGTCATTCAATGCTGTGGAGGTCAGAAGAGGGTGTCAGAGTCTCCTGGGACAGAAGTTAAGAATGGTTCTTAGAGCTGCCATGTGGGTGCTGGGAACCAAACACAGGCCCTCTGCAAGAGCAGTCAGTGCTCTTAACCACTGAGCCATCTCTCCAGGCCCTAAGTGGTAATCTTAAGGATTTTCATAAATATTCTAAAAACCTCTACCAAAACTATAAATTGTCCTGCTGCTAAGAAGCTTTTCTGGTCCACATTTTACTGAAACATGATTAACACATATACCCACATGCAGGTTTATAAATTCTTCAAATCTCTGGATCCCTTTCCTTCATTTCTCATTTCACAGTTAACAAAATTTTATTATTCACATTGACTCTTTCCCCATTATTGCTTAGTGATTTCATTCATTTATCTGTCACTAACTGGATAATTATTATCTTCCTAGCACAACTTCCCCATTCTTGAAATCTAATTTTCTCTACAGAGTGATTCTCAGAAGACCCATTGAATACATTCTGAAATTCCACTAGACTATCTCTTATCTGTCTTGTGGATGACAACTCTAATGTGGGAAATAGCTGACCTTGTTCTCCAAGTACCCCACTGGATGAATGTTAACTGTTGGGTTCTTAGACCTCGGTGCATGAAGACAAGTAAACACTATTAGGAAGGGCTTTTCATCATCTCTTCTCCTCTGTCCCTCTTCTGTAAGTTGGTACCTGCTTACCTAAAATAGGAACTCAGATTCTTGCTGCTACCCACCCAAATATTCTCACCCAGAGCAGAGTCTCCTGGATAAGACTGAATAAAAGGTTACACTTAGGAAGCAGACCTGGATTCAACCTCTTGTCACACTTTTAACTGATGCCCCACTGTACAACACAGAATCATCTTCTAAATGTTTCTACACTTTGTGACACTGACAGCCACCAACTTTCCCTACTCATTGACATTGGAAAGGCCAAATGGAAGGTGAGGTCTCCAGTGATTTCACTTCCACCAGCACTTTCTCCTAAACTAATGTATCAACTTACTGAGAACCAGCATGAGCCATCTCTATATCTGACTTTGCCTAACACAGAATATTCACTTACTGACTAAAAATTTACCTAAAAATTTAGAAGTCTGGAAGGGATACAGAAGTTACCCTTATTCCTTTCACCCAAGACTCCCAGTCCTCATTCATCCACAGACAGCTTCTCCATTTCCTAAGACTTAGACTCAAATTAGGATGAAATATCAAGAATATTACAAAAACCATTGTGAAGGACAAGCCCTCCACCTTGTGGCTCACTAGCAGAATGCTCATAAACCAGTAAATTAACAAGTCTGACCCTGTAATAAAATTGAATGAGTCATTTTACTTCCTTTTTTTGTTTTTGCAGAAAGGATCTGGCTATAGCTTATGTTGATCTGCAACTTACTATGTAGCCCAGGTTGGCCTCAAACTTGTGATCTTTCTGCTTCAAGCTCCTAAACTGCCAGGGTTGTAGATATGAGCAATTATGCCTAACTACTCTAGTTTTTATTTGGAAAAAATTATTAGAAATTATTTTAGCCTGATTTCTGTTTTTTGGAAGGTGACAATGTCAAGCTACTGAGGAGGTGGAAAAAGTGACGTTCTTGGCAGGTTCATAATCACTGTTCTCTCTGTATACCTATTACCTATATTTATTTAGGTTTGCCATAACCTTTCAGATTTTAAGGGGACTAAGCTAATCTATAATTAATTAAAAATGGCCCTTGTAGTGGAAGACTTCAAGATCTAGAAGCAGGGGTAGAAAACAACACATCAGATCTCGTTCCCGTTCAAGATCCAGGCACAAGCATAGGACTAGAAGCAGGAGTAGGACAAGGAATGGAAGTCGAGATAGAAAGAAGAGAATTGAAAAACCAAGAAGATTTAGCAGAAGCCTAAGCCAGACTCCTAGTCCGCCTCCCTTCAGAGGAAGAAACAGCAATGGATGCACAGGAGGCTTTAGCTAGGAGATTGTAGAAAGGGCAAAGAAATTACAAGAACAAGGAGAAAAGGAAATGGTTGAAAACAAAAACAGCAAGAAATGGCTGCAGCAGCTGTGGCCACTGGGGTTCCGTTCTCAGTGTTGCTGCCCTCTTGGCATCAGGAACACAGGTGACTCCACAGATAGCTATGGCAGCTCGAATGGCAGCCCTGCAAGCTAAAGCACTGGCAGACACAGGAATCGCTGTGCCTGCTACTACACCCAGCAGCTGTGAACCCAATGAAATTTGCTCTGGCAGGGCAAGAAGGAAGGGACAAATGGCAATCTGCTAAAATATGGGAAAAACTGAATTTTGGAAACAAAGACCAAAAATGTCAAATTTAGAAAATTAATGGGTATTAAGAGTGAAGATGAAGCTGGATCTAGCTCAGTTGACGAAGTTTCAAGCAGCATGAAGTTTTTTGGAATCTTGATGCTCAGTGTGAAATGGCACGATCACAAACCCACACACAAAGAGGAATGGATCTGGGTTTCACATCTTCAATGTATGGAATGGATACAGTTTGAGAAAGATCACTTTTGAAAGTTTGGGACTTAGTAGACTTCTTTCTCTGATGTCAGGTTCTAGCTCACCAAATAGCTCATGTTCTAGCTTGCATGGGTGTTGCACTGACTTTAATTCATTGAAAAATAAGATTTTTTTTTAAAATATCAGATCAGTGATACTGGTGTTAGCGTTGTAATCAGGTTAAACCCACTTCCATTAAACTTGACAGGACCATAGAAGGACAATATTTTTAGTTCATGAATTCTACTTTTCAAATATATTAAAGCTTCAGGTGGGATAAAATCTCATAATAGATTTTCTTGTGTCCACTGTCTTGTGTACTTTTGTACTTAACCTTGTACAGTTATTTTCATCCTTGAAACATGAAAGAAATGTTATGCAGATGTTCTTTAGAAGATCTGGCCATTTGGTACATAATCCAGCACAGATAAGCTGGATAGTGATAATAAAAATGGTTTTCTCAAAACTGGTGTTAATTTATCTGATATTCTTGTTTGAATTTGTTGTATGTAGCATTGCATTTTCAAGTTACAAAACAACAGCTATGCTATAGTGTACAGGCAATACCATGGTGAGAAAAAAATGTAAAAGGAAGGTGAGAGGAGCAAATTTATTAAAATAGTACTGTTTTTCCTATTATAAGACAGAATTGGTGTACAGAATTTGTTAATTAGTCCATGTTCAAGAATAGATTAATGCATTTTAATGCATTAAAGTAATGTAAGCACTTTATTTTAATAAAGTGCCTTATAACAACAACAACAAAAAATGGCCCCTGCTTGTACATGCTCAGGGTTAGCAGGTCTCTAGATTTCATAGAGAAGATCCCAGAGAAGTACCATAGTAAAAAACAACTTTAATGCTAATGTCAGTTCTGCCACTTTGTAGCTGAGAGATATTGAACAAATCCTAAATACTTTTGAGCATTAGTTAATAGTACATATCTCAAAGGATGATTGTGAGAATTTAATGAAACAATTCAAATGAAGCAACTCTATGCCTAGTATATGTATATCCTCAATAAAGTTAAGTTCTTTCCATATTAACCTCTGCTAGCACGGGTATAAAAATATATGTATTTTCTCACTAATGGGCAAAAATGTCAAGGAGATACACAAGAAACTGCCAAAAGATAAAGTAGAAGCTAGGATGAGAGAATCTGTCCAAGTCGTTTTGACAAAAGTATAACAAAAATTCAATGGAGGAAAAGGTTTTTCAAAAAATGGTATTTGAGAGAAGAGTCACCCTCAACCAGTATACAAAGTAATTAACTGAAAATGAATCATTAAAGGGGAGGGTTAATGGGAAGAGGGGGATGAGAGAGGATGGTAGATGAACCCAGAAAGCCACACTGGGGAAAGTGCAGAGAAAGAGAGGCTACAGAATGCCCATCCCTGAGTAGGACAACTATACCCAGCACTTCGGCAATGGATCACTGTGGAACAGGAGAAGGAAAGACTGTCGAGTCAGGGGGCGGAGGATGGATGACCACAATGAAACAGAGATTTCTAGACAGCTGGTCAGTTACTCATATGAACTCACTGCAATGTCCACAGCATGCACAAGTCCTATATAAGCTCAAACCAGACAAAATCCCAGCATAGACATGGGCAAGTCACTAAGAAACCCCAATCCTGTCTGAGAACTACTGGCAACTGATGGCTGATGGGAGGGGGGAAGAGTCAGTCTCTGCCAAGAGTGTGACTCTTAGTAGGTTAACCAGGCTTCAGCAGATGGACTCACACCAAAGGGCATTTGGAGACACAAAGTTGACTGCATAGGCACCCAGCAATGAGGGGTGCTATAAGAGACGTACAAATAGGGGAGGGGTCTAAATATGATCACAGAAATTCAATTTAAATGATTTTTTTAAAAAAGAAGGGTACTGTAAAGGGCAAGTGGGAGGGGTAAATACGATCAAAATCCATTATGTACACATATGAAAGTGTCATAATGAAACCCATTATATATAATTAACATAAACTAATATAAGAAATATATACATTTTATAAGAAATATATACATTTATAAGAAATATATACAGTTTATAACAAAGAAATCACCAGAGAAAGTCTTTAGGATCTTGAGGTAGGCAAAGAATGACTGAGTAATTAAATTTGATTCTCAAAGAAAAACTCATAAAAAGAAAAGATGGGGGCTGGAGAGATGGCCTAGCGGTTAAGAGCGCCAACCGCTCTTGCAGAGGACCCGGGTTCGATCCCCAGCACCCACATGGCGGCCGAGAACCATCTGAAACTACAATTCCAGGAGAACTCCAGTTCCAGGGGAATCCGACACCCTCTTCTGACCTCTGCGGCATTGCACGACACGGGTGCACAGACTTACATGCAGACAGTACATTCATACACATACAGAAATAAATAAAATTAAAAAAAAAAAAAGAAAAGGTGATGCTGAGCATGGTGGTACATGTCTTTAATCCTAGCGCTTGGGAGGCAGAGGCAGGCAGATCTTTATGAGTTCAAGGCCAGCGTGGTCTACAGAGTGAGTTCCAGGATAGCTGGGGTTACAGGGAGACCCTGTGTCAAAAAGACCAAAAAAATAAATAAACAAAAGAAAGAAAAGGTGATAAGCTGAATTTCACCTAAATTTAAAATTTTATTCCATGAAAGACACAGTCAAAAGGATGCAAAATCTAACTACAGACCAGGAGAAAAGGACATTTGCAAAACACATTGAGATAAAAATAGTTGTGGTGCACACCTTTAATCCCAGCACTTAGGAGGCAGAGGCAGAGGCAGGGGGCTCTCTGTGAGTTGCAAAATTCAGCTGTATAAACTCAGGTAAAAAAAAAATAAGCAAAATGGGTATGAAGAGACAATTCATTCCAGAGAACACAGAGATAAACATCAAAAGAGAAAAACAACAGCTGTCAGGGAATAGGAATCTAAAACTACAGTAACTTATCAGTACTCAATCAAGAGAATGACCAAGATAAAAACAGATGGCACCAAATGATGGTGAAAATATGGAGAAAGTAAACCACTCAGATACTGCTGATGGGAATCTAATGTGAACGGGCCCTTTGGAAAACAGTTTGATGGTTTCTTTAAATATTAAATTTATGGGCTGGGAGAGCAGCTCGGTTAGTAGCGTGCTTCCCTAGCATGCCTGATGCCCAGATCTGATCCCTACCTAGCACCATATTTGAAAGAAAAAAAAAAACAACAAAAACTAAAAATAAGTATGGTGAGGAATATCTGTAATCCTCACACTCAGAAGGTGAAGGTTAAACAGAGATACATGAAACCTTGTCTCAAACACACAATTTATAATTACCATATGACTCAGGAACTATACCACTGGGCATTTATGCAAGAGAAATAAAAATGTATATTTACACAAAAAGCTGTACATGAATGTTTATATCAGCTTTATTTTTAATGGCCCCAAACTAGGAAAAAAAAAAATCAAGATGTTTTGTAATGGGTAAATGGCTAAACTGTGGTAATCCATACTATGTAATACTACTAACAATAAAATTGAACCAACTGCTGGGTGTGGTGCTGTTCACCTTTAATACAGCACTAGGGAGGCAAAGGAAGTTGGATCCCTGTGAGTTCAAGACTAGCCTGGTTTACATATTGCATTCTAGGCCAGCCAGCGCTATACAAGGAGACCCTTTCTCAATAAAACAAAACAAAACAGCAAGCAAACAACAAAAACTGAACTAACTACAATAAGCTAAGTATCCCTACATACCAAAATCCAAAATCTAAAACTTTTTAAGTACTGACACAATACCACAAGTGGAAAATACCATAAGACCTTATATATTAAGCCTCAGTCAAAACACAAGTACAATTAAAATGTTGCATAATACTATCTTCAGACTGTATGTATATAACGTAAGTAAATTTTGTGTTAGACTTGGGTCCCAGTCACAAGATACCTCATGGACATGCAAGTATTTTTTTTTTTTAATCCCAACTCTAAATCCCAGCAATCAAGAGGAAGAAGCAGGCAGATCTCCATGAGATGGAGGCTAGCCTGGTTTACATAGTGAGTTCCAGGAGGGATGGGGCCAGGGAGACTCTGTCAAAACAAAACAAAACAAAACAAAACTAAAATAAAATAAAATCAATCAAACAGAAAATCCTAACTCCAAAACACTTCTCTTATTTCAAACACTTCATATAAGGAAAACTCAAATTATAACATATATTACAATATACATTAGCATATAGAGAATTATGCTGAATAAAACAGCCAATCAAGGAAAGGCTCCATGTTGCTGGCTCTATTTCCGTAGCATACCACTCAGATTTCACAGAAATGCAAAAATATTAATGATTGTTGGTGGTTAAGAAGGGACTGCGAGGAAAGTAGACCTGGCTATACAAGTATGTCATGTGGAAGACTTGTGACAATGAAAATGCTCTCTGATGTGATAGAATCAATGTCCATGTCCTGAATGTGATACTGTATTATTGTTCTATACTTTGTTACCAAGGGATATGGCAAGATATTAACAAAGAATACAAAGATAACTCATAACTACATGAAAATGACAATTTTACCAAAATAAGAAGTTTTATAAAAATTAATTGTTGGGGCTGGAGAGATGGCCTAGCGGTTAAGAGCACCGACCGCTCTTACAGAGAACCCGGGTTCGATCCCCAGCACCCACATGGTGGCCGAGAACCATCTGAAACTCCAGTTCCAGGAGAATTCCAGTTCCAGGGGAATCCGAAACCCTCCTGACCTCCGCGGCATTGCACGACACGGGTGCACACACTTTCATGCAGACAGTGCATTCATACATATACAGAAATAAAAATTTTTTAAAAAAATATTTAAAAAAAATTGTCTGTAATTACAAAGAGACACGGACTCAGAAAGACTTACCCAAAGCCCCACCCGTCTATTGCACTGGTAAATACCACA
The DNA here is from genome assembly GCA_009823505.1 of Rhizomys pruinosus. Taxonomy (NCBI): domain Eukaryota; kingdom Metazoa; phylum Chordata; class Mammalia; order Rodentia; family Spalacidae; genus Rhizomys; species Rhizomys pruinosus. The sequence goes on from VZQC01005688.1 coordinate 170,632, forward strand.
TTGCCCTGCTCTGGAGAGAAGTACAGCTGAGAGTCGTCGGCATCCTCCAAGCCAGTGCTCCAGTCATACAATTGATCTTGTTCAGAGTTCGGGTTCACTTGGGATTCTGTCTCTCTTTCTGCTCTTTCTTCTAGGACTTTAGAAGTAAAAAGAGTTCCTGTAAGTGCGTTAATCTAGGAGAGATGGCAAAATGGCAAAGTGTCATTCATATGCTTTGGAGACCTATGGGAGGGAACACACTGCCTAACTTTGATTAAAAGCTTGGAATCTTCATTAAGAGTTTGGGTTCGTTGGAAGTGAAATTTATAATCAATGAATAACGTAAATCCATTAACCAATTCTTTCAAATAAGGTTTCCAGTAAGCCTTTACTTTTGTGAGCAGTCATTTTTGTGATTTTTTTTTGTATGTGTATGAATGTACTGTTTACATGTAGGTTTGTGCACCCGTGTCATGCAATGCCTCGGAGGTCAGAAGAGGGTCTCGAATTCCCCTGGAACTGGAGTTCTCCTGGAATTGGAGTTACAGATGGTTTTTACCTGCCATGTGGGTGCTGGGGATCGAACCCAGGTCCTCTGCAAAAGCAGTCGGTGCTCTTAACAGCTAGGCCATCTCTCCAGCCCCGTGATTGTTATTTTAATGTCCTGAGAAACATCACTAAAAACTTATGGTACCCAAACCCCAAAATCTTAATTCTATAACTTTAGTTTGTCTCTCCGTTTCTCACATCTTATTTGAAATTCCCAAAACTCAACAGAAGATTAAACATAAAACACAAAAGACACAAAACAAAATCCCACTGCGAATTGTAAACTCTTTCCCCCAAATAAACAATCTTATTTCCTGCCTCAAGAAGAAAAATGGAAGCTGTTACTCAGAAGGCCTGAAGGTCCCTTTATCCTAACCTGTAAGCTTGCTTCCAACTACTGCTGGCCCTTCTCCTGCCACTCTCTGTTGGTAGGAACATTTCTACAGCATCTGAAAAGCAGGAAATCTGTACCTCTGCTTAACCACAGAGGGCTGAACTAGGAGCCATTCCCTCTCATTGTGGTACTTTATTTTCCCTCCCCTTAGCAAAATAAATCTTTTCCAGCTGGTCTCAGGAATGACTGTTCACTGTCTCCAACAATTTCAAACTCCTGTGTAGGACCTAAGGCTCACCAAAAGGCAAGTCATAGAATCCTTTGTCACAGGTCCTATCTCTTGTCACTATACTGTCATGGTCTCTCAATTTTTCAGCTGTAATGAACACTTCCCTTGATGGAAACACCACCCCACATCTTTACTTGTCTTCAAGAGTTTGCATACTTCATTCTGTGTCCTGTAAATGCCCTTCCTCTAATTCTCAGCCTGGCAAACATCACAGTTCCTCCATCTCAAGCACCCACTGTGAGACTTTCTGTCTCTTCCCTCCTGACTCAGACTAGGCTTCTCACGTGTGTTCTGAAAGCACCCCTGTATCCGGTTGCTCTCTGTCTCTCCAACTGTCTGTTTCCCTTACCACTCTGTAACCTCTTAGAAAACAAGGACTTTGGCCTATCTTATATTTACCACCCCTAGCATACAATGAACATTTACTGGATTTCCAAGAGCGCACCAGTTCTGCTATTTCTGCATCATGGTGACTCCAACAGGATGGACTCTTAAGTAATAAATCTTTCATATAAGCAAACTACCCATATTCTACCCATATTCAACTCAGTAACATCCTTACATTGAGTCCCAGTATTTAAAGCAGCAAAGAGCATAATACCTGTCCTAGAATATTCTTGAGGTGAGAATAGGCCTCCTGTGGGGTGAATTTTAGTTCTACTATCAGGCGATCTATCTTATTAATCACTAAAACAGGACGGATATTTTCAAGCCAGGCTTGTCGCAGAACTGCTTGCGTCTGATAAAAACAAAAGAATAGTTGTAAAATTATGATTTGCAATGACTAAGGATTGTCTGAAAAATCTTAATAATCAACACATTCTCATGTTCCTTTATGATAACTCAGACTAAGGCAGCCAGACACAAGTGTTCAACAGGCACACAGCAACAAAGAAGACAGCAAGAATCACTCCTGCCTTTATGGAATGTGGAGGCTTCCTGAAAATTGACTAATAAAACCTGTGAGACAGAAGAGTCTGGTGGAAATGAGTGTGTACACACACAGAGAATTAAATGATAAAACAAACACCCACTATTTTAGCATATAGGTCAAAAGTTAAATATTCCCCTGAAGTCCCTGTTCACCTCCCTGATCACTGCATTTTTGATGTAAATACTAGTTTACTATCCTAAGTCAGATGTCTTCACGTCACGCTCCTGTCACATACCCCAGACACCACATGCATAGACTAAGACTGTACACAAGCTGAGTCACCTGTATCCTTGGGGGAACATACAGAGAAGAATATAGGATATTCATAGTATATCATCCTGGAATATTAACTAAATTTCCCTCATTTGAGTACATTAAACCTTTTATTGTTCTTTTTGAAGGCATTAAAACAAAACAAGTACACTAAGGAGGAGAACACAAAGATTACTATTTTAAAAAAGGTAACGTGTCCCACAGAGTGGGAGGAAACCTTCACCACAGATACATCTGACAAAGCATTGATTTCCAGAATATATAAACTACTCAAAAAACAAAGAAGAAAGAAAACAAATGAATCACTGAAAAGATGGAGTAAAGAGCTGAACAGAGACTTCACAAGTGAGGAATTAGAGATGGCTGAGAAACATCTTAAAAAGTGTTCAACCTCGCTAATAATTAAGGAAATGCAAATTAAAACCACTTTAAGATATCTCCGGTAAGACTAGCTAGGATCAAGAAAACAAATGATACCAAGTGCTGGAGAGGTTGTGGGGAAAGGGGAAAACTCATCCATTGCTGGTGGGAATGTAAACTTGTACAGTCACTATGGAAAGCAGTGTGGAGAACCCTTGAAAGACTCAAAATGAGCTTAACACCTGACCCAGTCATACCACTCCTGGGTATATACCCACAAGACTCATCTTACAGCAGAGATACATGCACAGCTATGTTTACTGCAGCTCTGTTCACAATAGCAAAAAGCTGGAACCAACCCAAATGCCCCTAAACTGATGAGTGGATAGAGAAAATGTGGTACATCTACCAATGGAGTTCTATGCAGCAATAAAAAAAGACAACATCATGAACTTTGCAGGTAAATGGATGGAACTGGAAGATACTATGTTAAGTGAAGTAACACAGTCCCAGAAAAACAAACGACAAATGGTATCCCTCATCTGTGGATGCTAGTGTCAATAACCTAGTTGTAAACATTTCTTGTTGGGAGTGATGCATATTGGGAAGAACAACACCGACACCAACAACAGAAAGGACTGCATCAAAGAACTGACTGAAAGGGTGAATCTAGTGGGGTGGGGGGGGTTGGGAGGGAGACACGGGTCTAGATTCAATTTGTAACATAATCTTGTACAAAAAAAAATATGTAAAATAAATTTAAAAAAATAAATAAAATAAAGATAACATGTGGGGGCTGGAGAGATGGCTCAGCAGTCAGGAGCACCACTGCTCTTGCAGAGGACCCAAGTTCAATTCCCAGCACCCACATGGTGGCTAAGAACTGTCTTTAAGCCATGGTAGTGCATGCCTTTAATCCCAGCAGTTGGATGGCAGAGGCAAGCAGATCTCTGTGAATTTAAGGCAAGCCTGGTCTACATAGTGAGTTCCAGGACAGCTGGGGCTAGAGGGAGACAGTGTACTTGTTTTGTTTTAATGCCTTAAAAAAGAACAATAAAAGGTTTAATGTACTCAAATGAGGGAAAATTAGTTAATATTCCAGGATGATATACTGTGAATATCCTGTATTCTTCTCTGTATGTTCCCCCAAGGATATAGGTGTCTCAGCTTGTGTACAGTCTTAGTCTATGCATGCAGTGTCTGGGGTATCTGACAGGAGCGTGACGTGAAGACATCTGACTTTTTTGGTGTCTCAAAAACACCAAAAAGAAAAAAAAAAAAAAAGATAACATGTAAGTTTTCAAAGAAAATTGCATGTTGGAAGTACATAATTTGATTTTTTATTTTATAAGGGCTTATAGAAGAGACTCTGAACCCTACCTAGACTTTTGAATAGTATTTAGACTGGTAAAGACTATGAGGACTTTTGAAGGTTGACTAAATGCATTCTGCATTTGGTATAGTCAGGAGTTTATGGGGGCCAGGAAGTACAATGTGGTGTGCTGAGTGAGAATATCCCCCATAAGCTCCAATTATTTGGACAATTTTTTATCCTGTTTTTGGTGAAGTTCTGGGATGTTTTAAGAGGTTTGGCCTTAGGAAGCACAACACTGACAGGCTTTAAGAATTCTTAAGCATTAGCTGAGTGTGGTGGCGCACGCCTTTAATCCTAGCACTTGGGAGGCAGAGGCAGGTGGATCTTTTTGAGTTCAAGGCCAGCCTGGTCTACAGAGTGAGTTCCTGGATAGCTGGGACTACAGGGAGACCCTGTCTGGAAAAGACAAAAAAAAAAAAAATTCTTAAGCCTTGCTGCATTTTCTGTCTCTTTTTGCTTCCTGTGCCTGTTTGAAGATATGATCACTTGGCATTCTGCTCTTCCACTACCTCCTCACCACTAATGAACCCCTAACCCTCTGTAACAGTAAGCCAAATAATGTGGATGTGGAGAATGCTACGATTTTTTTAATGTCGTTTTGGGTAAGGGCACAAATAGCTGTAAAGAGGGTGGTGAGGGCTCCGATACATAGTATTAGGGAAAGAGTTATTTGATTATTACTTATGATGGGGGAGAAGCGGATTAGTAGGAAGATTCCTGCAACAACTATAGTACTTGAGTGAAGAAGGGCTGAGACTGGTGTGGGACCTTCTATTGCTGATGGAAGTCATGGATGGAGTCCAAATTGGGCTGATTTGCTGATAGCGGCTAATAGGAGGCCGCAGAGAGGGAGTAGGTGTGGAGAGGAATTATAGTTTAGGAAAATTTGTTGGAGGTCTCATGAATTTAGATAAATGCAGAATCAGGCTAATGAGATGATGAACCCGATATCACCAATTCGGTTATAAAGGATTGCTTGGAGGGCTGCTGTGTTTGCATCTGTTCAGCCAAACCATCACCCAATTAATAGGAAAGATATAATTCCTACACCTTTTCAGCCGATAAATAGTTGAATAAGATTGTTAGCGGAGACTAAAATAATTATAGTTAGGAGAAATATGAGGAGATATTTTATAAATCGATTAAGATTAGGGTCTGAGTGTATATACCATAGTGAAAATTCTGTAATTGACCAGGTGACGATGAGGGCTACAGGGATAAAAAGGATAGAAAAATAATCGGATTTAAAGCTAAGGGAGAGTTTTATAGAGTTAATGGTTATTCAGTGTCAGTTTGAGATGATAAATTCAGTGTTACGAGAGAAGTATAGGAAGAGGGGAATTAGGCTGAGGAAACATGAAAGTTTAATTGAGTAGATGATATATTTTGGGAAATTTATAGGGCTATTGGGTTGGATAGTAGAAATAATTAGTGGAGTAATAAGGATAAGTAGGATTAAAAAGTTGATTGATTGAATAGTGTAAATTACTTTCATTTGGAGTTGCACCAATTTTTTGGTTCCTAAGTCCAACGGATTTCTTCTATCCTATGAAAGTTAAGAAAGCCGTAAGTTTAATTACGGGTGCATGAATTAGCAGTTCTTGCAACTTTCTTGGTAGATAAGAAGATTACTCTTCTGTTTTTAGGTTCACAGTCTAATGTTTTTTTAAACTATATCTACAATAAGGGAGACCGAGAATGAGTTTGGGGTTTATAGAGATGAGGATAATAGGGAAGATATGGAGTGATGCAATTATAGTTTCTCCTGTGAGGGTAGGGGGTATAAATTTTGTGTGTGGGGTTATTTTACCTCATTGTGAGGAAATAATTATATAGAAGGAGTATAGGGCTGTAATTAAAATATTGGTTCCTATAAAAAGAATGGTAAAATTAGATCATGAAAAGGAAGATGAGATAATAAGAAGTTCTCCAATGAGGTTGATTGTTGGGGGTAAAGCAAGGTTAGCTAGGCTTCCTAATATTCATCAGATACCTAGGAGGGGAAGAACAGTTTGTAAACCTTAGGCTAAAATAAGGGTATGGCTGTGAATTCATTCATAGTTTGTGTTGGCTAGGCAAAAAAGAAGTGATGATGTTAGGCCGTGTGCGATTATAAGTGCTGTGGCTTCTATATAGCTTCAAGGTGTTTGAATTATGATGGCAATAATGACTAGGGCTATATGGCTTATGTGGAGGAGAAAAAAAAAAATGAACTTGGCCTCTCTGAGTTCCATCCCAACCAGACATGTTGTCTATAGCCTTGGGGGTAAATTTTTCCAATTTTAATGAGAATAGAAACACTAGATTAAGGGTACAAAAGAACAGAGGGACTCCTTAAGTAAGAAGGATGCTTACGTGTGTTTCTGGTCTTAGGCAGAAGTACAGACTGAGACTCCAGTAGAACAGTTTTCCCAGCTGGGAGAAAACTAGCCCAGTATCATACTACCAATAGCTAACCTCTTGGATTTAGAGTCCTTTCCCACTGGGGCAGATCCTTGAACTCCCCCCTCAAATTTAACATTTCTCCTGCTTTTGCTAAATTTCTCTCCTAAGAGGGTATCACTGACACTTCTATCAAAGTGCAGCCACCATCTCTTAAGATATATTTAAAACTCTAGTGATTTAACTTTATTGCAAGCTGGAACATTGCCAAATGTGAAGTATAAAACCCACTTTCTGTCAACAGCACACAGTAATCCCACAGCCTCACTTTGTCTCCACCTTCAGCCAGTCAAACACCACTTCAGACCACATATCTCACCTGTGGACAGACTCCTTCCACAGCATCTACCACAATGATGCATCCATCACAGATGCGAACTGCTGTCGATACTTCTGAGGAGAAATCCACATGTCCTGGAGAGTCTATCAAATTAATCAGGTACTCCTCAACACCTAGAATAAAAAGTGAAGATGTATTTTCAGCTGTGCAGGGAAGTAACACTCTTCCTCAGGAATTCTAGAAGAAACCACTTCTAAGATAAGACTGAACAAAGCTCACGGAGCCAAAGGCTCAATCGACAACTTGGACTCTAAATAGTATCTATGCAAAATGTTAAAGAAATTCATTATCACAATAGTATTAAGACCTTAATGTATGCCTGGTACTGGGCTAAAGACTGGATGTGCCAAACACATATGAGTTATCCCTGTGAGATAATGCCACTATTTCACTTTCTGTATTGGTCAATTGAGACTGAAAGAAACTGATGTTTAAGGGCCCAGGGGCCTCAAATGCTAATTTAAAATACTTTATTATTTTTATTTTATTTTATGTGTATCAGTGTAATGCCTGCATGTATGCAAGTGCATCCATGTGCAATGCCCATGGAGGTCAGAGAGGGCATCAGATCTCTTGGAGCTGGAGTCATGGACAGCTGTTAGCTGCTGTGTAGTTGCTGGGAACTGAACCTGGGCCCTCCGCAACATCGGCCAGTGCTCTTAACCACTGAGTCATCTCTCTAGCCCCTCAAATGCCAATTTAAGACATATCAAATTACTCCTATAATTTCTCAAGGTGCGGTGTGTGAAGCTTTGCCAACAGACTCAAATCTAAAAATTCCACCAAAAGTTCAGAAGAAGTTATTATGTGTTCTTCTAGATAGCTTCTCTTTTAATATTCCCAAAAACTGCTTTAAATTTACAGTTGGGTGACAACTCATCTTGACTTGTTTGGCTTTGGTACTAAAATTTACACATCACATTAAAGACCCATACAAACCAGAACTGATCACTATAGGATACAGAGATTTAACACTGATACAATTTAGTAAGCCAGGTGAGTAATAGTCTATATAGAAATGTACTCATCCCCATTACTGACAAATCTGACATAATTTTAAAGGCAAACAATTTTTATACTACAAATTAAATTTTGGCTGAATATTTGATACTATAGGACAGAGATCATCTTCAATGTTTTTTTCAGAATTAATATTTTGATTTTATAATTCTCAACTGTCAATGCTGAGAACATTTCATATAACTCACTGCAGCAAAATGGCATTAGTCATTCTCTATGGGATCACAAGCTGTCATTTAAGAAGCAGGGATCTAAGAAAGAATCCTAATGTGTACTGGGGCTTGGTGGGTACAACTACTGTCAGCAACAGATCCCTTTCCTCAGACCACTGCTCCTCTTGCCCCACAGTCCTTTTGGGAAAACTGCGTTCACAGGCTCTATTGCTCCCAACTCACAAGGCTTCCTCCCAGAGAAGCTCATGGGATATCTCCAAAGAAAATCACATCAGATAACCAGGGCCCCAAGCCAATGGCCCAATGTATCTTAATGATACACACACCATTAGCTCTCTCAGCACTGGCTGATGCTGCCTAGATCTGGATTCAGATGTTTCAGAGACTGAGTCTCCCGTCAAGTTCTTCACAAATTCTAAACATGAATTCAAATAGTAACTTGGGCTTATTCTGCCCCTATCTTTTCTTTGTCTTCCTAATTATGCATCTAATTCTAGACTCCATGAAATTCATTCAAGGGTGACAGACTCAGATCTAGAAGGGAATAGAAAACTATTGATACACTAATCACTTCCATTTGAAAAAAAAATCTATATTCTGAAAAGTAATAGTATCTAATAAACTCAGGCAATACAGGTAGCCTTATAGCTCACAACATACAACTAAAATGTTCCAATATGCCCTGTAACAAAATAGCTGTCGATCTCTGTTAAAACTGAAGTGATTCTCAAATGCATTTAATGGTAAGGGGGAAGGGCTGCAGCCACCCAACAGCTGGAAAAGGCAATGCTGAGCTCAGAGCCAGGCCTCCCAGCAACTCCTTCCATGACTTTTGAATCCTAACCTTTGCCAGGTAACTTCAAACTGAGTCTCAAAGGTAGGAGAAAAGACGTCCTATGTCCAGCAAAGAAGAAAAAGTCCACAAGCACAGCTCCTCTGCTCTAACTTGTTACATCTGCTGCATTAAAATCTAATCTAAATGCCTACTACTACTATGTGTGTTAGGGTCAAATAAAAAATACAAACAATGTTAAAGGACTTATCATTAGTATTACTAATGGAATATACATACATATACACATACACACACACACACACACACACACACACACACATATTTTTAAAAAGTTGGGCCTTGGGGGTGGAGAGATGGCCTAGCAGTTAAGAGCGCTGACTGCTCTTGCAGAGGACCAGGGTTCGATTCTCAGCACCCACATGGCAGCTAAGAACCATCTTTAACTCCAGTTCCAGGGGAATCCAATGCCCTCTTCTGACCTCTGTGGCATTGCATGACACAGGTGCACCAACCTACATGCAGACACTACACTCTTTCTTATAAAAAAAAAAAAACAAATTAAAAAAAAAAAAAAAAAGAGTACTTTCTGCTCTTGCAGAGACTTTGGGTTCTGTTCCCAGCACCCACATGACAGCTAACTGTAAATCCAGTTCCGGGAGACCCAGTGCCCTCTTCTGGCCTCCATGGGCATTGCATGACACAGACAGCACACATTCACAAATTCCAAAAAAAAGGTTTTAAAACAGTAGAGTGCTTGCCTGGCATTACATGAAACCCTGAGTTCCATCGCGCACACCAAATAAACCAAGTGTATTTGTGCATGTCTATAAATCCTAGAACTCAGGAGGAGGAGGTAGGAGGTCAGAAGAGGGCTTCGGATTCCCCTGGAACTGGAGTTAAAGATGGTTCTTAGCCAGCATGTGGGTGCTGGAAATTGAACCCGGGTCCTCTGTAAGAGCAGTCAATGCTCTTAACCACTGAGCCATCTCTCCAGCCCCCGGGAGCAGAAAGTATTTTTTTTTCTGTATGTGTATGAATGTACTGTGTGCATGCAAGTATGTGAACCCATGTCATGCAATGCCGCGGAGGTCAGAAGAAGGTGTCGGATTCCCCTGGAATCTGGAGTTCTCCTGGAATTGGAGTTATGGACGGTTCTCAGCCGCCATATGGGTGCTGGGGATCGAACCTGGGTCCTCTGTAAGAGCGGTCGGCGCTCTTAACTGCTAGGCCATCTCTCCAGCCCCAGAAAGTATTCTTAACTACTGAGTCATCCCTCCAGCTCCTTTTAATGGAAATTATAAATTACAATTTTTATAAGTATGTTGAGTGTTTTTTTTTTTTTTTCAGTTTGTAACACAATCTCTTTATCTCAGCCTTCTGATTGCTGGAATTACAAGGTGTGGGACATCACATCCAACCCTCTGTCATTTTGAATTGTTTTCCTAAACAAATTAGAGTAGAGCTCTAGCTGGTTATCTAGCTGGTAGAGTGTCAAAAGTGTAGTTAAGGAGATGGTGGGAACTTTCTAATTTGTAATGCTAATCCCTGCTGTAGCATTTGGAGACAGAAATTTATCCTCCCTTCTTTCCTAAACATTCTAAATAAATCTACTTCAGGGGACTGATCTATTAAATGAGGCTACAATTCATTCTCTCATAACCCCTCGCCCCTTTTGCTGCAGGCAACTGAAAAAAATGTTGTCATTCTTAGAGGTGGTAAAAGCCACATGAAAACGAAAATTAAGAGGCAGATGCGGAAATTACCACTGAACTGGGACTCTAATCACAAGTCCACAGTTTTAAGGCAAAGTTGGATGATACAAGTCTTGAAGAGTTTAAAATAGAAATGGAGGAATTAAGCAGTGAAAGCAGAGGGAGGACAAGCATGGCAAGCCATGATCTCACTCAGACAGGCAAGGACCCGAAAGAAAACATGAGGCAGCGCTGTCAGAACGCAGCCACGCAAGAGAAAGAGGAGTATCATGAAGATACTGAGGGCACGAGAACGTCTGTTTACCATGGAATGTCTGCACTGTAAGTTTCTGTAAGGAAGAGAATAGTAAGAGATCGAGGGAGAATGTTAGAATCATAAAGATGTACAGAAAAGAGACCGTAAGAGAGGCTCGACTGTGCGGCTTCCATCTTGGGCAGTGAACAAGGTCAACAGGGATGTGGGTAATGCTGACCACAAGAAAATGTCCCTAAGTAATTCCAGAAAATCTGTAGTGGAAAGAAGAGAAGCTTCAGGAAGAATTAGCTGTGGCCTGGACTAGATTCCAACATACTCCTGAACCAAGTGAACAGGCTGGAAATATAATTACTTGAATCCTAGGCCTGCTACTCCATTCTAAAAAAGTACTCTGTCCTTGATAAATGTCCTTAAACTCTCTGGACTCTTATTTTGCACATATGTAAAGTAAGCATAATATCTCAGAGGGCTGTTGTGAGGATTAATCAAAGTAACCATCACCAAGTTTTATCTGAAGCCAGGTATCAATTACATTCTTCATATAATAAAGGAGTCAAGACAAGGGAATCTCTCTCTCATAGACAAATGCTTGCACAGGCAGGAGAGGGAAGCTGATGCCTGGGATATGAATAAACACTTTCTTGTACACTCTCATCTATGTGAGGCAGGGTACCTGAGTCAGTTCCCTATGGCTTAGTCTTCGGAGAGTTAAGACAGAAAGCCATCCTGGGTGTAAATTCTGCACCTGTCTACCACACTTGATCAGCTTGCATCTGGCCCTCTTTGAAAAGGGCTGCTGTGTCTTTTGCCTCCCCATTTAGAATACATCCTGAATACAAGTGGCTTCCACTTGGGTGAACCCCACGTGTCCCAGTAAATCGTTAAAAGGTGCCTCAATTTACTAACTAAAAACCCATTAACGTAAGTCTATGGCAAATTACTCTGCATAGAATTTTATAATTTTTTATGTGAATGAGTGTTGTACCTGCATATGTGTAAATGCACCTGTGTTATGCAGTGCCTGCAGAGGATGGGACAGGGTATCGCATCCCCTGGAACTGGAATTATAGACTGTTGCTAGCCACCATGTGGGTACTGGGATTCGAATCTGGTCTTCTGCAAGAACAGCCAGTGCTTTTAAGCACTGAGTCATCTCTCCAGCCCCTAGAATTTTATAATAAGCTGACATAACATTAAAAAAAAAAATTGAAACTCTTGAAAAAGCAACTTCAATGTAGCACCCGTCAACGGAACTGAAGGGCACTGACACTCACCTTAGGGGCTGGGAAGGTATACTGTGGATGGGTGAAATTCACTTTCTAGTCCTTAACAGTCCAACCCAGACTGTCTCAGTAAGAAATGTGAACACCAACATTAGTCAAGAACTAATAACATCATATTAGATAATCACACCCAACTGGTTTTAGAACAGACTATTTTGGCAAAAGTTAAGTTAAATATTTGTTTCACAGTGTATGTACATATATACAAATAAAATTCTGGTTGGATTAAGCATAAAAACTGAAACAACTGGTGGTGAAGCTAAGTGATTTCTATTCCATTCTTATATTTTATCTTATATTCTATAATAAAATATGTTATTTTTTACAAAAAATGAAAAAATTTGTAACTTTAAAATATCTTAAAGGATGAATAAAAACTTCAAATGTGCTGCAGTGCCAAGATTTGCTCACAGACATACAAAAAATATGACTATAAAGTAAAAATGACAGCGAGATGCCTCTTGAGACTATCCAAAAGCTAATCCAGACTTTAAACTGTTTAAAATTTGAATATACTTACTATATATACACTCGAAGCTGAAAAATTAAAAGGTATTCTATCCCCTTAGGATGTTTTCTAGAAGGCCTATTTTGGGAAGTGTTTCCCTCCTCCCTTCCCCTGGGTTCTCCAACCATCAGCATCCCTCCTCCCTAACCCTGGGTTGTCCAACCATCAGCATCCCTCCTCCCTTCCCCTGGGTTCTCCAACCATCAGCATCCCTCCTCCCTAACCCTGGGTTGTCCAACCATCAGCATCCCTCCTCCCTTACCCTGGGTTCTCCAACCATCAGCATCCCTCCTCCCTTCCCCTGGGTTCTCCAACCATCAGCATCCCTCCTCCCTTCCCCTGGGTTCTCCAACCATCAGCATCCCTCCTCCCTTCCCCTGGGTTCTCCAACCATCAGCATCCCTCCTCCCTTCCCCTGGGTTCTCCAACCATCAGCATCCCTCCTCCCTTCCCCTGGGTTCTCCAACCATCAGCATCCCTCCTCCCTTCCCCTGGGTTCTCCAACCATCAGCATCCCTCCTCCCTTCCCCTGGGTTCTCCAACCATCAGCATCCCTCCTCCCTTCCCCTGGGTTCTCCAACCATCAGCATCCCTCCTCCCTTCCCCTGGGTTCTCCAACCATCAGCATCCCTCCTCCCTTCCCCTGGGTTCTCCAACCATCAGCATCCCTCCTCCCTCCCCCTGGGTTCTCCAACCATCAGCATCCCTCCTCCCTTCCCCTGGGTTCTCCAACCATCAGCATCCCTCCTCCCTTACCCTGGGTTCTCTGACCATCAGCATCCCTCCTCCCTTACCCTGGGTTCTCCAACCATCAGCATCCCTCCTCCCTCCCCCTGGGTTCTCCAACCATCAGCATCCCTCCTCCCTTACCCTGGGTTCTCTGACCATCAGCATCCCTCCTCCCTAACCCTGGGTTCTCCAACCATCAGCATCCCTCCTCCCTTCACCTGGGTTCTCCACAGCAGGAAACAGCATTCTGGAGAATTACTAACTGGAGACAGAAGTGTATTCAGTCTCTTAGGGTTCTGAGAGATTATGTTGGTCAAAAGTCCCAACTTCTATCCTTTTTCAGATTAGAAAAACTAAATTTTGCATTAAGTATTGTTGTTCCCCACACACACCAGACCACCCCTTGGTTAAAGTGCCTTCAAGTTACCAGGTAACGCTCACAAAGAAATGTGTTTGATATTTATGACTCCAATTCTTGTTGATACAGCCAGATGACTAGCCAACCCAAGAACAGCCAATCCATAAGTGTCACCTCTGCAACAGACTGCATAAAAAGAAAAGCTAGGCTATATCCTGCTGTTGGGTCCGTATTTTCAGAAACACAAAAGAATGAAGTGGTAAGGAACAGAAGATGAAGAAACAGACAAAACTAGAGACAAGGACCTAGGGAAAGGCAAATTTAAGGAGACTGGAAAGGCAGGCCAAACTTACAATATAACAGGATAAGGGCAGATAGAAAAGACAACCAAACTCAAAGATAACGGAGTTCCAAAAGGAATACTCGTAACAGCGGATGACTCATGTGTTGGCCTATCTTAGATAAGGAATTAAAATCTGGCTTCAGCCGGGCGTGGTGGCGCAAGCCTTTAATCCTAGCACTTGGGAGGCAGAGGCAGGCGGATCTTTGTGAGTTCAAGGCCAGCCTGGTCTCCAGAGTGAGTTCCAGGACAGCTGGGGCTACAGGGAGACCCTGTCTTAAAAAAGATAAAAAAAAAAAAAAATCTGGCTCCAATTTCATAAGAATTTGGGCTAGGTATGGTGACACATGCCTATAACTTCATTTGGGCAGGAGGATAACAGCTTCCGCTACATAGTGAGTTTGTGGCCACCATGGGCTATGTGAAACCCTGTAACAAACAAACAGTCGCTCTAATAAAATTCTGATGTGTATTAGTCACTTTTCTGCTGCTATGATAAAACACCATGACTGATGCAACTTAGAGAAGGTGAGTTTATTTGGGCTTACAGTTCCAGAGGGATAGTCCATCATGGCAGGGAGGCCTGGCAAGAGGCAGCTGGAGAAAGCTGAGATCTTCAAGCACACCAGGAAGCAGATAGAGTGAGCAGAAGTGGAATGTGGCTATGAATTCTCAAAGCCCATCCCCAAGTGAGTTACTTCTTCCAGCTAGGCCACACCTCCTGCCACCAACTCACCAAGTATTCAAACACATGATCCTATGGGGGACACTTCTCATTCAAACCACACCGCTGTTTTCAGTTTTCATTAAAATCATTTCAGGTATCTTTTTACATATATTCAATAAGCCATCCCACCCTAAGCCAAAGTTAGATCTTTCTCTGTTCCATGTAATCTAGGGAGCACATATCTAAAACATTCTGAGAGTGAACTTCCCAAGGCCAGAATTTAACAAAACAAATGTAGGATGACTCAAGCCCCAGGGTTTTGTAACCATTCTCCTACAGTGCTATAACCAGAAAGACAAAAAAGTGAATTGCTGAATTTCATGACATAGTAAAACCTGAATAAACTAGGTGGGGGGGGGGAACCACAGAGTCTGGAAAATAACAACCAAAACTGATGCTCTAAATGAAAAACAAAAACAAAAAAACAAGAATGGCAGATGAAAGGCAACCTGTGAAGGTCTATAAAGTAAAATCTATGACCGTATTCTTGGGGTCACTGAATAAGGATAGATACCTTAAAATTTGAGAGGTAGCATTAAAAAATTAAATATTAAATATTGGAAATCTGTGTGCCTAAAAGTTTCAAAACTGGTTTGATATTAAAAATATTTTAAAGACCGATGTAAAGGAAAACAGTCACATCCCACAAAGTGCGTCCCTTGGTGCCAGAGATAGGACCCTGTGAAAGATGAATCACAGGTCACCCCATTAGGGAAACAAAAGGTCTTTATTATTTTCTTCAAAATATCAAAATATACATCTTGTATAAAGCTACAAAAATACTTTAAATGTACAAACTTTGTCATAATCCAGTCTTTGGAGGATTAATGTGCACTTCCAGAACCTTTATCCGCATACATACACATTCATATCTTACATAAATAGTCTCTAAGTTGCATTTCTGTCTCTTCAACATATTTTCCATATAATTATAAATATATATAATCTACTTATAATTCTATATAATTAAGCATTTTAACAGCTGTATAAAACTTCACAGCATGGATTTAACAGTTTATTTAGCCATTCTCTTAACATTTAAGTTATTGGCATTTCTACTAATACAAATTTTCTCTGAATTATCAGTGAACATACATCTCATGCATTTGTTTGACCATTTCTGTCAGAGAATTCCTGTTACTATTAAAATGACATCAGTGTTTTGGGGATACCAAGGTGGTACTGATCACAACAACCCACAGTTAAGTTAGACTCCAAATCTCATATGCAGGCCATGGAGCAGAAGGATCCAGCCAGGAAATGGAAGGCTAAGATGAGCCAGCCAAGTCCTAGCTCCTGACTTTCCTTGTGAAGAAATCCATACAATCACTTGCTGGAGAGAGGCAGTTGTGAACTGCCAGTTCTTCTGCCCTCAAGCCAGTCAGAGGTCCCATCTGCATCCAAGCCTGGACAGCCTGACTCTGACAACAGATCATTTGGAGAGGCCAGAATGAAATGCATGGAACATAAAGCAAAGAAATTGAGGCATGCAATTAATTTAGAAAGAGGGGGTATGAAAAATGCAAAACCATTTTTCTCTAAAATACAATGGGTTTACCTTTTGCATAATGTAGTGAAATGGCACTGGATTTCATGGTGATCCCTCGGACCTGCTCATCTTCTCTGCTGTCCATGTACCTTAACTGGAAAACCACATCATCAACACCCTTACTTCCCAGTGAATAGAACGCAACCTTAAAATGGGCTTAGATTTCATTTTAAGCATGCAAACTATATAGCCTTCTTATTTATTTTTAAGTGCTTTTAAGTGCTAGAAAGGAACATTAGTCAAGAGGAACAGCACAGACACAAACAGAAAGGCACTGCCGCTATGGACTTACAAAGGCTTTCAAACCCTGCTTCCCCAGAGTGTTCATCAGCCAAATTTCAACCATGAAGGATTGAGCAGTTCAAGAAAATCCACAAAATGCTACCATTTCCAGGACTGGAAGGACGAGGTACAGTGCCAAGTAAAGATCGGTACGCTATTTTTTCCACATGGTTAAATAACTCCCCAAAGACCGTTCACTGAAGTCATCTTTTCACCAGAGATCTGAAATGCCAGCTGTCTATAACTGAAGCTCTCACATGTGTGTCTGTTTCTAGGCCATGACTGAATTTAATCTCAGCCAATTCCAAATCACAAGTTACAATACAGTCACAAGTCATATCTTCTAAGAGACAGCACCACGCCTACTCATCTACACTGACTGCTTTATCATTTTTCTTCTCTAGAGATTTTAAATTAGCATATCTAGTTCAAATTATTTAAAAACTGTTCAAACTTTTTCTTGGAAATGCTAAATATATAAACATGAAACTATCAATTTTTAAATACTGACCCTGTCAAAACTTGAACATAGTACATCTTTCATTTTTTCTCTAATATTTAAATTAATAGCCTAATTAATGGTAAATTTTTTTAAAGCTACTTATTGCTCATGTGTATTTCTTTTCAATGACTTCTATATCCTGAAATCAGGTAAATTATTTATATTCTAGAAATTTATATACTTTTAAAAACTTCCACACAGTCATGGCATCTATCATTAGTCAACAATTATTTCCTTTCCAAACTTAACACCTTTCTCCCCATTCTTGCAGTTATAATCTCAAAAATAATGTAAATTAGATGTTAATATACAAAGCAGAAGGGTGCACTTAGGCAATTAACCAATCTTATTTGTGAACAGTAAAATTTTAATACTTCATTATTAAATTAAATCTTTATTTTACATTTTTTTTTAAAATTAAATCTGTATTGGGTTATAGCCACTAGCTTCTAAACCTACTTTAACAAAGTAGGTCTTATAACAATCAATGTTGACTTTTACTGAATGTCCTTTTTATCTACTAATATGATATTTTCTTTAATCCATTAACATGGTAATATTGGAATCAATCTTGAATTTCTTAAAACAAATTCAATTTAGTTATGAAGAAGTATCTTCATAATGCTGGACTTTGTTCATAATCATTTTCATTCCCCATAATCAAAAGGCTAAATGCAACTTTCCTATCCTGGATTATCTTTAGGAGACACCTGAATGATTATGCTACTCAGGTGACCTAGAGAGTGTTCCCCATTGTTAGGTTTTTCTCCTCTATATTTCTGAATGGTTTCAACAAAGCTGAAATTACTTGCTCCTTGATTGTTTGGTACTAGAGAATTAAAAACTAGACAGGCATGTTTAATTAAACATCTAAGCCATCTGAGCTTCTTCAAATGGAAAGATTTTTGCCAACCAATTCAATTTCTTAAATAACCATAGTATTATCTAAGTTTCCTATCTTTTCTTGATTCTACTTTTCCAAGTTTTAATTTTTCCAGACAGTTTACCATTTCACTACTTTTAGTTTAGGATATGAAGTTGTTCGTTGTATTCTATTATTTTAAAATAGCTATAACACTTTTCTTTTCTAGTATCATCTTTCTGTTCTTCATCAATCCTGCTGATAGTTGCCAGGTGTATTAATTTTATGCCATTCACAGTTAACTTTATTAATGAAGCACTTGTGTTTTCCCAACTTGAAAAGTTAGAATGATAGTAACCAAAGTAAAAAGATAAAATAACATGGGCTGGAGAGATGGCCTAGCAGTTAATAGCGCCGACTGCTCTTGTAGATCGAACCCGGGTTCGATCCCCAGCACCCATGTGGCAGCTGAGAACTGTCTTTAACTCCAGTTCCAGGGGAATCCGAGACCCTCTTCTGACCTCTGTGGCACTGCACAACACGGGTGCACAAACCTGCATGCAGATAGTACATCCATACACACACAAAAAAATTAAATTTAAAAAAATAAATAATGCATAAATAAATGAAGTAGAAAATGGACATTATATAGAAAGGATCAGGAAAACCAAAAATGACAACGAATTAAAAAGGATGGCTACATGGCATGCATTTAAAATGCACTCTAATATAAACTGTGACTTTTAAGAACATCTCATTCACTATTGGTTCATTAGATGTAACATACCATACCATACCACACAGTAATAAAGACATAAGCAATAAGAGAAACTGTTGGGGAGGAGATGTTTGTGAGAAGTGTTACGCTTCCTAATTTTTCAACAGACTTAAAATTATTCTGAAAATATAGTCTACTGACTGAAATTGCAGCATTATAAATAATTTATGATCACTGATTAAAATATTTATTTTGTTTTATTTTTAATTTTCATGGAAGTATGTTTGGTACTCTTGACCAGCCAATGTCTCTGTTTGTGATTAATTGTGCTTAGGGAATAAAGTGTACCATATATAAAGAAATCATCAGTGAATGACATAAAATTAATACACCTGGCAACTATCAGCAGGATTGATGAAGACCAGAAAGATACTAGAAAAGTGTTATAGCTATTTTAAAATAATAGAATACAACGAACAACTTCATAGCCTAAACTAGTGAAATGGTAAACTGTCTGGAAAAAATTAAAACTTGCAAAAGTAGAATGAAGAAAAGATAGAAAACTTAGATAATACTATGGTTATTTAAGAAATTGAATTGGTTGGCAAAAATCTTTCCACATGAAGCTCAGATGGCCTAGATGCCTGTCTAGTTTTTAACTCTCTGTAGTACCAAACAGTCAAGGAACAAATAATTTCAGCTCTGTTGAAACCATTCAACTGTTTCAAGTTGGGAGAACACAAATGGCTTCAACTTCCCAATCAAACCCTACTTCCCCTAGGTCTACTTTGTTGATTCAACTTTGTTTCTATGTTTTCCAATCCTATTATTACTGGTCACCTGATAAATCCTGTTGATTACAACCCAGATTCATTAAGAAATTACTTTTCTAATGTGAAGTTAATTATTGTAGGTTCTTTCAAATGACAGCTAAACACACAGAGTTCTTTCACGTCCTAAAACACCATTTTCTTTCTTTTTAAAATTGCATTTGTGTTTGTGTATGTATGTATGTATATATACACATGCACCTGGCTTAAGGGTAGACTCTCTCCTCCTACTATATGGATCCCAGGGATGGAACTCAGGTTATCTAGCCTAGCAGCAAGTACCTTTTATCTATAGGGCCATTTTACCAGCCTGTATAATGTATAACACTTTTTATCTACAAGGCCATCTTACCAGCCTGTTTAACACTTTTTATCTACAGGGCCATCTTACCAGCCTGTTTAACACTTTTTATCTACAGGGCCATCTTACCAGCCTGTATAACACTTTTTACCTACAGGGCCATCTTACCAGCCTGTATAACACTTTTTACCTACAGGGCCATCTTACCAGCCTGTATAACACTTTTTACCTACAGGGCCATCTTACCAGCCTGTATAACACTTTTTACCTACAGGGCCATCTTACCAGCCTGTATAACACTTTTTACCTACAGGGCCATCTTACCAGCCTGTATAACACTTTTTACCTACAGGGCCATCTTACCAGCCTGTATAACACTTTTTACCTACAGGGCCATCTTACCAGCCTGTATAACACTTTTTACCTACAGGGCCATCTTACCAGCCTGTATAACACTTTTTACCTACAGGGCCATCTTACCAGCCTGTATAACACTTTTTACCTACAGGGCCATCTTACCAGCCTGTATAACACTTTTTACCTACAGGGCCATCTTACCAGCCTGTATAACACTTTTTACCTACAGGGCCATCTTACCAGCCTGTATAACACTTTTTACCTACAGGGCCATCTTACCAGCCTGTATAACACTTTTTACCTACAGGGCCATCTTACCAGCCTGTATAACACTTTTTACCTACAGGGCCATCTTACCAGCCTGTGTAACACTTTTTACCTACAGGGCCATCTTACCAGCCTGTATAACACTTTTTACCTACAGGGCCATCTTACCAGCCTGTATAACACCTTTTTTCATCATGATCCTGAAGCTTAAGACTTCCTTTGGTACTTAGATTACTTATGCTAATCTTTAAGATCTTTCCTAATTTGACCAACTATTGATAAGCTTTTTCCCCCTCATGCTTGTCTCTAGAAGCTCCACTCATATCAAGTACAACACACAGAAATTAGTCTTTATGCTATTTTCCATCATATAAGGGCTTTTCTGCCTTTTCCTCAAACCACTCAAAACATCCACCTGTGAAATCTTGCACAATCATGTAACAGTTGCAACTTACTTTTGCACTTATGCAAGACAAATAAAAAGCAAAACAAAGCAGAAGTCAAGTTTTTCTCAACATCTATTTTATCTTGTTTACTAGGTTGTCAGTTCTTCATATTTGTTCAGATCACTAAAGAACACAGCAAATGGATCATGACATTATGGACAGACAGTACGCAAGAAGTAATTGTTAGATATAACAACATACCTTGCCTGCCAGGCGGCTGGAGATGATTCCATTACTAGATATAAGGCAATCAGCAAGAGTAGTTTTTCCTGTTAAAACAATATCAATTACAATCCATGTTTTTCTGTAAAGGGGTTACCACTCTATGCTGCCATCCTCTCTCCCGATGTAATTCATCAATCTCACCTGAAATGTTATCAGGTAACTTTTTTAGAAATAGATATTTTCTTAAACTGAGGCAAAGAAAAACAAAAACAAAAAAAAAACCTTCAGACCTTTGATGAGGCAAACCAAATACCTATGATTTCTGGCATTGTTTACATTACTTACTATTAATCTGTAAGAAATCAATCAAGTTTATTAGAACTTATCATCCCATACTCAGAAGTGACCAAACTTAGAAACTTAAGGTTCTAAAAATTCAGAATGACCAAAAAAAACAGCACTAATTCTTACCTTTGAAAGGTATACTGGGTAAATTAACATAAAAAAAAATTATCAAACACCATTTTCTGCCATATTTCCCTGTGTGTGATCCTGGCTGATACTTCCCAGTTCAACTGTTAATTCTTACTTGGCAAGAAAACTTACATTTCTGCTACTGATCAAAGTGTAGCTGTGGAAGGCAATAGTGGAGTTGCCAATGCATCGCGCTATCCAAATCTAAACCCGGGATACATCTTATAACCAAAGACATTTTTGTTTTTAACTATTTTTATTTTATATGTATGAGTGTATTGCCTCCATGTATGTAAGTGCACGTGTGTCATGCAGTGCCTGTAGAGGTCAGAAGAGGGTGTTGGTTCCCCTGGAACTGGAGTTACTAATGGTTGTTAGCCACACCATGTGGGTGCTGGGAACTGAACCCTCGACCTCTGCAAGAGCATCCAGTGCTCTTAACTGCTGAGCCATCTCTCCAGTCTCTGATGCTTTTTCTTAATCCAGAACCTTTGGAGCATACTTTTTTCTCATGTATCTCATGTTTTCCTGCTTCACCTCTAAACCTACTATTCAGCTGGGCAGGTGACCCACTCATAAATGTCTATTTCTTAATAAATATAACAAAATACTTCTAATTTAGCAGATGCTCAGTAA
Organism: Rhizomys pruinosus; assembly: GCA_009823505.1. NCBI lineage: Eukaryota > Metazoa > Chordata > Mammalia > Rodentia > Spalacidae > Rhizomys > Rhizomys pruinosus. The sequence continues at coordinate 192,798 of VZQC01005688.1, forward strand.
ATATGAATTAAATAGGATAAAAACAGAGGCCCTAAGGACAGCATACCAAGGTCACAGTATATACATTTAATTTTTTTTTCCATATTTTAACAAAAGTTCTAGTTTAAAAACAATGTGACATGCTACGGAGAAGAATGCTAATTACTAGCTAACTCTGTTCATTTCAAATGCTTTATAGCATCCTTTGACATTTCACACACACAAAGCAACTTAGCAAGCATCACTTTCATCTGTCCACAGCTTCACTCCAATGACACAGGTAGAGACACAAACCTCCTTTGTTAATAAAAAGCCATTTCAATAGTCTTACCATGGTCTACATGAGCCAAAACACAGATATTCCTGATGTTAGCAGTGTTTTTCTGGAGCTGAATCATCTTATCCACACTATTGAGCACCATGGTTACGTATTTCCTACGAGTAAAAATCAAGTGGTAATTACAAATGTTACAAAAGCCAAAAGTCGCCGGGGGCGGGGAGTGGAGACAAGAACAAAATTCAAATTTAGACCCTAGGGACTTAAAAAAAAAACAAAAAACAAAAAACACTTCGACCTCAGATCCCTTACACTGAGAACCCAATGAACGATTCCTGGTGTGATATGGCATCTCAGGCCCAAGTCCACCTGCAAAGTCAACACACCCAGATATTCTGGAGGGTGCTGGGAGTTTCCGGATGTGCAGGGTGATGAATCACGAAGCTGTGGGGTAGGCTCCAGTGATGCCCTGCCAAGCCAGTGCTCCGTACTCCTTCCAAAGACTACAGGGAAGGGCCGGAATCTCCAGAATCCCCTCTGGAAGCCTCTCATTCCGCCACGCGGGCTCAAGTTCACCAGAGGCAAAATGACTTTAGGACTGCCCAGAAAGTTTGCGTTCACGTGCTCATGAACCAAACAGGTGCAGGGAACATATTCTAAGCTTTTCCAAAGCAGCACGGCAAACAACCCTACACTTCCTTCCCAGCGCCTGCCCCCGGGTATCCACCAGGGCAGGCCGCCCCGGGTGCTGCACGGACCTAGCTCCGCCCCCCGCCGCGGCCACCCGGTCCCCACCCCCGTCCCAGTCTGCCGGCGCCCCCAGCGGGCCGCACTCACCGGCTTCCAGCCGAGTCTCACCACGCTTGTCTCCGGCGCCGCCAAGCTGAGAGCAGGCCGGAAGTCGCCAGCGCCGGGGGGCGGGGCCTGTGGGCGCGCGACCTCTGACCCCGCCCCGCGCGCTTCAGACGCCGCCGGAAGCCGCATCTCCAGAACTCCCTGGGAAAAGCCCGCGGTCGCCTTGACGACGACGAACGCCTTGGCGATCTAGGCTCCTGGGCTGAGTAGCTGAGAAGAACGCGCCTGAGCCGAGAGCATGCGGAGCTGGTGTCTGTGTCAGATTTGCACCTGCGGGTAAGGAGTGGCGCCGGGGCAGCTGCGTCTCGCCGAGAGCCCTAAGGACTTCCGGACCCGGCCAGGCCCTGGGTACCCTGAAGGGACAAGGGCCCAGCGACGCCCGCGGTGCTCTCCCTGGCCACTCGCTGCTCTCCTGGGTTTCAAATTTCTTCCCTCCCTTCCTCCCTTCCTCCCTTCCTCCCTTCCTCCCTCCCTCCCTCCCTTCCTTCCTTCCTTCCTTCCTTCCTTCCTTCCTTCCTTCCTTCCTTCCTTCCTTCCTTCCTTCCTTCCTTCCTTCCTTGTTTTCTATCCCTTTCTTCTTTCTCTCTCCTTCCTTCCCTCCTTCCTTGAGACAGGGTCTCAAGTTTTCTTGTTTCTTCTGTCTTCTTTTTTTGAGCCAGGGTCTCACGTTCTTTTCTCTCTGTCTCTGTCTCTGTCTCTCTGTCTCTCTGTCTCTCTGTCTCTCTGTCTCTCTCCACCCTGGAAGATTCAGGTGATCAACCTAACAGTGCGCAAGGCCTTTAGTTTGTCCTGCACGTTAGACTCCCTCCTCCCGCTGCCCATCCTCTAAAGCAAACTGTTCTCATTCTTGTCCAGGCAGTGCTCCCTCGGCGGGGGGGGGTGGGGGGGGTCTCTGTCAGTCTGACAGGAAAAGACTGTGGTCCCCTCCCTGCAACTCAGAATTGGCCTCAAAGTCCTGCCTAACAACCTTCCATCACCAAGAAACACAGTCTTCTCTTTCCTTGGTTTCACTGTTGACCCAGGGATTAGTTCGGCATTTGTTAAATAAATATGAATAATGTCACGCCTTTGGTATATCTAATCCCCCACTAAGGAAATCCACCTACAATGTATGTCAGTGGAAAATGGTTTCTCGGCCCCTTTCAAAATAAACAACTTAACATCGGTTGTATGTAGACAGATTGAAAGATAACTTCTGAGGTATGTATCTGCAATTACGTGTTTTAATCTTAATTATTTCCAACCTAAATTCTTTTGTTGAATAATTTTATTCTTTGAAAGTTCTATACATTTTATTTATTTATTTATTTTATTTTTTATTTATTTCTGTATGTGTATCAATGTACTGTCTGCATGCAGGTTTGTGCACCCGTGTCGTGCAATGCCGCGGAGGTCAGAAGAGGGTCTCGGATTCCCCTGGAACTGGAGTTCTCCTGGAATTGGAGTTTCAGACAGTTCTCGGCCGCCATGTGGGTGCTGGGGATCGAACCCGGGTCCTCTGTAAGAGCGGTCGGCGCTCCTAACCGCTAGGCCACCTCTCCAGCCCCTTTTTTTTTTTTTAATTTTTTTTGAAAGTTCTATACATTTATACAATGTAGATGGAGTATATCAATCCATCACTGCCTCCCTCCAACTCCCCTTAGTGCCCCTCACCCCATTTCCCTCCCAGCTTCATGTCCGTCCTCTTCGTTTTTATTTTTTGAAGTCCAGTTAGTGCCGCCCATATGCACATAGGTGTGTGGCTGTCCACTGAGGCTTGAGTAACCTACTAGCAGCCACATCCCTCAAAGAGAGTGACTCTCCCTCCCCCTGCAGCCATCAACTTCTGATGTCTGCTCAGATAGGGGAGGGGCCCCTCTCCCATCCATGCTGGAATTTTGACTGGATTGATATTGCACAGATCTGGTATAGGTAACCACAGCTGCTATGACTTGATTTGGGCAACAGTCATCTCCAGAAGTCAGCATTCACAGGTCTTTTCCCCATCTGCCAGCTCTTACGTTCCTTCTGCCTCCTTCTCCAAGGTTCCTGAGCTTTTGAGTGGTGGAAAGTTGATATAGATGACCCATCCACAACTGAGCATATGCCAACCTAGGTTCTTTTCCCGTCCAGCTTTCAGAATATTAAATCTTCCTTATGTTGAGGGCTCCCCTTCTTCAGTTAAGATAATGATCCAAAGAGCTGAGGCAGTGCCCATGTAAGAGGAGGCCCCTCTAAGCAAGCCTTGAACATTGCTGATGACTAACATTGAAATTGTAGTTCCTTCAAGAGTGTGCCTCTGCTGGTTTTATTCTTATGAGGTGCAAGAATGGTAAACAAAGCTAGAAGGTAGTGTTAGAGGGTTCCTGTTACTCGGCTGTTTTTTGAAATGTGGCCACTTGGGACATTCTTAGAATAGGGCAAAGATCCTTCACTCTTTTCAGAATGCCTTCCTCATCTTTTGCCTCCTGTCTTGTTGGAAGGGAAGGGATGGGGGATCTTTACCTATTATTTTTTTCTTCCAGACCATCTGTGTTAGACACATTTGCATCACTGTGACAGCAGTCCCTGACAGAAACAAGGGAGGGAAGGCTTATTTTGGCTTGCAGTTTCAGAGAATGCAGTCCCATGGCAAGGAAGACATGGTAGAGTTCTTGGCCCTGGATTATGAGGCACAGCAATTCACATCCCCACAGACCAGGAGCCAGGATATAATCTTAAAGGTCCCAAGCACCTACTCACTCTGCTAGTGAAACCCCAGCTCCCAGCTGCTTCACAGCCTCTCAAAGTAGTTCCATTAGCAGAGGTACAATGGTGCAAAATGTGCAAACATTTCAAATTCTAACTGTAATACTGTCTTTTACACACATGAGTGTAAAAGACAGCTGCTTTTGATCTATTGGAGACATCTAACAGGGATTAACATCAATAGCCACCAACAAAGCTATAAAACAGAAGAACAACGGGGCTGGAGAGATGGCTCAGCAGTTAAGAGCGCCGACTGCTCTTGCAGAGGACCTGGGTTCGATTCCCAGCACCCACATGGCGGCTGAGAACTGTCTGTAACTCCAGTTCCAGGGGAATCCAACGCCCTCTTCTGACCTCCTCAGCATTGCACGACACGGGTACACCAACCTACATGCAGACAATACACTCATACACATAAAAAATAATAAAATAATAAATAAAAAATTAACAAAAAAGAACTGGAATGAGGGGATGGAGAGATGGCTCAGTGGTTAAGAGCACTGGCTGCTCTTACAGAGGACCCAGGTTCAATTCCACCACCACCATGCCAGCTAACAACTGTCAGTAACTCTAGTTCCAGAGGAATTCGATGCCCTCTTCTGACCTCTGCAAACATTGCACAACATACATGTAGGCAATTCATTCACATACTTAAAAATAATAAATATTTTAACACCAGGCATGGTGGCACACGCCTTTAATCCTAGCACTTGGGAGGCAGAGGCAGGTGGAGCTCTGTGAGTTCAAGGCCAGCCTGGTCTACAGAGCGAGCTCCAGGCCAGCTGGGACTAAAAGGGAGACCCCGTCTCAAAAAGACAAAAATAAAATAAAAAAATATAAATAAATAAATATTTTAAAGAACTGGAATGCTAAGTTAGGGGTGTTTTGCTTTCTTTTATAACCTGTCAGTACTATTTGATATACTATAATGTGAATGCATTGTTTTCTTGGACAATCAAAACAATGACAAATTTCAGAGCTCTGACTTTTGTGGGGTTTTTTTGTAAATCAATGCAGCTGTATCAGAACCTTCGTGCGTGACCTCTCTACTCTGCTCCTTGGATCTTGCATGGAACTAAATCACTTCAGCACTTTCCACCAGCCTGGTTTTCAGTTGGCATTCCTGAATCCTCAACTCTGCTTGCTGTAGAGTTTCTTAGGCACCCTCATTTATCTATTTATTTATTTATTTGTTTGTTTATTTATTTATTTAGTCTTTTCGAGACAGGGTCTCCCTGTAGCCCCAGCTGTCCTGGAACTCACTCTGTAGACCAGGCTGGCCTTGAACTCACAAAGATCCGCCTGCCTCTGCCTCCCATGTGCAAGGATTAAAGGCGTGTGCCACCACACCTGGCTTTTTCTGTTTTTGTTTTTTGGTTTTTTTTTTTTTGAGGCACCCTCTTATCATACCCAGAATCCAAGCAAACTCACTTTCTAAATTTTCTTTAGGATTCATTTGGTTTGTGTCTTGGTTGGTTCAGTTCATCTGCAGAACATACATATTTCACAAGGTCCAGCTTTATGCAAGTTTCTGTTATTAACTCCTTGTGGCGTTGGATCCCCAGATAATATCAGACTTGAGAAACTTCCCATATATTCCAGAATGGTGTGATATGACTTGTTTTGGTTTCTGTGCCTCGGTGTGTTTTTAAGGTCTTACCTCTAACTGTAGAATTGAAAACATATAATATGGTGAAAATCTTCTGTCTTGTCTACCTTGAACAGTAGATGTTCAAGACATGTACATATATGTTTTTTAAAAATTTTAAGAGGAGAAAGTATACTGTATATGCTACCCTATAACCTGCTTTTAAAACTATTTACAGTCTTACTGTCATTTAACAACCATTCATACAAATCAATCTCATTTTCTTTAACAGTTACCCACCATTATACGATAGTCATATGTCATTTAAGAACAAGGGTAGGTACTGAGAAATCATTGTTAGGTGATTTAGATGGCTATGATGTTACTAGGTGATATAATCTCATGGGACTATCATTTCATATGTGGTTTTTCATGGATAAAAATGTCACACATATATGAATACACATATTGTACATATGATCTGTATAACTTAGAGAAACTGAAAATAAACTTTTTGAGACAGGATCTCACTGTATGTAGCCCTGGCTGGCCCGGAACTTACTGTGTGCACCAGGTTGGTACTAAGGTGTACACCACCACACCTAGCTATAAACCACTTTTAAAATAAGCTTCCAGAAAAATATCGTAAAGTCTTACCATGGAACCTGACTACCAAGGGAACTACTACTCTTACCACGAAAAACTGCAACAGACTTAGAGGCTCCAGAAGCCCTGAATTCTGCTGAGGTCAGGTAGTTGCCAAATCGGAATATCACCTTGCAAATAAGGATGCTGCCTTACAACTGCAGCAAATAAGGATGCTGCCTTATAACTGCAGCAAATAAGGATGCTGCCTTATAACTGCAGCAAATAAGGATGCTGCCTTATAACTGCCGCATCAGCCACTCTTTGCCTCTGTTATGATCCATGCTAGGAAAAATTGGATGTTGTGCTTTGTCTCTTTCCTTTTATAGCTGTGTTCTGAATCAGTCACATGTAAGTACATGTCATAGGTGAATTCTAAAATGTATATAACATAGAACCTATCAGACCTCTAGGAAATTCACTTTTAGTTTTCAGCTTCAGTGACAAAGACGACATGAAATTGCTCTGAACAAACCAATTTTTACCACATAAGGATATACTTTAATTTATTCATTGTTTTTTTAAATCTTGACATTTGAAATTTATTCATTGTTTTTATAAACATCAATGCAGATGGGAAAGCTGTTCTAAGCGTCAGAAATTCTGAGTTCACTTGAGATTCTTATTAATAAAATCCAATAATCACAAAGGTTTTCAGGATAAAATAATTTTTCAGTTTATTTGTTTGTACAGGCGGCATCATTGTCCACATGGAACCACAAGGATTTATGAAAATTCGGGAATACCTTGCCCCACAACTGAATATTTGGAAAAATATCCTAAATATGGCAATATTCTTCCACCTCAGAGCCTTAAACCCAAGCAAGAATTTCAAACATGCCGTGGTAAAATAGAAGGAGTAACTACATTTAAGTAAATATTGAGAAACTGCTTATTTTTGCTCAAATGTTTTGGTCATAATAAAGTTTTCTTACTATTTAACTGTAACTAGTTAGTTGATTTCAGTTAAACTAGTCCCAAGAAGCAGGAAACTGAGTCATACCTTAAGAAAAATAGAAAGATGAAAAGTAAGTCACACCTTAAGAGAAATAGATAAAAAAACTAAGTTGCTTTGGCAAAGAGAAGAAAAGGGAAAATAAAAAGCTCTGTTGATTTTTTTTAATTGCCTACAGTATCTTATATTTTTGTACTTTGCACTGTTAACTGCCTCCTATAAGAATGACTTGGCTTTCTAATTAGTGTGCGTGTGTGTGTGTGGGGGGGATCTGATCTATTTTTTTGAATTTTTGATTGGCTTTCAATACTTTTGCCTGCCAAAGTGACCTTTTTAAAAATGCATGTTTAATCCTATCATGACCCTCATTTAAATACTCTGAAACTTTGTTGTTTAACATAGACCTAAGCCCTTCCATAATTCCTGCATGACTTACTCCCTATTTGCTTATGTTGATTTTCCCTACCATTTTCCTTCTCTCTTCCCTTAGTTAATAATGCACATTCATTTGTAAATCCCAACTAAATTTACCTTATTTACTTACCAGTTCACCTAAATATAATTCTGCATTATAAATACCTTAAGGATCTTGGTATATTATTTGTTATTACATTAGTTTCATAGTTTCATGCCAGCAGTAAGTATGTCTATTGTTTTTCTCAGTTTTCTATTTTCAGAAATTAGCACAATACCTACTATGATAGTGTAGGTAACCAACATTTCTAAAAGCTGGGGCTTAGAATTCTTGTTTGAGTCCCCCATGCTGATCATGTTGGCTAAAAAGTAGAAAGGTGATTTGTTTGTAGTATAAAGAATAGGGTACCATTATATGTTATGATGCAGGAAGAGACTAAAGAACAGATGTCTAAACTTGAATAAGGCTTTTGATCCTTCAGATTGTAGCACAGTTAGGTAACCATCAGAATTGGCAGGAAGTCTACCCTTAAGGCATAGACTCCGGACATACCAAATGTTTTGGGATAAATCAGGTGAACAAAAGTGCTGTAAAGCTTTACTGATTTTCCACAGAAAGTTGCTTTGGGTTTGGAGATACACTTTCTTCTTGGGTTTTATTTTTCTTTGAAAGAAGGCCTCATGTATCCCAAGCTAGCCTAAAGCTCAGTATTTAGCCAAGCATGACCTTGAGCTATGCCTTTTGCCTTCACCTTTCTAGTGCTGGCATTATAAGCTTTCACCACAATACCCTGTTTATGTGGTGCTAGGGCTCAGACCCAGGACTGTGTGCATGCCAGGTACACACTTTACCAGCTGATCTATATCCTCAGCCCTTGGGGTCTGTTTTTCTACCATTTAACTAATCAAAAATTGGGCTTCTCCGCTTTCTGTCCTCTCCCTGATTTCCCTGCTTCCTGGTTGGATTTTAGCCTATTCCCTAGTAGTTACTGGGAAAAAGCAAAGAATAACTCAGATGTCTTGGAAAGAAGGGTATGTGATTTCTACTACTATTTACCTATTAAGTAAATACATGTTAAGCATTTGTTAAGCATCAGGCACTGTGTTAGGCACTTGTGAACAAAAGATTTAGTTTGGCTCCCAATTACAGAGAGTAGCAGTCCATCCTGGCAGGGAACAAAAGATTTAGTTTGGCTCCCAATTACAGAGAGTAGCAGTCCATCCTGGCAGGGAAGGCATGTCAGTAAATACTTCCAGTGGCAACTTCTTGCCAGGTCCCTGTGAGGGTGTGGGTCCCCCATAGACTCAAGTATTTGGATACTTGTTATATGGTCCCTGTTGGTGGACCATATAACAAGTATCCAAATACTTGTTAGTATTTGGATACTTGTTATATGGTCAGTATGGGGAAGGTCATGGAACCTTTAGAAGGTTGCCCTAGCTGGAGAAAGCACATCACTGGAGGTGGACTCCAAGAGTTAATGGGCTTGCCCCACTTCCAGCTTGCTCTCCCTCTCCTTCCAGGGAATACTTGAAAATGTGAGCTCTCAGCTTTCTCCTCCAGCTACCTACCAAGCCTCCCCCACCACGATGGGTTCTTACCCTCTAGAACTGTGCCTAAGCCCAAGTAAACCCTTCCTTCTAGAATACCACTTGATTCCCATCCATGACAAGGAATTCAGAGAGATCCCAAAATGATCAAATTAACTGAGGATTTGTTTCTATTTTTGAAAGCCAGGATTTTGATACCTTTTCTTAGGCTATTTAGTCGATAGGTTGTTAAGGATTTCAATTGCTTGTTTCAAATAACCACCTGTTACCATTTGAATAAGATTGTTTGGGTAAGGAAAAACTCAAGTTTTCAGTACTGAAATCAAAAGAACTGGTGAGGCTATGTTTCATATATGTATATTTCAGGTCAGATTATCGTCCTTATGAAATAGTCAAACCACCTCGCCACATACCAGAAGAATATAAACCCAAACAGGGGAAGATTGATCTTGGTACTACCTACAAACGGGATTTTAATTCTTACAAAGTGCAGCCTGTGGTAATAGTCCGGCCTGTGGAAAGACAGCAAGTTAAAAAAGGAAAGTTGGACACTGTCCCAACATACAAAGGTAACTTGCCATTGCAAAAATGAAGGAACCAGAAACCTCAAACTTCCAGCTTTGACATTTTTTTCAAAATATAGATTATAATTTTGGTGTATTGCAATACTTAGCCACTAGGGTTTAGGAAAAAACTTTCTTCTCCTTTATCAGAATAAAAGTGTTTCATAAAAATATAAATAAGAAAAAAATTGACACATGAAGAGTTAAAGAAATTTGGACTCTCTAAAATTAGCTCCTGAATTGGTCGTCTGTGCCTTAAAGCATTTTAAAAACAAAAGAATGCCATTGAAGAGAATTTATGTTAAATTTGTCACTTTCTGTCATATTAGTTAGTACTATCTTTTCCATCCTGTGGTAGAATGAATTGGAACTCTGCAGAGAATGGTGGAGTCTTTGAAAAGGTAAAATAGCAACTCTGTATTCAAATTCTAAACCAACCTATAAAGCAAAAAATTAGATTGAGAACCTGAATAGTCCTTGCATCCTAGCAAAGGCTACAGTAGAGGATAAAGCTTTCATCTATGAGCAGACAGTTCTTGATACAGTACCTCCGAATAAGGTAAGTGTATCTGTCACCTGACAGACAGTGCTGGGAGACCACCAAGAGGACCTGCTCCTCAGAAGACTTCCAGCATGGAGGAAGGGCAAGTATGCCTTCACGCACTGCTAGCAGCCAGCTTGGAGGAGTAAGCACTGGCCAATGTATGATCAGTTTCTTCCACCAAACTCGTGATTTTAAAATGCTCTTACTTTTGGAAGATGGGTCTTCTTTAAAAAACAGGCCACCTTGATATTAGCTATTCTATATTTTCTTTCATTAGCAATGTAGTTGTATATGCAGGCTTACATCCTTTCTAGGAGTTATGTGAAATAGTTGAATGGGTACGTTGTAATGTAAAAACTTTTTGTTTTACACCTTTTTGGTATTTTTGAGACAGGGTCTCCCTTTTAGTACCAGGTGTCCTGGAGCTGGCTCTGTAGACCAGGCCGGCCTTGAACCCACAGAGATCCACCTATCTCTGCCTCCCGAGTGCTGGGATTAAAGGCGTGCGCCACCACGCCTGGCTGTAAAAACTTTTTGTAAGAGTGATGCCATCTACAGCTAAAGAGATGATTCATACTTTAATTAGGTAATAGCTAAATGCATACCTGTAAAAAATGCATACTTGTAAAAAAAGCCATTAAATGGGTGCATACACAGTATCAGTATACTATAATTTAAAGCCTATTCATTGGGGAGTTCTGGAATGGTTTTTTCCCCCTGATTTTTAAAACAGTACATACAGTACTATAGAATGAATAAATTGTAAAGAGTGAATATGATAAACAAGTATGATCAAATATAGCACATGGAAATTACCGAGATACACATTTGTTGATATGCATAGAAGGTGTACAAAACTTGGCAGAAAAGATCATCATGAAAATGACTATGTTGCCTTTCATAGAACCATAGAAAGATTTTTGTTTTCTATGTAAGAAAAATGAAAAAGAACAGTTAATATTGATGTCCCTTGATGCTGTGAATACACATGCACCACATACACTATATATACATATATATACATACACACAGACATATATATATACATATACATACACACAGACATATATATATATATATATACATACACCGTGTGTGTGTTAGTATTCAATACCAATATACTTCATCATTCTGTGTGATTCTGATGTTTTCTGAATACCTACTTAAGAACATGTATCTACAAAATCTAAGAGAAGGCAGAAGAAAAATAGAAATATAGTATCTTAGTATCATAAAGTGGAGAAGACCTGCAAGACAGTTAGCAGGACAACATATATTATGTCCTACACGTGAGGTTTTGTGAAAGAGGAATATGTCTGTCCCCAGAAGTCTCACCTTAGAAATGCATTCATAATAAAATGTCACTGTATGACTTGATAAGTGCCTTAGCAATGACTCTGCTCTAAGCTATCCATTACATCTCTTACAGAGGTCTAGAGTGGAGAGGGGTTAACATTTAGAAATTTTACAGCCAATAACCTAGGAGGGAAAATATTTGCACACTGAAAACTGTAATACATTGATGAGAAAAGTTGAAGAAGAGACTAAGTGAAAGCTGTCTTGTATTTATGGCTAGAAAGAATAAATATCATTGAAATGTCCATAATATCTGAAGGAAACTTCAGACCGAACACAGTCTCTATCAGAATTCCAGTGGCATATTCACAGAAATAGAGAAAACAATTCTAAAATTCATGGAACTACAGAAGACTTTGATTAGCCAAAGCAGTCTTGGGGGGAGAAAAAAACAAAGTTGGAGGCATTACATGTCCTGATTTCAAATTACATTACAAGACTATGTTAATCAAAATAGTATGGTACTAGCAAAGGAATGGACATGTAGACCAATGAAATGGAATTGAGCTCAAAGCTATATCTAAACAGAAAAAGCCAGCTATCTTTAAAGAGGGTATTATAGATAAACAACGAAGAAAGAATACAGACTCTTCAACAAATGGTGTTGGGAAAACTGGATATCTGCATGCAAAAAAATCGGATCATTATACCACACAAAAAAGTTGAATCAAAGTGGGTTAAAGACTTAAAATGAGACATGAAATAAGGAAACATTGACTTTGAAAATTATTTTTTCTAGCTAGGGTATCAAAAGCACAGACAGTGAAAGGAAAAATAGGTAAGTGGGATTAAAAAACTTCATAGCAGGAAATGAGAATATAACCTATGAATTGGGGGGAAAATGTTTGTAAACCACTTATCAGATAAGGGTAATTTAGTATCCAAAATGTATAAGGGATTCATGGAATGGCAAAAACAAAAAACTGATTTAAGGGGGGGGCAATGCATCCAAATAACCGTTCTTCCAAAGATATAGCCAACAACTACATGAAAAGATAATTAAAATCCCTAAGATCAATCAGGTAAATGTAAATCACAATCAAGATATTACTTCACGGGGCTGGAGAGATGGCCTAGTGGTTAAGTGCGCTGACTGCTCTTGCAGAGGACCCAGGTTCGATCCCCAGCACCCACATGGCGGCTGAGAGCCATCTTTGACTCCAGTTCCAGGAGAATCCGACGCCCTCTTATGACCTCTGCAGCGTTGCACGACACGGGTGCACAGACCTGCACGTAGACAGTACACTCATACACATAAAAGAAAAATTAAAAAAAAATTTTTAAAGATATTCACAACTTTTGGATTGGATATTATCATATCAGGAAAGATACTGGTTAGCAAGAGGAAAAGAACTCTGTATTCCTGTTCATAGGAATCCAAATCGGTACAAGCATTATTTAAAACCAGTTAGAAATTCTTCAAAAATTAAAAGTGCAACTACCCAGTGATCTTACAGTACCATCTCAGGAGTCATATCTGAAATGAAATCAGTACCTCAAGGAGATATATGCATTCTTATATTCATTCTAGCATTATTAACACTAACCATGATACTTCGTACATGTATGAGGAGAGAGGATAGAAAAGAGAAATCCTTTGTCCAAAGTGCTTGAGAAAAGAACTATTTCTTAAAAAAGAAATCTCAATTCTCATCAATGAAGCTCCCTCATGCCACAGAGGGCCAGGAATACAAATGGTCACAAATGGCCAAAGTGTAGAGAAGAAGAGTCAGTAGAGGGTCCTTGGGCAAGATTTCTAATATTAAACTCCACCCAGCCAGAGCTTAAGGACCATTGTGGAAGAAGGGGTTGAGAGATTCTAAGAGCCAGGGAGGAAGTGCCTGACCCTATGGGAACAAGTCCTACAGGCTTCTGGGATCCTGTTCATATGAACCTACAGTGATGGTGTTAGCATGCACAAGACCCATGCAAATTCAAGCAGACAGAAACCCAGCGTAGAACTATTAAAATGGGAAGCAGGTCCCAATCTTCTTTTAATTTTTTATGTGTGTGAATGTACTGTCTGTATGTAGGTTTGTGCACTGGTGTCGTGCAATGCGGCAGAGGTCAGAAGAGAGTGTTTGATTCCCCTGGAACTGGAGTTCTCTTGGAATTGGAGTTACAGACGGTTCTCAGCCGCCATGTGGGTGCTGGGGATGGAACCAGGGTCCTCTGCAAGAGCAGTTGGCGCTCTTAACCGCTAGGCCATCTCTCCATCCCCCAGGTCCCAATCTTAACCAAAGAGCTATTACCAGCTGATTAATACTAGGTGAGGAAGAACTGATCTTCTAAAAGGGAGGGACTCTAGATAGGCTGACTAGACTTGAGTGGATGAACTTGCACTGAGGGACTTTTGGGTACACTAGCTTGACTCAATAGACCATAACACAAGTGACAGAATGCATGAAGTCCAGTGGGGAGGGCTACGGAAGGGTGCTAGTGGGAAAGAGGGTATAAAGGTGATTAAGATGGAGACTGGAGAGATGGCTTAGTAGGTTAAGAGCACTGGCTGCTCTTGCAAAGGACCCAGATTCAATTCCTAGCATCCACATGGTGGCTAACAGTCATATGTAACTCCAGTTCCAGGGGATCCGATGCCCTCTTCTGTCCTCCGTGAACATTGCATGACACGACATGGGTGCACTTATAAACATCCAGGGTATACGCTCATAACTCGTGCATAATATAAAAAAATTTTTTTAAAAGACTAAGGTGTTCTATATGAAATACACAAAAATTTAAAAAAGTATCCTTACAAAATATATATTTAGGTCAGCAGGACAGAATACCCATAAAATTGATGTGATTGTTAATACAAATTTGTTATTTTATAGTTTAGTCTGCATTATATTCATTTATAAAAGAAAGTGTTGGATTCCCCTGGGACTGGAGTTGCTGATGGTTGTTAGCCACCATGTGGGTGCTGGGAATCGAAGCCGGATCCTCTGCAAAAGCAGCCACTGCTTTTAACCAATAAGCCATCTTTCCAGGCCTGAGAAAGTGAATATTTGTTGCAACTTGAGGATAAAAAAAAGCAAATAGGAAGCAAAATAAAACCTCTAATGTGAAAGGGGGAGATTTCTCTAGGACCAACCACTATAGATATGCTACATCAGAAAAATGGACAGGGACACAGAGAGATCTACGGAGACTAGACTGAAGCTGGGCACAAACGACAAAGGTACTACTCCCCACAAATAGCACCACCACTAAAGCCTGAACATCAGTCTGCTATTGGGAAAGGGTCGGATGTGGAGAGACACATTTTCAGAAGTATAAAAACTAAAGCCAAGGATGGAGCAAACATTGAGAAAATCCTTCCAGCAAATCAGCCTCCAACCTGAGCACAAGATAATGAGACCAAAAGAATTTGAAGCTGGCTGTGCGCTGAAGGTAAGCATAGCAACAGAATCAAACAGTTATGAATTAGACAGATTTAATTCCACTCAGTAAAGCTCTGGCCAGATAAATATATAGCTTGTTTCTGGCTATTCAATAATATTCAAGGTAAATACTTACCTTGCTGTATACAGTATCTTATTTTTCAAATGTAAATTATACAAAATAGAAGGGAAGGCAAAGAAAAGATTGGCCCAACACCAAAGGAAAACCCAGGTTAGAAATGATGCCAGATAGTGGGTATATCAAGGAATCAAAAATTATGACTAAAGTCAAAACACAGAAAAATAACCACAAATACCACAAAAAGTTAAATGGACTATCTAGAAATTAACATGTAAGAGACATGGCAATGCCTCTCATGAATACATGGATTACATACAACTAAGCTGGGTGGAGAAATCAGTAAACTTCAAATGGGCACAAAGCACCTAAACCAAAATATAAGGAGATAGGGAGAGACAACAGCAGCTCTGAACATCCAAAGTTGTGGAGCACTGTGAAATGGCCTTAACATGCATGTATTTGAAACTCCAGAAAATAAGAAAACAAGATAGAATTGTCCGAAGTTATAATAGGAAATAATTTTCCAGAAACAATGACTTCAAAATATAGATCCAAGAAGCTTCAAGAACCCAAGCAGATTATAATTATAAAAATCACCTAGAAACACAGACTGTTTAAAAGTGAAAGATGAGAAATTTTAGAGTAAGTAGTTAAAAAGATACTATTATATCCAAGCTTGGTTGCACACACCTGTAACCCCTTAGCAGGTGAAGGTAGAAAGATCAGGAATTTAAAGATGTCCTTAGGGACATAGGGGATTCAGCCTGGACTACCTTTTCTCAAAAGCAACCTCAAAAAGACACATTAGACAAAGGAGTGAGAAAAAATAAAAGATATGAAAACCATGCAAGCCAAAAGATACTGGTGTTACATCTTAAATGTGTCAGCGTTAAGAGGGATCCTGCCAACCACATGCAGAATTCAGTGAAAATACCTCTCACAAATGTTTTTTTCAGACAAGTAAAAATTACCAGTAAACCTTCATTACAAGAAGTTTAAAAAATTCTTTGGGTAAGTACAGTGTAATATGACAGAAATTTGTTCATAAAGTTCCCAGAAACATATAATTAAGATTAATATAAATTTTCTTTCCTGGAACAAAAATAACATTTTTGGCTATTTGTACCAAATACAACAGTACAAAAGGTAGGAAGTAGAAATTGGAAATATACTCCACCTTAGTTGGCTATCCCACAGTCATGGTCTATATAACATTTCAGTCCACAGTAGACTGCATTTACAACTGTGGTCCCCTAAGATTATATTGCCTAATGATGTCATAGACATCTTAGAACACTCTAATGTTCCTATAGTAAAAAGATTGTGTAAAAATGCTTCTCTCAGAGTATGTCCCTATGGTTATGTGGTGCATTGCTGTGAATGTAAATCAGAATACTACTACTTGAAGATAAACGGATTTGTTAAAATATGTACTGTAAACTTTAAAAGTAGGGGCAAGCAAATAATGACCTGTGGGCTATGTCCAGCCCATCAATGTCTTTTTTTTTTATTTAATTTATTTATTTATTTATTTTTATGTGTATGAATGTACTGTCTGCATGTAGGTTTGTGCACCCTTGTGCAATGCTGCAGAGGTCAGAAGAGGGTGTCGAATTCCCCTGGAACTGGAGTTAAAGACGGTTCTCAGCTGCCATGTGGGTGCTGGAAATCAAACCCAGGTCCTCTGGAAGAGCAGTCGGCGCTCTTAACCGCTAGGCCATCTTTCCAGCCCCATTAATGTCTTTTTGTAAATTAAAACTTTATTGATGCAGGGGCTGGAGAGATGGCCTAGCGGTTAAGAGCGCCGATCGCTCTTACAGAGGATCCGGGTTCGATCCCCAGCACCCACATGGCGGCCGAGAACCGTCTGAAGCTCCAATTCCAGGAGAACTCCAGTTCCAGGGGAATCTGAGACCCTCTTCTGACCTCCGCGGCATTGCACGACACAGGTGCACAGACTTGCATGCAGACAGTACATTCATACACATACAGAAATAAAAAAAAAAACTTTATTGATGCAGTCCCACCTATTCATTTGCATATTGTCCATAACATTCATGCTGCATTGATAGAATTAAGTGGCTGCAACAGGCACTATATGTTTAGGAACTTATGTTTAAGCTCAAAGCCTAAAACCTTTCCTATCTGGCTATTTCATAAAAAAAGTTTGCCAAAATCAATTCCTTGATAATCCCAAGTGTTAGTGAGGTGTAAAAACTTAAAAAGGAATTTCTGATAGTTATCTAGAAGTATAATGTTGTATACTATCAAGCCTTATCTCTCACTCTCCAGATTCTTTCATGTTTCAAAGCCAAAACTGCCTTGTTAATGAAGAGATGTTTTCTTCTGTTCATTCACATACATAGAATAAACATTGTTTTTCTTTTATTTTGGCAGCAAGCCCTTCACCAGCATGACTGTTGAACTCTAGATCTTCATTAATATATATATAGTTTCCTTTGAATTACTGCAACATAGTATTATAATTTATACTTTAGTTTGTAAAGAATAGAGATTCTTTCATGGTAGCTCAAGCATAAGTAAGGCTTCATGTGAACTGGGAATGGAAAGTTGTCAGGGGACTGGTATAAGAGCTCCCACTAGTGTGCACGTGATTTCCCTTGCAGCATCCCCACGTCCTTCATACCTCTTCTCTGCTTGCTGTCCTACTGACTGGCCTCCTCTGCTTACTAACCTTTTATCTCACAAGTCTGTCATGAGTAGAACTTCAGTCTGTCACACTCTTCCACCCCATGGCATCCTTTTGTATTCTTCCACCTGGCTCCTAATTTTCAACTTTAGCACTGTAAAAACAAGACTGCTGGATCTGCTCATCTCTTTCCACTTTGCTTCATAGGTCTCTGGTAGCTTAAGGATTGTCTGCTCTTGGGTTATGTCTCCACTGTTACTAAATCGTCAGTAGCTTAATCATTTGGCTTAAAACTCAGCAGGAATATCTATGAAAGAGAAATTCTTCTCTTCATAGGAGGTATCCGTACAATAAACATCCAAGCTTTAACCATCCCAGCAGTCATTCCTCAGACTTGGTCTGTATTCTAATATGCACATGATTATCTTGTATGTACTAATTTGTCTTTTATAAATTAAAATTTATTACTTATAAATATTTATTTGGGCTGGGCCTGGTGGTCCACACCTTTAATCTCAGCACTTTGGGGACAGAGGCAGGAAGATGGCTGTGATACTGAAGCCAGCTTGGTCTATATCGTTCCAAGCTAGCTGGAACTACAGGGAGACCCTATCTCAAAAGACCAAAAAAAATTATTTAGGGTCAATTTATTTTATCATATTTCTCAGCTTACTACTTTCTCCCTAAAATAATAACCCTTCACTGAAATATAATCACTTCAGTTTTCCACCCATGGTTTAAGTAAGCCTTAGGTGCTTACCTCTGATGTTTACTTATACATTCAACTTATAATTTTAAATGTTTTTGAAATGCCATCTCAGTGTGTATCCCTGGCTGGTGTCTAACTTGCTGTGTAGACCAGGCTGACCTAAAACCCACAGAAATCCACTTACATCTGTATCCTGAGTGCTAGAATTAAAGTGTGCTGCCAAGCCCATCCTGATTTCACACATTGTGTAACACAGTTAAGGCCCCTGGCCTCTCTAGATGGCCCTGTATCTCTTGGGAATGGCTTGAAGTCCAATAATCCATGGTACCTTGTATCTTTGCTTTGAGTCCCATTGAAATGTGAAATTTCCTCCTTCAAATTGAGTATTTTGGGTCCCTCTGGTGTAGGCAGGTCTGTATGTTTTTGGAATTTTTACTAATAATACCCTGAAAGTCATTCCAGTGAGTGGTAAAATCTTTAAAAGTTTGATCAGTTGGCTGGCTCATAAAAGTGTCTAGCTGATGAGGCACCATAATAAAGCATTAACTTCCTCCCCTTGGAGGCTTCTTATTGGAAGCTCTAGATTTTATAGCTGGCATTAGTATTTTGTTATCTTGAAAATCCTAGCCAGAACAAAATATCTTGTACTAGAAATGTGACAATAATCTCTTAAAATTCTGTCTTCACCTGCGTAGTGTGTTTAGTGTTCTGCACACAATCAGGCTCAGGTATGCCACTCCCTTGTAAGTAATCAGATGAATCTGGAAGAAGAAAATAAAGTGTACTCAAGGGAGAGATGGCTAAAAAAAAAAAAAAAAAGGAAAACAGGATGCTTGGAAAGAGTCAGTCATGATTCTTAGAAGATAGTTGTTTACATCAGCATTTAAAAATATTTTGTTTGTTCTAATTTTCAAGATGATTATAGATCTTGGGATATTCAGAAATGTGAACTGTATAAACCAGAGCAAGTTTACCATCCCCCAGCTGTGAAATTTGGAAACTCAACTACATTTCAGGATGACTATGTTCCTCAGGAGATAAGGCTTAGGCAAAGCTTTAAGCCCTGCTCTGCAGTCAAGTGTTCTTCAGTCCCTTTTAATAGTGATACAAGTCATCGTCTTGATTATGTACCTCATCAGCTAGAAGTCAGGTTTGCAAGGCCAAAAGAAGTTTACAAGCCAACTGACCAACCTTTTGAGGATCTCACAACTCACCGTAATGACTTTCAGGGTCTTACTGGTGAAACTGCAAAAATCTGCAGACCTGCTTACACCAGAGTGACCCAAAATGCTCAGTTTGAAGGAAGCACTGAATTCCGTGAAAGTTTCCAACCATGGGAAATCCCACCACCTGAAGTCAAGAAAGTACCAGCGTATGTGCCTCCTACAGGCAGCATGCAGTTAAACAGCACCAGCCATCTTGACTATGTTCCCTATCAAGCCAGCCCTGTTGTTGCCATCAG
The DNA here is from genome assembly GCA_009823505.1 of Rhizomys pruinosus. NCBI lineage: Eukaryota > Metazoa > Chordata > Mammalia > Rodentia > Spalacidae > Rhizomys > Rhizomys pruinosus. The sequence continues at coordinate 212,538 of VZQC01005688.1, forward strand.
GCCAGTTTCTCACAGGACTAAAAACAAATTTCCCTTCCACGGAAAAAGTACCATGAAGGAAGATTTTCCAGCATGGGAAAGTTGTCATCAAGGACTTATTAAGCAGCAGCAACAGATTCCCAACCCATCTGGAAAATTTGATGGTTTGAGCACTTTCAGATCTCACTATGTGCCACATGAATTGATTCCAACAGAGAGTTGCAAACCTTTAAAGGCTGCTTTTAAGAGTTCTGTTCCACTTGATGATGTTACCATGTACTCTATAGAGTACACACCAAAAAAACAGGAAATCTGCCCAGCTAGCTATCCCTCTCCTCCAGGTTATATATTTGAAAATACAAATTCCCAAGGTCATAAATTCTTTCGAAAGATCATTCCTTCTGTGAAAGCCTTTTAATAATCAAATAGTGTTTGCAAGAAAGCCAGCAAGATGGTTCTCCAAGCGAAAATCCAACTTATAGTGGAAACAATTGCGGAAGCTGTAGCATCATGTTTTAGATTTGTAAACAAAATTAGAAAACATATAGATCAGAGCAGCAAAATTCATTTTTTACTGATAATTTAACAGAATTATTCTTTTTTGTTATTTTGTTTTGTTGTTGATAGGGTCTCCATGTGTATCCCAGGCTAGCCTGAAAATTGCAGTCCTTCCACTTCAGTCTCTCAAGTTCGTTAGTAGGCATTTCCAAATGTTAAACGATGTACTTCTTTTTCTGAACATGCTGTTTAACAGTTTGTCTTCAGTATATTATTATTTATACTTCTGTTTAATGGATATTAGATGGCTATATATTCTGTATAATATGTGTTTAATGAATATTATGTGGCTAGATATCATATTCTGTTTATGGATATTATATGGTGATTCACATGCCAGTTGTCATTTATCAAGCACTTTAGGATATCTAGAACAAAGATGAAGAAGATATATATATATATATATATATATATATATATATTGATTTCTCTTCCAAAAAAGAAAATCAGGATTCATTTTCCTCTAACTTCAACATATCTGCATAGCATAGAACAAGTCAAGTTTTGGTTGGCAGTGTCGAGACTGCTTCTCTGCTCCTCACCCTGTTTAAGATAGCAAGAGATATTGTGGTATGGCAAGGAAAGGCACTTTGGACTGGGAATCAGAGGACTGGAGTTTAAGTCCTAATACCATCAGTTTCTATTTGTGCCAGTGTAAGCAAGCCACTCATGTATATACCTCCTTAAATTCATTTGTAAAATGATCTGTTCCACCTACCTCAAGGAAGTTTACAGCATCAAATCATATACATTTTCATTCATAAAGTAAAAGTACAAATGTAGAGGATTAACAAATCACTCAGGTACTTTTTGTATGTTTTTTCCTTTCCAAAGATAAACACAAACTTGCAACCAAGGATTGCAAGACCCTAATGTTCTTTGAGTTTGTGAGAGGAATCTGCCTGCTGTAGATTCACAAGTACCCTAGAAGTTATTGTGGAGAATAGAAAACTTAGATTAAATACCTTGCTGTGAATAAGTATATTTTCAAACAGGAAAAGTATTTGCTAGAATAAGATTAGGGAGGACTTCTAGCTCTGAAGGAATCTACAGAATAAATTTGGATAGCTCTCCTCCGTGACCACACCCAGAGTCATTGGTCAGAAGCAGAGCCAGGTCTTTCTGTACCCTTTAGTGGGCCATAACTACTCTGTTTACCACTAAAAGTGAAAAAATAAGTGCTAGGAAGGATGCCATCAAGGCAGTGGAAATAGCAGATTACACTTACAAATGCTGAATGCTTCCTCATGAATTAAAATGAGTGTTGTATATAAATGATTGTATTTTGGAAGAAAATATTTAATGCAAAATGAATTTTCATCTTTAATGGCTTAATAATTGTTTAAAATGTGTATTAAGGTCGGGCGTGGTGGCACATGCCTTTAATCCTAGCACTTGGGAGGCAGAGGCAGGCAGATCTTTGTGAGTTCAAGGCCAGCCTGGTCTATATAGTGAGTTCCAGGACAGCCAGAGCTACAAGGAGACCCTGTCTCAAAAAGACAAAAAAAAATGTGTATTAACAATAAATTCAGGGCTGGAGAGATGGCCAGTGGTTAAGAGCGCCAACCACTCTTGCAGAGGACCCAGGTTCGATCCCCAGCACCCATATGGCGGCTGAGAACTGTCTGTAACTCCAATTCCAGGAGAACTCCAGTTCCAGGGGAATCTGACACCCTCTTCTGACCTCTGAGGCAATGCACGACATGGGTGCACAGACCTACATGCAAACAGTATATTCATACACATAAATTAAATTAAAATTAAAAAGTTAAAAAAATAAATTCATAATATGTTAAATATTTCTAACAAATTTAAAGTGATTTCCTGCATTTGCATTTATTATAAAAATACAGTATCTGAAAAATTATATTTCTGTGTGTAACAAAATGAATTAATTTTCTTGAAGTTATTTCTGCACCATTTTATTTGGGAGAGAACTCTTAAATTCCTATCTAGATCAACCTAAATACTATTTTTAAGCAAAAAACATTACTATAATCAAAATTAAAAGTTGAGTAATATTTATTCTAGCCCATGTTCTAATGTTGAACATTCAAATCAGTCTGTAATTTAATGGGGTTGGGTTTCTTTCCTCTCTGGAAAAGAGTCCCCTTTAAGAAGGTGACCTCCTGGGTTTCCTGTGGCAATTTGCTTTATGTTGAGGACACAATGACAGCAACTGTGTCTATGTTACTATAACCTAACACTCAGTATGTGGATGTAAAAATAGAGGTTGGAACCAAGTACAGCATAGTATCAGCTGAGAGTTCAGAACTCTCCGTTAAAGAATGCAGGCTGAGCTGAATATTGAAAGATAAGTAGGAACTTGCAATATGAAAAAAAGTGGGACGGACCAGCAAAAATACAGGCACAGAAGGATCAGTATCTCCGCACAAGATGAAGAGACTTCCAAAGCAATAGCAATGCAAAGATAACAATTTCCAGTTCATCCAGTTCCTGGGTCTCCTTGAAATTCTGCATAGGAACACACAAACATTCACAAGCCACTAGTCTCGTCTCAAAAGAGTTTCCATTAAGCCAAACCTAGATAAATCTGATGAAGAGGAAAATTCAGAGAGAAAAGTTGATCGAAAGTTTCCACCTAGATCCCATCCCATTTAAAAATGTGTGTTTGTGTAGCTTTGTGTTCATGTGTCCACAGGCCAGAGCTCAGTATTGGGTTATCTTCCCTTGATCATTAGCCACCTTTTTTCTTTTGAGACAGGGCTTCTCCCTGAACTTGGAGCTCATCAATTGGGCTAGGCTGGCTAGCTATTGAGCTCCAGGGAGCCTCCTGTCTCTGCACCCTGAGCCCCCAGTTGCGTGCTACATTGCCTGGCTTTTACATGGATGCTGGGAATCTGAACTCTGGTCTTCATGCTTGCACAATGTCCTAGTTTGTCTTCCATTGCTGTGACAAGACACTCTGACTGACACCAACTTGGGGAGGAAAGGGTTTATTCAGCTTACATCTCCCGGGTCACAGTTCATCACTTAGGGAGCCCAAGGCAGGAACTCAGGGCAGGAACCCGGAGGCAGGAGCTGAAGCACAGGCCATAGAGGAGTACTGTTCAGTGGCTTGCTCCCCTGGCTCACGCCCAACCTGCCTTCTTATACGTTACACAACAACCTGCCCAGGGTGGCACCACTCATTGTGGGCTGGGCCCTCCCACACTGCTCGACCATCAAGACAATACTCCACAGATGTGGCCACAGGCCAATCCAATGGAGCCAATTCCCCAATTGAGGCTCCCTCAACCCAGGTGTGTCAAGTTGACACTAAAGCTATCCAGCACACACAACAAAGACTTTACTAACTGAGCCAATTCCCTAGCCACTAGCGGAGGATATTGATAATAGGAAGGCTGGGGGTGAGAGGGCTTGGGGGAAGGAAGGGAAGTTCATCTTTTTTGTTGTTTTATAGGATTTTTTTGGTGTGTGAATGGAAACTGTTCTTAATTTCTTAATCTTAAAAAGTTGGAGCTAGAGAGATGGCTCCGCACTGGCTGTTCTTGTAGAGTGCGCCCACATGGCAGATCATGACCATCCATAACTCCAGTTCCATGGAAATCTGATGCTCCCTTCTGACCTCTGTGGGCACTATACAACACAGGTGTACTAAACACACAAGTACACAATACACTTGTACACATAAAAATTTAAAAAAAATTTAAGCCCAATTTAAAAGAAAAACTCCAGGCTAGGAAGTATGGAAGAGAATGTTATTTCATCAGAGGTTAGAAATCCCACATCCTGGCTTCTTATTAATCTATCAAATTTATAGAATTTCTTCTTTGCAAAACTGTAACTGAAGGTTCCCTGAGACCTGCTAAATGCCCATGTAGGAGAAATACCTCTTGAAATACACAAGGGAAAGTGGACCTTGAAACCATGAGCTGACAAACTTGAAAAGGGCTATTTATAAAGTTAAGGTGGTTGAAGAAGTCTGCCAGTATCATCCCTTTGAAAGAATATCACAGCATTCATAGCCATCCGCATTCTTTCATATTTGCTCTGGATTTAGCTTCTTTTCTCTGTCTACTCAATGCTCTTTTACCTAGAAAAATGGATTTTCCCCCTATGTCACAGAATGGTATTTTCATTAGTCACCTCTCCAGAACCTACCAAAATATGGCATACAATTTAATAGTGGCTGTCTGGTGTAAGGAGTACTTCACCATTCTCTCAATATCCCAAATAAGATGTTATTTGTGGCCATTTCATGACAGTAATGGCTAACAGGGAAACGTGGCTAGTAGGTGGCTAAAGACATGAAGGAGGCATTAGGCAAAGCCACAAAAGTGGATAAAAGTTATGAGCATATAGTACTCAGAAAAGATCTAGTGACTTTGCTAGAGATACTTTAGCAAACTTCTATAAACTGAGTAGCTTCAATTATAGAGAATTCTTGTCTCAATTTTGGAGGCTAGAAAGCTCTAGATCAAGGGTTGGGTTTGTCAATCAAACCATTCTGTTTTTTCCTCTTAGCTTCTAGAGGTTTGTTGGCAACTTTTGGAGTTCTTGGGCTATAGAAGCTCTTTTGTTTAACCTTTTTTTCTTTTTATTTCATGTGTATAAGTGTTTTGTCTGCATTTTAAGTGCACCCATATCATGCAGTGCCTGAGGAGGACAGAAATGGAGTTACAGACAGTTGTTAGCTGCCATGTGGGTGCTGGGATTTGAACCCGGGTCTTCTGTAAGAACATCCAGTGCTCTTAACCACTGAGCCATCTCTCCAGCCCCGCTTTTGTTGTTGTTTTTTTTTAATAAAGAAACTAGTCAGGTTTGTGCACATGCTAATGACCTCAACATGAGCATCTGCAATGACTGTTTCTCAATAAGGTCATGTAACCAGCCGTGGAGTAAAAATTATCTTTGGGGGGTCATAATTCCACCCATCAAACAAAGTAATTAAGCACATAAAAGATGGTCAATATCATCTTTAATGGAAGTTCACATGAAAACTACAGTGGGCTGTGACTACTCACCCAAGGAAATGGCCAAGAAGAAAATACACACAAACCTCATACTGCCAACAAGTGGTGAAGATGGAACAACTGGAGTACTTGGGCAAAATAGTACAGCCATCCTATACAACAGTTTAACAGTTTCTTTAAAAAGAAAACCTACATGAATGCTTATAGAACTTTACTAATAATGACTTCTAAGTGAAGACAACCCAGATTTCTTTAAAGTGCTCAGAGGTCAACATCTATCCTAATAAAGCTAATTAAAAGAACAAACTACTGATTCATCATAAAGCATGCATGATACATAAATGTGCTCTAGAAAAGTGAAAGAAGGGGCTGGAGAGATGGCTCAGCGGTTAAGAACGCCGACTGCTCTTGCAGAGGACCCAGGTTTGATTCCCAGCACCCACATGGCAGCTAAGAACCATCTTTAACTTCAGTTCCAGGGGAATCTGACACCCTCTTCTGACCTCCGTGGCATTGTACGACACGGGTGCACCAACCTACATGCAGACAGTACACTCATACACATAAAAAATAATAAATAGGGGCTGGAGAGATGGCCTAGCGGTTAAGAGCGCCGACTGCTCTTGCAGAGGACCTGAGTTCGATCCCCAGCACCCACATGGCGGCTGAAAACCGTCTGTAACTCCAATTCCAGGAGAACTCCAGTTCCAGGGGAATCCGAGACCCTCTTCTGGCCTCCATGGCATTGCACGACAAGGGTGCACAAACCTACATGCAGACAGTACATTCATACACATACAAAAATAAAATTAAAAAAATAATAATAAAAAGAAAAGCGAAAGAAGCCAAATATAAAATGCTACATATATAATTCCATTTATATGACAGAAAAATAGATGAATGATTGCCAGGGGGTGGGAGATAGGAGAGCAAATGAGTATAAATAAGCAGGACAATGGGGGTTGGAGACAAGACAGCAATTAACAGCACTGGCTGCTCTTGCAGAGGATCCAGGTTTGATTCCCAGCATCCACATGGTAGCTAACAACTGTAACTCCAGTTCCATGGGATTCCAATACCCTCTTCTAACCTCCCTGGACATGGCACGACATAGGCACACTTACATACAGAAAATATACTCATACACAGAAAAAAATAGTATATTTAAAAAATAAGCAGAACAGGGAAGTTTGGAGGTGGTGGGACTAAACCATCAGAAGACCACAAAGTGACGTTCACTGCATGTAAGTTATAAAAACCCTCATTTAGAATAAGGAAGAATGCCAGAGGTCATGTGAACGAAGAGAAATGGGTATAACTTGGACAAAACAATTGTTTCCACAACAGGATTAGGAAGAAGGTGACCCAAGAATTTGGAAAGCAGTGTCATAAAGAATTCTATAAGAATATTGTATTCTATTTGGTCACTTCTCAAAAGGATAGGTCATTACAATTCTAAACTATTTTATGGGCATACTGAGTTTGAACTGAGAAAATATATTGTAGAGGATGAAAGCCAAGATTCTCACTGTCAGAGGAAAAAATCTTACAAATAAGAAAAAGATGCAGACTATAATGTACCCAATGTTGCTGATTTTGCATCCAGAGTTTTAGTATAAATTCATAAAAACAAATAGAAACAGATAACAGACTTAACCTATAAATCTCCTGATGGCCAAAGTTAGACCATTTAAGCAACAAAATAATGTTGGCTTTTTGCTCTATGCTTTTTGCTGTGCATGATTTATCTGAACAATTTTAACTGTACAATTCAGTGATATTAAATGCACTGATGATATTCAACATCTCCACTGTCCATCACCAAATCTCTATCTTGTCAAACAGAAACTCCATGCTCATTATACAATCTCCTTTCCCCTTTCCCCATAGCTGCTAAGAACCATTATTTTGCTTTCTCCCTCTGTGGTTTGATTAGAGAATATCACAAAGTGAGATCATTCTTGACCTTGACACTCCTGAAGAGTACTGTTCAAAGATTTCATAGTGTCCCTCAATTTGGAGTTATCTGAGACTTTCTTGTGATTAGATCTAAAGGGCTATATTAAAGGTTAGATTAAAAAGAAAAAAGGCTCTTCTGCCAAATGCTGATAAAATGTCTAGCTGCAGATATCTAAAACCAGTCTCCAAACTCCTCCAAATGACCCAAAATAAAAGAGTATCATGTAGTTTCCACTTCCGTGTATAACAAATTTGTAAATCACCACTCCTTTCAAACAAATGAAAAGCTGAACAGAACAAACAAACTGGATCTGGTTAAGAGAACAGGACACAGGAAGACCACTGTGACTAGGCCACAGAAGCAGGTGAGTCAAGGAGCCGTGGCTTACCATAGCAGAGAAGAAGGGTGCTGCTGGGAAAACCTGGCATGTAATTGACAAATTGCTGGAGGCCCCGTTGAAGAAGTCTTTGAGTTGAACTCCAGAAGGATCCAGTTATGAGAAGGGGAACTCATATTGTTGTGAGATTTGCCTCCAGGAGCTCTGGGTTCTCACACTAAGTATCAGAAAAAATTCATGTGTTAGTGACTAGGATGAATTAACTTGGAATAAAGAGGAGTCTGGGAAGCTTGGAAGGCAGCTCACGAAACTGTTTAGAACACTGCCCGGCCACCAAAGCCCTAGAGTCCCTTGAGCTAAGAAGAGACATCTTGGTCAATGACCTTCAACTTGATATTTGCCTCACACAGTTTCTTTGTGTAAAGCCTCTCAAAACTCTGTAATAAGATCACATGTCTTGTTTTTTCAAATTTTCTCTTCGAATGTTGCTCCTGTACGGGCTTTCTAAGGGCTACCAACTTTTCTCTATATAACTCTGTATCCTTGAGGAAATAATCTAATGTCTGTATGAGCCAGTCATCTCAGGAGTCAGTCTTTGTCACCCTGGGCAAGTCTGTGGCTCCCAGAGGGTGAATGAAGGCCTTAGTCAGGAATAGCGAAATCCTCAGCACTCATGCTTCGCACACAGCAACCAAAAAGGAGGCGTTCTTTTCTTAATGTCTACCCTGCAGACGTGCTAATTTACCAGGCTTAAATGTGGCTAAAGTCGGGGCTGGAGAGATGGCCTAGCAGTTAAGAGTACCGCCTGCTTTTGCAGAAGACCGGGTTCGATCCCCAGCACCCACATGGCGGCTGAGAACCGTCTGTAACTCCAATTCCAGGAAAACTCCAGTTCCAGGGTACTCTGAAATCCGCTTCTGACCTCCACGGCATTGCATGACAAGGGTGCACAAACCTACATGCAGACAGTACATTCATACACATAAATAAAATAAAATAAAAGAATTCTTTAAAAAAAAATGTGGCTAAAGTCCAGATTGAGAAACCCAGAAGACGGAACAATAGGGAAATTTCTCCGGAAAATGTCCCCGGCCCCCGCAAAGAAAACAGTGCTCTCCAGATCTCCCCTGCTACTGTGGGCAACAGCCACCCCTTCGCCTGGATGGGGCCAACCCACAAGTCTGAACTGCGCCTGCTCCAAGTCATTATGGAGGCTCCTGGCAGAGCTCCCGACATTGCATATCCATTGAGGCCAAACCCGGAACAGTGGGATGGCATAGATGAGTATGGCCAATCAAACTGAACATAAGCTAGTGATACACACGGCTGCTGCTCCCAGAACCAAACACTGAAGTGCCCTCATTTTTATGCCTGGAACTGCAGGACAGGAAATTACATGGTGAGTCTATTAACCTTAAGAGGACAGCTCCAAAATGGGGGCTGTCACGCCCTATCATCTCGGGCCTCTTATTACACCCAATACTGTATAGGGTGTGCTGTACAGGTACAGAACACGGAAAGACTCATCGATCTGACGTTGGTCACAGACAGTCCTGAGATGAGCAGTCAGTCTCAGGCGGCCAGGCAGAAGAGAAGGGAAAAGGAAACTATAGAATGTAGAGCAGTATCTGGCACAGTGTGTGGGTCCACAGCCACTGCTGCTTGGTGCTCACTGGGAACAGGGATTGAGCTGAGAGGAAAATGTGGTCCTTTGTCCCTTATAGGCCATGGAGTTGCTCCATGCTGTCCCAGGCTTTCAGATCTTACCAAAGATCTTTTCCTTGATCTGAGATTGCCAGGGGAAGACGATCTTTCAAATGAAATGTGTATTAGAGAACCCGGTTCCTCACCTCAAAGGGCTGTAGGAGTTGTATGGATAAAGAAGGCCTTTGGATTTCACCAGAGTTGCCCCAGCCAGAAACCATGGTGCCCAAGCCTTAACTGAGTCCTTTCAGGGCTCCTAAATACAGAGAAAGTTCTCAGAGGAAACTGGGCACCTGACCACTTGTACAAGCGGCAGGTAGTAGTGAGCATGTGCTGTAGCATCTGGCCATAGGGGTGGGGTGAGCTAAGGACCCCAAGTTCAGACAAATGGAACAAGGGTCACCAAATATTGGACATTGGTGGTTGTGAATTCACTCTTCAGACCTCCTGAGATGAGTTCATGGAAAACACTGCTAGGATGCATCAAGAGAGGACAGTGACAGAATCACCTGCTTAGCACAATGGGTTATGGTGGCCTCTATTTTGGAGCTGCCCTCCTTAAGTTAGAGTGACTGACCATGCAGTTTCTACAAGGCAAAAAGGGCAGTTTGATATTTGGTTCTATGTGGAGGCTTGGTTTCTTGAGTGGGAGCTCCATGGTACTAGGTTACGGTTACGTTTGACTGGCTATGGTCATTTATGTCATTCTACCACTCAGTTCCTACTGGGAAGGAACTGCTATCAGAGTTGGTAGCAAAATTGTGTGGGTCTGCGCTCCGTGGCATCAAAGGGAAAGCGAGGCTGCAGTTTGGAGCATAATAGGCATGGTTTAGACTTGTTGGAAGCCATGCCAAGGCAGATCAGGTTGTTGTCGTTGCCCTTGCTGTTACCTGAAGAGGCAGCTGAGCTGTTGGAGTTGAGTTCTCGTTTTCAGAACAGTTTCTTACAAGCTTGTAGTATGAAAATTGCCAGCTAGGGATATGTACCCTGTTCTGGTTTATCAGTTATGGCCTTCTGTCCACATTAACAGCCTGCAGGATATTATCAGAATCTGACCCGGCTGACAACTGCAGTGCATCCATTCAAGCCTTCCTCATGGGGGAAAGGACATCCTGAACTCTAGTTCACATTAGCCATCGTTACTCAACCAGAGGAATAAAAAAAAATTAATCCTCAGAAGCACATGAAATCTGTAATTCAGCAGCATAGGCTCATGCAAAGGCTTTTATTCGCTTGTAAAGTTGCTGGATGTCAGCTTCCCTTGTCCCTTAGCCCTGGATTACTAAAGGTTGCAGTTCCTATCATCTGGAATATCATCTTTTAATTCCACAATTTGAGAAGACAGAGGAAGAACAACATGGAAGGGATGATAGAATTATGAAGCTAGACATTTGAAATATCTCCTACTATTTTTTTTTTTTTTTTGAGACAGGGTCTCCCTGTAGCCCCAGCTGTCCTGGAGTTCACTCTGTAGACCAAGCTGGCCTTGAACTCACAAAGATCTCCCTGCCTCTGCTTCCTGAGTGCTAGGATTAAAGGCATGCACCACCATGCCTGGCTTAAAGACAGTTCTTAGCTGCCATGTGGGTGCTGGGAATGGAACCAGGGTCCTCTGCAAGAGCAGTCGGTGCTCTTAGGTGCTCTTAACTGCTGAGCCATCTCTCCAGCCCCAATATCTTTATTATGCTAAGGGATTTAATGGATAAAACAGTAAAGGAGAGATGGACAATCAGCAAACAGATCAGCATTCAAAAAAAGAACCAATAATAAGTGCTAGGGACTAAAAAACCACGAAAAGTGAATGCCTTTGGTAGGCCCATTTGTACTGGATCTAGTTTAGGAAAGAGTCTCTCAGCTTGAAATCTGGAAATTACAGAACTGGGGGGAAATCAGGGAAAACCTTTAAATAAGTGGAAATTCCAAGAACTGTGATGGAATTACAAAAGATACAACATACACATAATGGAGAAAGGGATAAACATATGTGAAACATTGGCTGAGAATCTCTCCAGATTAGTACATGAGACACCATACTATAGATCCAGGAGATCTTCAGAGAACACCAAACAAAAGAAATGCAAAAACAGATTACTCTGAAACATACCTCATATTTACAGACAAGCATACCATTCAGTACTCATCAAAGAGCTTCTTTTTGCAACATATGGAGACGAGTAGAGTTCTAAAACTGGTCAAACACAGAGAATATATTTCTGAGAGATAGCCAGCCCTAAGTGACACATCTACAGTGGAACTCTACACCTAAGATTCATGGACCATAGTGAAGCAATGGGTAGAAAGAATCCTGGTGCATCTTTCAGCTCTCACCAGGGAAGCTTCCTCAAGCAACAAAGTATGCTGTGTACAGAAGGCCACAACTGGTCAAAGTATAGAGAATAAGAGACTGCAGAAACATGTGTCCCTGAATATGACTCCTATATTAAAACTCACCCATCCACGGCTCAGAGACCACTGCAGGAGAGCGGGCAGAAAGATTGGAAGAGTCAGGATTGGTGCATGGACATAAGGAAACAGTCTTCCAGGCCTCTGGGAACTTGTTAATATGAATTTACAGCGATGGTGACAGCATGCACAAGACCTGTGACAACCCAATCAAGCAAAAACTAAGCACAGCATGAGGAAAATGGGCAGCAGGCCCCAACCCTAGAAAAGAACTATTAGCAACTGATTAATGCTGGATGAGGGAGAGGTGGCCTTCTTTAAGAAAATGACTCTAGAGTCTAGTAGATGAATTTGCACCAAGGGACATCTAAGTACAAAAGCTTGAATTGATAGGCCTTAACATATATGACAGAATGCATGAAATTTGGTGGAAAAGGGGTTTGGAGGCATATGTGGGGGAGGGGTATAAATATGATTAAGATATATTGTATGAAATGCACAAAAATTCAATAAATATATATTATGAATAAAAAATAAGAACAATGATATTTTAAAGTTTTATAATTCTTTACTCATTAAAAATGTATTCTAGAGCTGGAGTGGTTAAGAGCACTGGGTACTCTTGTAGAGGACCTGGGTTCAATTCCCAGCATCCACATGGTAGCTAACAACCATCTGTAACTCCAGTTCCAGGCGAATCTGACACCTTCTCTGACTCCATGGGAATTGAACAACACAGGTGTACTTTCACACATGCAGGCAATACACTCATACACATAAAACAGAAATAATAAATAAATAAAAATATTTAAAAAGCCAAAAATATTCTTTGGGATTTGATTCATTAAAAAAGTTATTTTAAAACAGGGAAAAGATCAACAGTTAAAGCAAGAATTTTAGGGCAATAAAAACACTCTACATGACAGCGTAATTCTGGATACATTTTATATGTTTGCCAGAATGTGCATCACCAAGAACAAACCCCAGTGGAAACTATAGACTTTAAACTATGATATGCCCATGTAAGTTCATCAATTATAACAAACAGAGAAATCTGGAGGGAATATTGATTGAGGATATTTATGTCCTCTTTGTGATAAGCTGTATATTGGAAATTGGTGCTTTCTGGTCAAATTTGCTATAAGCCTTTTAAAAAGTCCTTTAAAATATATAAGTGAAGGGGAACTAATATACTTTTCTCTCTATAGAAGTACTACCTACTTCTATGTCTGTATCAAATGAGCTCATTGGGGCTTCTATTTCTTTTGCTATTGACGTTTAAAAAGTATGCTTCACAAGATATAAATGATTGGGCTATGGAAATGGAGTGAATTTCTGTGACCTCTGAGTCTTGTAACCCACATTTTAAAGGACTTTCAAGCAGATCAAACTCATTAAAGTTGCTACTAGACAAGATGGTAAGAGGCAGTGCTGAAGACTGACCCTAACCCAAACACAACACAAATAAGCCACCGGTATTTATAAAGATGCCACTGAATAATCAAAGTGAATTTATTTCTCAATTAAGGATAATAAAAGAGAAACATTAACTCTCATATTATAAAAAAACAGTAGTAAAATACAGTACGCAGGAATGCCATTTGAATGTTAACAAGATGAAAGCACGATAGCAAATGAAATAGGTACTTTTAACCTTAAATACAAAGGTAAAGCAATTTAATAAGAAATTTTTGCTAGTATGAAAAATATATGTCCCATGTCTTTATTACATACTGTACAAAATAAAATATTGCACCTTTAAGTCATATAATAAATATATACAGAATATTTTACAAATGATCTTTCTTTTAATTTAATAACTTCAACAATCAAATGTGATTGTGATTAACAACTCATGGGCTGGTGTGTTTTTTTTCCTTTTCTCTGTCCATTCCCAACCACCAAACCCTCCACCTACAGTAGTGCTCATCCCAGTGTTGGTGAGGCTGAAGTTACAAGAGACTGTGCTCAGAAGAGGCAGAGATGGAGACTCAGCAAGCCTGTCCACAGACAAATCCAAAGCCAAAATGCGCTTCTCATGTTGATCAGGAGACAGGTCCAGCACAACCTTGCCTCAGGAAAGGTCGCCTGCTGGAGCTGGAGGCAGAACGCATAAGCAGCTGGGACACGAGTGAAAAAGCATGACTACGTTGGGGGTTGTGCAGCATCTAAAGCCATAACCAGAAAAATGGCAGGGAAGGCCCTGATAACCAAATCTGTTAACGTTTAATGCTACCCTTAACCTACTGCAGCAGCAAAATTTACTCTAATGTCACAAATATTAGCATTGGCCCCAAAGACCCAACCCTGTCCTAACTTAGCCCTAATCCCACTTTAAGGCCAACTCTGGCCTTAGTCCTAAAATTTAATGTCTTTTCTCACCTAACAGAGTCCTACCTCTAGTCCAAAACCCAAATCCTAACTCTAGCTCCTAATGCTAAAACCATAACTTCCTGTCTAACCCCAATTTGCTTTGGATTAAAAAAAAAAAAAAAAAGCTCAAATTAAAACAATGATTTATTATAAACAATTCTTTTTAACTATTGTATTTCTTACTTAGATTACTTTCTTATAAATTTCCCAAAATAAAAATCCTCAGGGATACTATTTTATGCATAAATTAGATCTAATAAGGCTTTGAGTTTCTGTTTGTGTGCAAGAGAATAGTACTTAGAAAACTTCCTTCACAGCTCTTAAAAGAAAGCTTGGAATAGATTCAAAATCCGTAGAAAAGGGTGACTTCTCCTTTTCTTTGATTTCCAAGATGTCTCATTTGGTCACAGAATAATTTCCATAGTTTCAAGAATGGCAGCATGTCTACTGGGTTTTCTTCCATGGATGCTCTAGGAACAAGGACAAGATGCTGTCTACAATGAAAACCTTGGCTCAGTTGGTGTTATAAGCCTGTCCAGGGAGACTTTTTCACAGAATAAACTTGAGGATCTATGAACATGCCACAGCCTTTAAAATGCAAATACTTTAGAAGCATGTGGAGACTACCTTGAAAGAGGTCATCTGTTGCTGTGTCTCCAGTCTTTGTACTAGTCTACAAACCACAGCAGGTACTGATGTGCTGATTATCTTGTGACTTCCTGATTAGATAAACATGTTGAGGGCCGAAGAGCAAGGACGTGAGTGCTGGGATATTTTCGTTGATCCTAGAATATATCATTTGTAGGAACTGGAATTGAAAACCAATCATGAAGAAACGGAACTTTACAAAACTTTAGCAGTACTGTTTTTGCATCAATCTCTGCTTGGTCGTGGAATCTGGAATCTTTAAGAGAGAAGCGTTTTTGAACCAGAGCCATGGGGAAAGGAACTTTTCTATTTTTCTTTTTCATCACAGCAGCATCACAATCCATGAAAGGTTTATCCTTCTTGGCACGACTGACAGCACCTTTGTTTATAGAGGAGCAGCGAGCACAAGTGAAGGGACTTTACAAACCTACAGTAGTGAGTTGTGTCTGTGCAGTCTCCTGCAAAAAAGAAAGAGGCCATGACACATAGCTCCCTAGTGACTGGGTAAAATACTCATTTGATTTGATGAAAAGGTGTAAGTCGAGACCAGAGAGTGAGGAGAAGAAACTGACAACAGCCGGGGCCACTGCTTTGCACTGAAGTCAGAAATGCAGTGGCCTCACTTCTCAGCTGGGCCAGGTGTCTTTTGTGGCACTATGGGAACCCCATAGTCCCTCTGTCCCAGGCTGCTGCTCTCAGTGCTGAGGGTAGGGCTTTCTTTTTGTAGGGCCATGGATCCCCTTGGTAGTTTATGACAGCTATAGACTTGCTCCCTAGAAGAATAACACGTGATTAAACTTGCCATTTAATTTCAGGTCTCATTGATTCTAAGGAATGAGCATGGGGAGATGCCGCCAGTGCTGTGAGACTCCACGGTTTCTTCTCCGGAGAACATGGAGCTGCATCTACAGAAAGAAGCTAATTTTCTAATGTCCCAGTTTACCACATCCATTCTGAACGGCCCTCTAATGTGATATGGATGATGAGGGAGGCACATCAGGGTCTGGGTTTGGGCAAGGCTTCTTGGGAGGCGGTGGTATCTGAGAGGGGTACGTACTATCACAGGAAGGCCCAAGACAGTGCCTCCAGGAAGCTGGTTTCTTTTTCTGCACACAGTGTCTGTCAGGCACAGGTTTGCAGCTCCCCGTATGAATGCAGTCGACTTTCCTGGACTGGAAGCCCTTGCCACAGGCTGCTGTACAGGGCTTCCAGGACCCTGTGCGCCAACATGCCTCACAGGGCCCTGACGAGCAGTTCCTCCTAAAGGCAGGTCTGAAATGGAGAAAAAGAAATGTAAAATAGGAGAGACAGGATGTTACTTCTTGCTGGCATCAAGTCTTTTATCTTACTACTTACTATTCTGTTTATTTTTTTTATGTTTATTTTGTTTTTAGGTTTGACAGTCAACCCTTTTCATTGGGAAACTGATTTGCCCTGTCCATGTTTGGCTAATCAAAGTAATGGCATGGTCTGACCAAAATAAAGATAATTAGCTTACTTTGGAAGACAGACCATTTCTTAGCTGTTGGGAATGACCCTAGAGTCCCACCTGCATTATTACCAGATATATTGGGAAGATTCTGGAAACTGGCACAGATATATGACAGAAGGAAGAGAAGACCTGTTTTAGAAAAAGTCAATAAACATTTACTTAAGACTTTATGTGTTAAGCACTTGGATATAAGGAAGTAGAAATGGGCAAAATGTATCCTTAGTGCCAAAAAGAGGTTCAAAAGTGTATGGTAGAAACCAAATAGCTAAACTGCCACTGTGGGTCTGAGTCAGGAAAGGACCGTGGTCTCTGCAAGAGGCAGTGTGTGCAGGAAAAGTCAGTGGGACGTGGAATCACTGCTGCCAGGAAAGGCTTTCCTCCCTCACCGATGGGAGGCAGAAGGTCTCCAGGTTTTAGACTCTTCTGTCTAAAATGCCAACATGAGCTGGGCCTGATAGCACAGGCTTGTAACCACAGCTTAAGAGTCTGAGGTAGGAGAACTGAAAATTGAAGGCCTGCCTCAGCTAATGAAAGGGTTCAAGGCCACCCTGAACAATTTAGTAAGACTCTGTCTCAAAACAAAAATGTAAAAATATTAAAAAAAATAAGGCCTGGGATCTATCCCAGAGATAGAGCACTTGCTTAGCATGCACAAGGCTCTAGGTTCAAATCCCAGTACTACACTAAATACATTAATAAGTAAATAATCTGAGACATGATTCCTGCTTCAGTGCCATACAGCCTAGAATAATGACAACACTGCCCACTGCCTGAGGCTCAGAGCCCCTCCTGAGACATGATCTGACAGAGAAGGCATGGATATCAGGCTGTGTTCCCTCTACTTCCAGCATCAAATCAATTCACGACCATCAAGGACTGACTGTTCTGCTAAGCTAAGCTGGAACCCATTAATTTAGGCAAAGAGGAGAGTTACTACAATTACCATAAAAAGCACTAAAAATAATAAGCCTTATTTTTCCATTTCTAAGCTTTGAAATATTCTGATATAAGCAAGAAGTTATATGTGAGCATTGTCTGCTAAAGGGAGTGTCCTCACACTCACATGCAGAATTGTCACTAGCCATTTATCTGAGAAGTGGGATCTATCCTGCCTCTAAGACAGAAAAGAAACTCAATGATCGCTAATGTTTAGAAAGATAAAGACTCTGGAGGACAGATCTACCTTAGAAGATCTACTCTGGGGTCATAGAGAGGCTGAAGACTTTTTAGAAAGAACTGAGCCAAGAAAATCAAAAGCAGTGGGTGCCTGTCTTTCAGTTACAGTCCTTCCTGAGTTTGCCTGCAGGCCCCATTGATTGTCCCATACAGTTCTGTAGCCGTATTACAGTTTATAATGGGATGCATATCTTTCGAGGGATGGTGAACACCTCAGGGAATGCAAGGAAATGAAGAACTTCTCAGAGGGCGTTACCATAGTGAGAAGCAATGCCTGGATTAGCCAGTAGGCGGAGACACCATCAAAGGGTTTACTTAAGAAGTGCTACTGTCCCACCAAATTAGCGACAGGTATAAGGAGGAAGATCAAAGGAGGATTGCCCTGTTAATTGCTTTTGTTTTCCTCAGTGGGTATAAATCTTAAGGCCCCAAAGTACAGTCACTTTGACCAACAGAGCAGAGATCAGCTTCATACAGAAAAAATGTTGAACAAATATTCAAAGAACATATTTCAAAAGCATTAAATTGATGTTCACAAGTGGCAGGTGATCTTATCTTATTAAAAAGGGCTGTTCTTAGACAGCCTAGCGGTTGGGAGCACCAACTGCTCTTGCAGAGGACCCGGGTTCAATCCCCAGCACCCACATGGCGGCTAAGAACCGTCTGAAACTCCAATTCCAGGAGAACTCCAGTTCCAGGGGAATCCAACGCCCTCTTCTGACCTCCGCGGCATTGCACAACACGGGTGCACAAACCTACATGCAGACAGTACATTCATACACATACAGAAATAAATAAAAATTTAAAAATATTATTAAAAAGGGCTTTTCCCTTTTTGCAGAAACCATTCCAAGTTGACTCTTATTGTTTCTAGCCCGAAGGGCCTTAACTAATACAACCATTTCATCTGCTTTGATGGAAAGGAAGGCCTTCGTAAGTACAAAGGATGAGAGGCCAGGGGTCTGCTGACCATCGTGCAGACTGAAGCCCAGGACTTTAAACAGCTGAAAAACAAAGACCAACGTCGGTCCAGCTGAGGGCATCATTTTCTTCAACCACAGATAGAAGGACTTGGAATAAGGACACCTGAGCCATATGGTCACAATCCACACACACACATACATACACACACAAACACACACACACACACATGCACGCACGCACCCACGCACGCACGCATGCACGCACACACACACACACACACACGAACACAACTGGGCCTCTTATGCTTTAAAACATGAATGTAGATTTTTTTGCAGTTCTTAGCCTCAGCCTTTAAAGGGGGGATGGGTGGGAGAGGGACACGGGTGTATATTCGATTAAGGCATATTTAATTGACATGAGCTCAGCAAGTACCCAGTTTCGCCTAGACACTGTCTACAGGACACATGGTGTTTTAGGACTTAGTAAAAGTAAACGTGTATATTAAACAACATTGGTTTACAGAATCTGATAAAAATGGTAATGCATCTGAATTAAATGGAGATATAATTCGCTGTTGCCCACATTTGCTTTACATAAAATCTGTAGAGCAAGAACTTTGGGATTGACACATACAAATGTTCTCTATAATTTCTCTGTTGTACAGTATCACCTTGTAGCATTCTCTTTAAGATGATTTAACGTAAAAATTAAGTTTGCTTCCCAAGTTAATCATATATAGTCACCCAAAACAACATGGGTGAATTTGATGAAATCTGTGCCTTGACTCCACCCTATAGTCATGTATAATACAACTGTCTTCTGGAGACTCATACGCTAAAAAAAGGGGGGGGGGATACAGAAAGACATGAAACCTTTTCATCAAACCCTTGCAATTCAAATCTTAAAACTAACTATGGGAAAAGATTTGTTTGTTCCAACAGGACAAAACGTCACCAACTTAACGGCTGAGAAAGAAAAGATACAGGTTTGCATTGAGTAGGATGTACCAAAAAGTGGCAACGGAAAGGCTGACCCGTCTGAACATTCAAAGGAAGAAAAGCCTCAGATTGCCATAAACATCGAACCCCTCTGTGGATCCTACATGTAACAACTAGTTATAATGAGTCCTAATGAAACTTACCTTCTAGGTGCCACAAAGGTTCTGATATGAGAGACTTCCTTGCCTTCCCACCCATAGAACAAGGAGAAATATGACAATGATGAGGTCGCTCCCCAACTGTAAATTGGAGACAACTATTGTAGAGGTAATCTCTTATAAAACCGGTAAAACTGCTTTCTTTAATTGACTACTAGACATGGGAACTGTGGAAGGGATTACTCTCTGTTCAGAACCAAATATAATACTAAAGTCCTAGGGCTATGCACTCAGGCAAAATATATTAATACAGGAGCTCTGACATCAGCAATGGATTGTTCTACCAGGTGGATGTTGGCCAGGGGATCCAAGGCCCCACAAAAGGTAAGGGCTCCTTGCCTCTAAGTTGGGATACCTACAGGAGGAGAGGCAATAAGACCCTGCTGCCGAAGACCTGACGTTAACATGGGAGGGATGTATTGAGACCACACATGCAAGTGTACAGATGGCCTCTGGAATGCCAGAGAGTGTTACCAAAGGCCACTAAACCAATAAAGCAAATATGGGTCTCCCTGAGTCAAGCAAGACTCCACCGTCAGCACCAGCTACACCTCACCTGCCTGGAAATACTGTGCAGCAGAGGCAGCCATGTGCCTGTATATCCCAAATCTAATTGGCTATTGGCTCTCCCCTTGGAGAAATAACCCATGGCTGATGCCACAAGCTTACATCCTCTACAGGTTAGGAGATGTTATAAGCCACAGTAAGACCCTGTCATATTTAACAGGGGGGAAAATTGTAATTCATGGATTAACATATCCAAACATGTGTCTATGCTAAAGTAACCTACCATAACTATTAGTGCTGCTTAAATACCTATATATCTAATTGCTTGTTCTTCATTAGTAGGATCGAAAGGTTATTCCTGGACAAACTGTCAGCCCATGAAAGGAAACAGCCAGAATTGACCAGAGTCCAAGTCAACAGCTCCAGAGAGAGTGGACTGTTTTACCTCTCATCCACCTGTGCCCCTTTTCTAAGCCTAGGGAACAACCTGCGGAAGAGGGGGCGTGGTAGAATGTAAGGGCTGCGATTGGGGTGAATGGTGAAACTACAGCAATGTAGTCTGGACACTCATTTGATCAACTTGATTGAACAAACAACCTGTCACCCCCCACTGGATGGTGGGGCTGTAGGTGTTTGGGCACAACAGCCTGCAGATAGGTTTTGCATGAAGGATGCTTGTACTCATGGATTATCACTTATAGCTAAAAATGAAAAAAAAAAACTGAGAGAAAGATGCAGGACAGTTATGGCAGAATGCATGATCTGGGATGGGGTGGGGGTGGGGGGGGAGGGAAGGGGAAATAAGCCTGAACTGAATTGGAAAAAATGTATGAAATGCACAAAGCATCAATAAAAACTAATTTAATTAGAAAAAAAAACATGAATGTAGAAATGGCAGTGGAAATTCTGAAGTGTTCTATAGCTTTTCTCAATTTCTCATTCTATTCCTGCTTCAAATAACTTATTTATTTTATTTTATTTTTTTTTGAGAAGGGTCTCCCTGTAGCTCCAGCTGGCCTGGAACTCATTATGTAGAACAGGTTGGCCTTGAATTCATAGAAATCCACCTACCTCTACCTCCTGAGTGCTAGGATTAAAGGTGTGTGCCACCACACCTGGCTCAAATAACTCATTTTATGACCAGCCAAATGAAGCTGCTGATTCTGTAGGCAGCAGAGCTTTTCTAACTAGTTATTAGCAATAGACGGAAATGGACAGCTTTAAAATGATGTAGACTGTCAGACAGTCTCCTGAAGAAATTTCCCCAGGTATTTTGTCTCCTGGACAAGGTTGGAATCACTTTGAGGAGCGAGCTTTCTGTCTCCTTGGCATTTCCTTGGGTCCCTTGGGTTCTCGTGTTTCTTTGTCAAAAGTCTGGGTTAGTTCTACTTCAACAATTCCCAGGCTCTGTAAAACACATGGAGACCACAAATCCTAAGCTCTACCCAGGGCCTAGAGAAGGCACCAGTAGAGAACCTTCCCACCACTCTACCCCAGTCTCCAATGTTATTTCCTATAAAACACTCTCTCATACCTATTGAGGTCGTGCTCTGGCCACTGGGGATGTCTCTCCTCCAGCCCACTGTCCACTGCCAAACCTCACTGTGTGTGTAACTTCTAAGCATTTCGAAGGAAGATCTAAGGCTTCATACACCTTCAGTAAGCCCACAGATAGCAAGCATACCAAACCAGCAGATGTCTTTGGGGAAAACGAGGTTATAAAACTACAGCAGAAACCCTCATCCGCTCTCTCCAGTAACCAAATTCGTCCCCTATCCATAAACCACAAGACATATGAGGAAAAGTAACAGCCCAAAATGAAAAAAAAAAAAACAGGTTATGAAAACAAAACAGCCAGCCCAGAAGGAAATAGATATACAAAGAAAATGAAGGGTAGTGTGACACCTCATGAGTAGCTCTGGGAATTTTTCTATTATTCAAAGCAAATCCACTCTCTCATTTCACTCACATATCTTTTGTCTAAAACCCCACTTAAGCAGGTAGTGGACCTCTGGTGGGTTATTCCATGCTATTACTTCTTCTTTTACATTTTCTGCCTCTTGTTTTGCTGCTTTTGATCAGAACCCATAAGGCCCATCCAAGGAGCTACAAGGATGGGGTACCTAGAACACAGACATAAAGAGAATGAGAGAGAGAGAGATTTGGAGACACTTGTGAAGAAGGAAGTGGGCTGAGTGCACAGCTATATTAAGGATTTTGGTCAGTCTTCTACCTAGGAGCAAGCAAAGCCTCAGAAATGATTTTACCATGGCAGGGAGGCAGATGGTGGTTTACATTTGGAAAACTCCCCTGGGCTGTACTGTGGAGATCAGGATAGAAAGGAGCAGCATGGCAGATGGAAAGCAGGTGGATGGTAGTGGTGCTGGACGAGGTAAGAGATAATGGTGCTTTCCCAAGGCTGATGGTGAGAGAAATGAAAACAAGACAAAAGACACAAGAGGCCCCAAAACACATATAAAAAGTTATCATAAGGGCTGGAGAGATGGCCTCGCGGTTAAAAGTGCCAATTGCTCTTGCAGAGGACCCGGGTTCGATTCCCAGCATCCACGTGATGGCTAAGAATCATCTTTAACTCCAGTTCCAGGGGAATCCAACACCCTCTTCTTATCTCCGAGCCATTGCACGACATGGGTGCACCAACCTACATGCAGACAATACATTCATACACATAAAAAAAAGTTATAAAAGAACCCTATCAGATCGATAAAAATTGAAAGACTGAAAATCTACATAATATTGATGAAAAAGTAGGTAACTCATATTGTTGGCATAAATATCTTGATGGTAATTTGGTAATATCCAAACAAACATGCTCACCAATTCACTTCAATTTAGAAAAATCTACCCTATAAAAATGTAACTATTTGAGCATAAAGACATATACATTCCCAGATGTTTACTGCAGCATCTATATATAAAGCAAAGAAACTGAAATAATCAAAAGCCCATCAGTCAAGAAATAATGGAATATTAAATTTCACACTTAAATAGAAAAAATTCAGTGTGTGCTAACCTTAATATATTTTAAGTATAAAGCCTAAGTTTCAGAAAAATATGTAGAGTATTTTAAAAATAAAAGGTTCCATCCATATATGTGTTTGTAATGTAAATATGTGTTTGTGACAGCAAGAGGAAACATATGGAATGATGCACATCAGCCCGTGTGTGGTCTCTGAATTCTCAGCAATGTAGGAAACTAAGTTGTCTGTTGAGAATAAGGACAGCTGCTCCAAACATTTTCCATTTGAGGAGAATGATTCTGGCTTGTAATCACGTTGTGGGGATAGGAAATACAGCTCGCTGTCCACTGCCAAACCTCACTGAAGCCTCAGAACAGCAACCAAGCCAAGAATCAAGATCATTCCACCTTCTTCAGCAGGACTCAGGATGTGGAGGAGGACGTAAATAGATGTCGAGCATCTCCCATGATCTGGACTAATGAAAACTTTCAAATTGCAAGTTCACATGGAATATAACCCCTATTTTGCACATTTAGGCAGTGACGTAGTCCATAATATGAGGATGATAATGAAGAGTCCCTACTGTGTGGACCTCCCAGCTTCCCTCCCACATGCTGGTGGCCAGGGTGCAGTCTTCTAGGATGGTGGAGCCAGCAGGTGGAAGGAGGCTGAGCATCCACATGATCTAGTGAGCAAAGGTCTCTGCCACCACCTGCCTGCTTAGACTCCATGAAAGAGAAAGCAAAGCCCTCTAAGTTTATTTAAAATTTAAAATGTTTGTTTTATTCTCTGCTAATATCCTAATCAGAATAGCCTCTATTCTGAAGTCTATATAAGAAGTCATTAATTGAAAATGCTAGGAAAATGTAATCTGTAAACGTGAATGAAAATCAGGCTTGAGCAACTTTGTATATGTATATAAAAGATTAGTGTATATATTCAGTGCTATCCTTTAGGGTACTTTCTCTTGATATTTAAAGAATTTTAAAGTCTAAAGAACTCTATCAGCTACATTTTAGAGGATGGCACTAAAGAAATCATAATGGTGTAAGAATTTGCAACTATGAGAGGTAGCAGAAACCAGGGATAATTCCATTTTCAGGCAGTTTCTGCTTTCTGAAGGAAAGGGGTGCTGCTCGCTGCGCTGGGATGGGCTCAGTACCTCCTTCTGTCCTCACAGTCAGAGTCGGAGCTGTTGTGGCCACAAGCTGTGTAAAGTTGCTGAATCCTCAGGGAACGGCCCATGCAGTGCCTAGGACACTAGAACAGAAGTACAGAGTTACATGAACCTGCATACTTATACATGCTAGATGTACTAAGATCTATGCCGGGGTGGGAGAGCTAAGGACCATTTACAAGAGGATCAGCCATCCCCATTTAATTAATTTCTCTCATACTATCTTTTTATTTTTGAGTTAAGTTTTATTGGGTTATAATTCACCTTCCATATAACTATTAATTTTCACAATGTAATGGTTTTTAGATTTGCCACAGTTCAATTTTAGAACATTATCTTCAACCTGCAGAGAAACCCAATAACCTCTGTGGTCATCCAGTTCTTTCCTCTCCTCCCAGGCCTAGGCAACTATAAGACTACTTTGTCTTTTATAGATCTATTATTCTAGACACAACACATCAATAGGTTTTTCTGTCTGTCTTCCTTCATTCACCCTAAAGTTCTCAAGGTTTTTTCACACTGTAGACTGTTTCAGTCCTTCATCCCTTTTAGTGACTAAATGATATTCATTGTGCAAACATACTGCAGCTCAGGTACTCAGCAGTTGCTTGCTCTTTTTGGTGATTGTGGATTACTATGATCTGTGTTGTCTCTGCCATTTGGTTACTCAGAGTAATTACACTGAACAATCATATACAAATTTTTGTGTGGACTAGTGCTTTCATTGCTCTAGGTTATACTGCTGGGTCATAATGATGTTTATGTTTAACCCTTTGAGGATATGATAACTTGTTTTCCAAAATGGTGGTGCCAATCCCACCTATAGCGTCTGATTCCTCTATGTCCTATCCTGTCATACTGTTTTTAAACTAATACTATAGTAATGGCTATGAAGTGGTATCTCAATTTTTTGAGATTTAAATTTTAATTGCCTTAGTAACTGATGATAAATATGTTTTTATGTACTCCTTGGCCATTTGTACTTCTTTAATCAAGAAATGTCTATTTAGATCCTTCATTCATATTTTGAGTTATCTGCATTTTAATTATTGAGCTGTAGTTTTTAATTACTATTATTTATTAATAGTAATTTATTATCAGTGTGTGTGTGTGTGTGTGTGTGTGTGTGTGTGTGTGTTTGAGACAGGTTCTCTTTGTAGCCCCAGCTGTCCTGAAATTCATAGAGATCTACCTGCCTCTGCTGGGGTTAAAGGCATGTGCCACCACGCCTTGGCAAGTTGTAGTTTTTACTATGTATTTGAGATACAAGTTCTTTTCATATACACAATATTCAAAGGTTTTTCTCCCATTCTGCATATGTGTTGCCTGTTTTTTATTATTTTTTTTAAATATGGAATGCTTCATGAATTTGTGTGTCATCCTTGTGCAGGGGCCATGCTAATCTTCTCTGTATTGTTCCAGTTTTAGTATATGTGCTGCCAAAGCAAGCACAGCCTGTTTATTTTTTGATGGTGTCATTTGTAACATGAAAGTTTTAGTTTGGATATAGTTTGATTTATTCATTCTTGTTTTTGTTTATACTTTTGGTCTTCTATGTAAGAAATTATTTTCTACAGTGTAAAGATTTGCCTACTTTTTTCTAAGAATTTTATAGTGTTGGCTCTTAAGTGTAAGTTTTTAGCCCATTTCATGATAGTTTTTTTTTTTTAAACATCTTGACTAGTGGGGAGTCCAACTGCATGCTGTTGTATGTGGGAATCCAGTTGTCCTGCAGAGTCTGTTAAAAGTATATTATTCAGTTTTGTTATCATTTTGGCCAATTACTTGACAAGAAGCAATTTAGAGGAGGAGAGATTTATTTTGGTCCATCGTTCAGAGGACACGGGCTGTCACGCTGGGACAGCCCGGCAGCAGGAGCATTGCAAGTGTGGCCGCTGGAATTTGCTCACATCTTAGGGCATCAGGAAGCAAAAAATGGGGATTCTGAGCTCAGCTGGCTTTCTCCTTTTGGTTTTTGTATTCAGTTTGGAACCCCAGCCACAGGGACTGCCCACATTTGAGGTAAGTCTCATCCACTTGGGTAAATCCTTAAGGAAATTTCATTACAGACACACCCACAAGTCCCTCACGAATGCCCTAGAACTTTCTTAATCAGATTGTCAGTAGAAATTAACTATCGAAAAAGACAATTCTTTCTCCAATGAATGACCCTGTCAAGCTGATTGAGGAGTAAATGGCTTATTTTTGGATTTCATTCTGTTTCAGATATATATATATATATATATATATCATATCCTGTATTAGAACAGCACTACTTTGATTAACACTTTTTTTGTAGTTAAGTTTTCAAACCAGAAGTTTGGGTCCCCCAACTTATTCTCTTAACACTTGTTTTAGATATTCTGGGCCACATCTATTTCCATATGAACTTAAGATGAACTTTCCAATTTCTGGTTGAGGATGTTGTGAATCTTTAATAAATTTGGAGCATGTTATGTTCTTAGCAAGATCATGTCATCCTGTCCATAAACACAGGAAGTCTTCCTATTTAGATTTTTTTTAATTTCTCTTAAAAACATTTTGTAGTTTTATACCCCTATTTTTAAAAACCACTCCTCTAACTTGATTTACTGCCCTTGAACTTTAAAGTCCTTTAAAGTGGGTCTGTTTATGTTCTGTAGTTATTCTGAATGCCCCAGGTCTATTCCTGCCCTAATTGGGGCTCATTGTTTGGCACAGGAGAAAGAAAGGCTCTTGCCACACCTCTAAGTTTGTCTTTATGAAAGTTTCTTGTCCTTTATTTGCAGGATAAATGTCAGAATCATATTAAGTTCCTGAGAAAGGTTCTGTTATTTTAATTAACTTTGCATTACGTGCATGAATTCATTTGCAGGAGTGGATGTCATTACAGCGCTGACATTTTCCATTCAGGAAAATAATAAGCCTTTTCTTTGGCCAACTTTCCATTTGCATGCTTTTTTCTTTGTGACTTGTTTTATACTGCAAACAAAGTTCCAAGGTGTTTTTATTAAAATTTTGTTTTTATTTTTTGTTTGTTTGTTTAAGACAGGGTTTCTCTAGGTAGGCTAGGCTGGCCTAGAATTCACTGTTTGGCTAAGGTTGGCCTAGAACTTGGCATCCTATAGCCACAGCCTCATGAGTGCTAGGGTTACAGCTGTGCCACCATGCCTGGCTTATTTATCATAAATGTATTAAAGATGATGTTCAGAATGTGGATTTTGTGTGGATATCATTAGCGTTCTTTCTTTCCCCCTTTTCCAAGGTACTGGTACTCAAACCTAGGATCTCATACATGCTAGTCAAGTACTCTGCCACTGAGTGCAACGGTCTCCTTTTCTTAAAAGCTGTTCTTAGTCCTACTGTCTTTTTTAATTTTTTTTTTATTTTACTTATTTCTGTACGTGTATGAATGTACTGTCTGCATGCAAGTGTGTGCACCCGTGTCGTGCAATGCCGCGGAGGTCAGAAGATGGTGTCGGATTCCCCTGGAACTGGAGTTCTCCTGGAATTGGAGTTTCAGACGGTTCTCGGCCGCCATGTGGATGCTGGGGATCGAACCCGGGTCCTCTGTAAGAGCGGTCGGCGCTCTTAACCGCTAGGCCATCTCTCCAGCCCAGTCCTACTGTCTTAAATGGCTCTTTTTTAGAGGTTTGGTCATTGTATCACTACATTCAAGGAAACTAAACTTGTTTTACTACTATACTGGAAGACAAAGACAGTATAATTTCCAAACTGATACCTTCTGTTCAGGGATGTGCATTCCTTTTAGAGAGCAACCAGTATTCTTAAAGTTGAAAAAGTTTATTAGTAAAGAAGAGTTAATTACAGACAGCACTGTTGATGTTACCTGGCTCCCTGAGTCAATGACTTGCTGAACACATGGATGGACAGAACACAGTTTTCTTCCCAGAGGCTGGTCTTTAGGGGCACATGCCCTTGGGGACACCACCTGCACAGTCCCATTGGCTTTCATCTGCTTGCATGTCACTTGCCGACTGTGAAATCCTTCACCACAAGACACAGAGCACTCTGACCACACACTCGTGAACCACCTAGGAGCAAAAACTACAGGACCTTAGTGAGGACTGGTATGAAAATGTGGATCCAGACACTGTGGGGGTGTCAGGGGAGTCACATGTCTCTACAGGGCAGCAAAGCAGCTCAGCTGACTCTTCCTTCTGGCTCTGCTTGGGGAACATCAGAGTCACCATGTAGAGGAATCAGACATGAGAGGAGAGAGACACCTGGCAGTTCATGGAAAGCTGTCACTGTGCAGCACCGAAGCACAGAGCTGGGGGAAATGGGGAGAATTGCCAACTGCTTTTTTTTCTTATTTCCTTTGTTTTTCTTTCTTTTTCTTTCTTTCTTTCTTTCTTTCTTTCTTTCTTTCTTTCTTTCTTTCTTTTTCTTTCTTTCTTTCTTCTTCTTTCTTTCTCTCTCCCTCCCTTTGTTTCTTTGTTTCTTTCTTTTCTTCCCTTCCTCCCTGATTTTCTCTTTTTCTGTCTTTATTTCCTTCCTTTATTCTCTCTCTCTCTTTCTCTCTCCCCAGCCCCCCAAGATCTCACTATGTGGCCTCAAGATGGCCTGGAACTCAGGATCCTTCTGCTTTGCCTTTTCCTAAGAGTTGTATTTTAATTCACTGGGACCAAATGGAGGAATCTATTTCTAACCCGTCTACGTGCCCTCTCCTCGGGAGGATCACGTGCTCTCTTATGTAATTCTCATGTCATTCCCGTTCCTGTAGGGAATTAACTTTAGAAATTGGCCTTAGCTTTATTTACAGAGCTGGAAGTAGATTTTAGATTTATCTGACTCTAAGGTTTATGATGTAATGGTGATAAGAGATGAAACTTGGAGTGGGAACCTTTGGAACTGTGAGTGCTTTGTCATCGAGGATGTCTACACTGCTGGTAAACTGCAGAGGAGACATTTCTATCCTGACGTCTGTGGTCATCCAAGGGACTGCAGACTTGGTCATTAAGTCTAACTGACATTTAGTTTTTCAGTGATAAAATCTTGGGCCACAAACTACAGTGGAGTTGGTATAGTTGTAGCTTTGTTACCAGCAACAATCACAGATATGTCTGTATTATGTTACAGCTGTGGCAGACATATCAATATACAGCTGGCATTCATCATTAAAAACTAAAATACAACCAGACGTTGCTATTTACCATATTGTCAGAGAAGCAAATCTATTACTGTGATACATTTAAGAATGTTTCAGTAAATATATCTCAGTACAATAGGCTTCCTTTATAATTGAATACATTATATTTTATGTATTTTTTTAAAATCTTTTTTATTTTTTTAAATTTTATTTATTTTTTGTATGTGTATGAATGTACTGTCTGCATGTAGGTCTGTGCAACCGTGTTGTGCAATGCCACGGAGGTCAGAAGAGGGTCTTGGATTCCCCTGGAACTGGAGTTCTCCTGGAATTGGAGTTACAGACAGTTCTTAGCCGCCATGTGAGTGCTGGGGATCGAACCCAGGTCCTCTGCAAGAGCAGTCGGTGCTCTTAACTGCTAGGCTATCTCTCCAGCCCCGTATTTTATGTATTTAAAAACCTTGCTCTGAGATAATATATGGATTCTCCAGACCACAAAAGAAACCATGGTACAGAGATGTTAGGATTAATGATCTGTGGGTTGACATGACCTCTGCTTTCTACTAGGTATGGCAGTGTATGACTCTACTTGTTCTAGAAGCATGCAAAGCCTGGAGAATAGGCAGCTTTGCTGATAATTTTTCCAATGTGGATTCTATTTTGTGAAAATTAAAAACTGACATAAGCTGGGTGTGGTGGTGCACACCTTTAATCCCAACACTTGGGAGGCAGAGGCAGGTGGAACCTCTGTGAGTTCAAAGCCAGCCTGGTCTACATAGTGAGTTTCAGGACAGCTGGGGCTACAGGGAGACCCTGTCTCAAAAATGACCAAAAAACAAAACAAAACAAAACAAAAAAAAACAAAACCCTGATATAGACTAGCTTTGTAGGGTCAGGTTCTCCTTAGTTATTATAGCCCAAGCTTGATGTTTCTGAAGGATGACTCTTAGTGTAAGATCATGCTTTAAGAAATGACAGTGGGGGCTGGAGAGATGGTTCAGTGGTTAAAAGCACTTTCTGCTCCTACAGAGGACAGCAGGGGTTCAGTTCCCAGCATGTACATGGCTTCTAACAACTGACTCTAACTTCAATTCCAGGGGACCCAGCACTCTATTCTGGCTTTCTTGGGCACAGTACACATGTGGTTTACATGCAGGCAAAATGCTGATACACATAAAAGAAGAACAAATAAAATATTTTTAAAAATAGAAATGCCAGTGGGTGCTAAGGATGTGGCAGATGCTGAGCCTGTGACATTAATGACCCTTCTAAGAACGTGCCTCAGGGGCTGGGAAGATGGGTCAGCCATTAAGAGCACCTGTTGCTCTTGCAGAGGACTCGGTTTGATTCCCAGCACCCACATGGTGACTAACGGCCATCCTAACTCCAGTTCCAGGGGAATCTGACCCTCTTCTGACTCTGCAGGGACTGCACAACAAGGGTGGACTTAAACACATGCAGGCAATGCACTCATATACATAAAATGAATTTTTTTTTTAAAAAAGGAGATGCCTCAAGGCAGCTGCTGCGTTTTCCCTGTGGCTTGGCTTCTCACTCTCTTCTGAGGCACAGCTCAGGGGTGTATTGTGGGCATTTCCATAGGGGATAAAACTGTAAGATTCCCCTAATTTTAGTTTTTTGAGACAGGGTCTCTCTGTAGCCCCAACTGACCTGGTACTCACATGTAGACCAGTTTCTTTTTGATTTCACAGAGATCTGCCTGCCTCTGACTCTAGAATGCTGGGATTAAAAGTGTGTGCCACCACACCTGGCTTTCCTATTTCTTAAGATTTCTTTTACTTTCACTTGTGTATGCATACCACGTGTGTGTGGGTGCCTGCGGAGGCCAGAAGAGGGACTCAGATGCCCTGGAGCTGGAATTAAAAGCAATTTTGTGAGCTTACACTCAGGGATGCTGGATATGGAACTATGGTCCTCTGCAAAACAAAAAGCCTCTTCACCACTGGGCCATCTCTCGAGCTCCTAACTCTCCTAATTTTTAGTAAAAAATAGAGTTGATAACCCTGCCTGCCTCACAGATTTGAATTAAAAATACAAAAGTACCTCTTCCTTTATTAGTTGATTTTCTTGCTATTTATTTGGGGGTCGTTTGGTCAATCACCCGCTATGGTGCCCACCATTCATTTATTTCGAATTAATGCTTCTCTAAGTATAACCCTTGGGTACTGAGTGAGCACAATTCAAATCACTGTGCCTTTTTTTTTTTTTTGGCCTTTTTTGAGACAGGGTCTCCCTGTAGCCCCAGCTCTCCTGGAACTCACTCTGTAGACCAGGCTGGCCTTGAACTCACAAAGATCCGCCTGCCTCTGCCTCCCGAGTGCTAGGATTAAAGGCGTGCGCCACCACGCCCCGCTCACTGTGCCTTTTAATACAAGCAAAAACTAGGTATACTGATTGAGCACACATACCTTGCCGGGCAATCTCGGGTGTTACAGGACTGAAACCCAGCCAGTGGCTTCCGGAGGGCACCACAAAGGGCTTCTCTCACTTCCTGTCCATTGGCCGTCATGCACCGGGGCCTCTGAACGCGGACACCAAAGGGGCCGCAAGCGGCAGAACAATGTGTCCAGTTACCAGGTTCCCAAAAAGGCTCTACAGAAGGAAAGTGAAATGTTACAACAGCCCCAAATAAGAAATGATAGCTGGGCGTGGTGGCGCAAGCCTTTAATCCTAGCACTTGGGAGGCAGAGGCAGGCGGATCTCTGTGAGTTCAAGGCCAGCCTGGTCTACAGAGTGAGTTCCAAGACAGCCGGAGCTACAGGGAGACCCTGCCTCACAAAGACCAATAAATAAATAAATAAATAAATAAATAAATAAATAAATAAATAAATAAATAAATAAATAAATAAAAGAAATGATGATGGGCTAGGGGTGACAGGGCCAAAGACCACCATGAGTTGCTCTGTGGGCTGCCTCTCTGAGTTTCCAAGTAGCACACACAGGGAAAGCCACTGCCCAGCGCCAGGGAGTCCTTTAAATTTTACTTTCTCTTGGCTATTGTACTTGCTGACCAGAACGGCAGCCAGAATGGGGCCTCTGGACCATAGCCCAGGAGAGAGCCAATGCAGGCCAGTTAGATCTACCAGATAAACCCAGAGGGAGGGCGGAGGTGCTGAGCACCGGGCGCTTCCCCAGCACTCTCTAAGCAGAGCCAACAGGACAGGCAGGAAGGCCTCTCCGGGGATGCTCGAACGCTGTCCATTTCCCAACAATGCATCAGGCAGCGAAATGGAAGATGATTTACTAGGAGGAATGGAGACCAGGGATTAAGCAGTAAAGTGAGATGCATTGAGTTTCACCCTTACTTTTCCATTAATGCTTAACCCCACCTTTATATCAGTCCTAAAACTGCATAAATGATTTGTTCTGGAGACATCTGGAAAGGTAAGAATGGGGGTTTTCTTCAGACAAGTAGAAGTCAACCAGCTCCAGAAATCCCCGCTTTCTGGTTACTCTTCCCTGCCCACACTTGGTAAAAGATGAGGTAGGATGATGATGACAGCTTTGTGGGATGGCCACAGAGAACGCCAGATTTCCCTGCAATAATCGGGAACACCTGATAGCTACCAGCTGTGTCCACACTCACAGAGTAGAGTGATTTCTTTAACTTACTGTTTTCCATTCTAACTTTTGAGTTTTTGTCTTAAATTGACGCATGGCATCATGTACGGTACAGAACCATAAAATACAATTCCAGTGGGACCTTCAGGATCATAGTTTACTTAAAAAGTTTTTTAAAGATGGCAGTTTACTGAAAACATCCCAGGAGAACAGGTAGTGGGTTGGACACTTCACAAGTGATGTTTCATTTATTCTTCCCACTTATGTTGGGATGCCAGTGTTTTTGTTTTCATGTACAGATGTGGAGATTGAGTGGTACTGAGTGACTTGCCCAATGTCTGTAATCTGTTAGCTAGGCTGGGATCCACAGGAGTCTACCTCCAAGTTTCTGCTATACCACATGTCACAAGAACACCTTGATAGCTCAGGGCCAGACATGTTAATATTTCTTTTAAAACATGGGGCTTTTATTAAAGTATAATTTACATACAAAAATGCTCAGATCTCAGATATGCATTTTCATGAGTTTTTCAATTATATAAACATGTAACTATGATCCAAAGCAAGGCTCATAATATTTTAATGCCCCTAAAGGTTTAATTTCACCATTTCCCAATCAACTCCTTTCCCCTCCCAGGCAACCACGTATTTAACTATCAGTATATATTAGCCTTACTTCCTCCAAGGCATTCTGCAACACGGACTTTCCACATTTGCTTCTTTTACTTAGTATACTATTGTGAGAATATACTTTGAATATTTTACTACTGAGAGTACACCATTTATGATTTTGTTTTTCAGTCTCCTGTTGATGACTATTGTGCATAAGACTGAACGTTCATGTATGAATCTTTTTGAATGTGAACATGTTTTCATTCTGCTTGAATAAATACCTTTGAGTATAATTTCTGGGTCAAGGATAGATACATGTTTACTACAAAGTGCCAAATTGTTTCTCAAAGTGGTCTTAGCTTGCCATCTTACATGTTGAATAATACATGGTAGTTGCAGCTGAGAAAGTGCTGCAACTTGGTGTTGTCAGTCTTTTTTATTTTCAGCTGCTCTAGTAGGTGAGAAATCATATCTTGTGGTTTTGATCTACATTTCCCTGATGCCACCTTGTTGTGGAGCAACTTCCTCCAAGATTCCTTAAGATCCAGGAAGTTCTAAACGGAGGTATTATAAGTCCTTGAAACTGACCAGATCCACAAGGACCCTGCCTCTCCAAGGTTATGTAAGCAATATGGACTGCTGAGGAGACTCATCAGCCGTGCTCCCTGGAGACCCTCAGACCTGCTGAGCTACCTGGACAACTCTGCGATCTGCTGGATTGCCTGAGTGGTGCAGTGTAGTGAGCTCTTGCTTTCAGCTTTAATTAGCCATCACCCATGCTGGGGTGGACGTTAGGTGATGCAGCTGCCTTTGAATCATTTCTGCTCCTGTGAGTAATCCCTCGCCTGTACTCCTAGAAGTAACCCCAATAAACTCTTTGGTTTATAAGTTGGAGTTTGACGATATCCTTACTTTGGTCTGTCAACAGTTCTTGATTTGGGGTGAGTAGATGTCTGTTCAGGTATCCCCAGGAACAGTATCACACAACACATCTGTAGCTACTCTTTATGAAGTGTCTGTTGAGGGTTATTTTGGTCCATTCTGTTGTAGTGGGGGTTGGTGTTCAGTTGTTAACTCAAAGGAGGTCTTTATTCTTTACATATAAATTCTTCATCAGAAATATGTTCTGCCACAGGCAGGCTGAAATAGCTCAGTTGGGAGACTGGTAGACCGAAGAATACATCCTGCCAATATTTTTCCCAGTTGCATTTGAAAAGTAGATCATGTCCTGACACTCTCACACATGACTCCTTGATAGCCACCCCCCCAGGCTTTTAGAATAACTGTGGACTTTTAAACTTGACCCTGGATGACTTGGTTTTCAGCAAACAGTGCTCCAAGCTCATACCCCTCTCTCTCCTCTCCTGAACCCTAGTTGCATACATACTATTTCCGGTCTTTGAGAACACCAGGCCACTCTCACTGTGCAGTCTGCACTAACTATCCCATTTCTGAAAATGCTTCTTCCTTACCCTGCTGCACAGAGGACTCCACCTCACCATTAGGTCTGGGCTCTGCATCTCCTCCCCAGAAAACCTTTCCTATCTTCACCAAAGTGATTAGTGGCAAATATTACATATCCCGTCACTCTAATTTCTTTCCTTCTTAGTACTTACCACCTATTTATTTGTTTACTTATTTCCTGTCCATCTTTCCTGCTGGAAAATCAAGTCCATAAATACCATACTATTCAACATGATGATGGAGTATATTATTTATTAGTCACTAAAGCAACATTGGTTAACCTAATAAAGATTCTCTATAAACTGCTAGCCCAAGGGCTCACTGAAGGGCTGGCAGAGTGTACTGTAGTATATGAACGTTTTCGTATATTTCTGCATAGGTGTTTCTGAACTGAATATAAGGTATTAGAAGAATGTAAGTAGCCACAGTAGGCCAAGTGCTATCTACAGCAGAGGAAATACCATCGCCTCATGAAAATCTAATTTTTTCATTAGTTGCAGGGGTTCTCTTGATCTCCATGTCATGGTACATGCAACTTCTTTATGTCTTCCCACATCTTAGTTTCTCTTATTGGAGCTCTTTCTTTCTCTTCAACAAATACTATGATTTACATGAAAACCTACTTGATATTTTAAGAAAGAGGTTAAAGCTCCTTCTTCAGTGATTTCATTGCATTTTGGCCATGTTTTTATCATGACACTTGCTATACTACTTCAGAATGACTGTTTACATGACTGTGTCCATCTTAGACTGCGAACTTGCTAAGTACTATCTCATCCTGGATCCCCAGCCCTGGGAAAATCAAGCACCCAGCAAATATCACCAAATGTCAGTGAATAAATAATTATACATGTGATAATGGTACCACTGTATAAAAAGAGAAGAAATGTATAGCTACTTAAATACTAGGGTCATTAGTAACATGTGGTTCAGTGATGACTGGCAGCTTAACATTATTTCTCTGTCCTCTCTCTTACATCCCAAGATATGGGTTCTTAGAAACTATACATCAGAATCCCTTTCTACAGAGTGATATTCTGCATGATACATTATGCATCCAAGAAGAACTGCTCAGAATTTAAAACCCTGAAATGACATAGCTATCACTGTTCTTGTATAGTAGAGTAAAGCATGAGACTTAACAGTAGTTTTGATGAGTCCTTCTGCCAGCATGACCCACTTTTGAGTGACAAGGAGCTGAGATCATCATAGTTTGGTATTTTTTTGTTGATATTTGTTTGTTTGTTCGTTATGAGACAGGGTCTTCCTATAGCCCCAGATAGCCTGGAACTCATACAGACCAGGCTGGTCTTGAGCTCACAGAAATCCACCAGCCTCTGCCTCGGAAGCTCTGGAATTAAAAGCATATGCCCCCACGCTAGGCCATCAGCCATAGTTTTACTATGATTTTCTGATTTTCTTACCTCTAACCTTCTCCCTTGGCCTCTTGAAGAGGTTCACAAGCTTGGAACACCTACCATAGGTTCTTCTGATCAAGTACTGATGCATGGCAAAATTGATATGTATAGAAAATGTGTGTGTGTGTGTGTGTGTGTAGAGAAAAAGAACTGATTGCATAACTCTTAGCCGACTTTCCCTCTGTTAATATTTACCGAGTTGATATTAGTTTTGAAACTGGAAAATAAATATCTCCATCATCACACGTCAGGATGCATAATCGAGATATGAGCTCTGTGAACAGCCTCATTTCAAACAGGGATATACCATGAAAGGAGTAAGTTGATGTAGCAAAGACTAAAGGGCAAGAAAAGAACTGAGTCAATCCCCAGGAATTATTTTACACATAGCAAAATGAAAAGCCTAGAGGTCTTCCAGCCACATCCTTTCTTTATACGTGTCTCACAAAGAGGAAATCTGAGAAAAGTCAAATTTGCAGACCTTGAGGCAGGGTTTCTCTTGTCAAGTCACTGCTGTTGGATGCCTGGAGAACACGCTTTTTCTGTCCCTTAGGAAATACGGTCTCACTGCCTAATTCTCTTCGCTCTGAGAAAACAAAATCCAACACATTTTCCCAATTAGAAACCATTGAATTCTCATTCCGGTTGGAGTGTTCTTCAAGACAACTACTAGGAGGAAGCAATCTTTTTCTATTAGAATGCTTCTGTCCCAGGGTTGGAGAGAGATAGAGAGGGAGAGAGGGAGAGAGATTGTGGGAGGGCGTTTTAGGGTATTTGGGGTAGAATTATGCACTGTGCTAACATGAAGCATCTATGCACATTTCCAAGGTCAGCCTAACTTACAAGATAGAAAAAAAGTCCCCACTATTCTAAAAGGGACTGTAGCAAGCTCATTGGTCAGATAGAGCTCTGCCCCCTATATTGTCCTGGGACAAGAGAATGAACCATGTTCCATAGGGACTCACATGGTGAGAAGAGTAGGTTTTTAGGAACATTGTAAACTTGAATTTCAAGGCTGAAAGATGGAGGTGGAATGCTGGGACTAGATCCCTCAAAGTTGAGTGACAGCTGCAGTAGGTTGGGAGCTGCTTGGCTTGAGGGGAATTTTTAAAAGAGGAGGAAAACCTGGCAGAACTGAGTCAGTCATGCAGCTTTAGGAGTGGGGATGGGCAGGAGAGAGGAATTAGCCTGGGACTTCAAAGTGAGCACAGAGAACTCGTGAGAACTGGAAAGCTTTGGCTCAGATGAGCTGCCAAAATTCTTGTGTTCCAAGACTTCAGGTGACTGAGGAGGTTCACTGAGGAGAGTCACACCAAGACATTCTACTTCCCTTCCCATCCCTATTGAGAGTCCATGGCATACTATGAACAATACTGATAAAGAAGACTACATATTGGGCTCTAATACAATTCCTCTATGACCTTCGAGTTTCCTAAATAATTATAAAAAAAATGACTGCCCTGCACCCTCCACCATTCAAAATGAAAGGAGAATTGATGAAAAATCAAAGCAGTTTAAGCAGAGCATGGTGAGCCACACTTGTTGTCACAGAAGTTTGAAGCCTGAGGCAGGAGGATGAAAAGTTTGAGGCCAACCTTGGCTATGTAGCAAGATCCTGTCTCAAAAATCTCCCAATCCAAAATCTCAAATTAAAAACATGCAATTTTTCTATGACAGCTATTCTAATTCCCAGCGGGGCAGTTCCCATCTCTTCATGTCTCAGGGTACCCCTAAATGCCAACAAGGGAGGCCATGAATCCTAATATATTCACACGAATCCTAATATCTCATACTAGTTGTGGTGGTTTGAGTGAGAGTGTCCCCATAGGCTTTAAGTATTCAGACATTTTGTCCCCAGTTGGTGGCACTGTTCTGGGAGGTCTTAGAAGGTGTGACCTTGCTGGAGAAAGTTTGTCATTGGGGGCAGGCTTAGTGAGTTTAATAAGCCTTGCTGTCTCCAGTCTTTCTCTCTCTTGACTTCCTGGTTGTTGGCACTGTTCTGGGAGGTCTTAGAAAGTGTGGCCATGATGGAGGAAGTACATCATTGGGGGTGGGCTTACTTAGTTTA
Source organism: Rhizomys pruinosus (assembly GCA_009823505.1). Taxonomy (NCBI): domain Eukaryota; kingdom Metazoa; phylum Chordata; class Mammalia; order Rodentia; family Spalacidae; genus Rhizomys; species Rhizomys pruinosus. Next base: position 251,086 of record VZQC01005688.1, read on the forward strand.
ATAAGTCTTGCAGTCTCCAGTCTCTCTCTCTCTCTTGACTTCCTGTACTCATTGCAAGATGTGAACTTTGGCTTTCTGCTCCAGCCCCAGCCACCATACCTCCCTCCACAATGGACTCTAATTCCCTGGAATCATCAATCTAAGCTCAAATAAAATCTTCCTTTTATAAGTTCTCTTGGTCATGGAGGTTTTATCACAGCAACAGAAAAGTGACTAATACACTAGTCCTTCCAGGAATTCAATTTCATTCAGTCATGAAATACATAATTAACACTTACACCTGTGATAAGTGCTGGAGATACAGAGAGGAATAATAAATGATCTCTGATGTCCATCTGAGTCCAAGCTCTGGAGGGAAAGAGGGGTGAGACTTGTTGAATACTATAATCCCAGCTCATCTTATTGAAAGAACTGAATGAACTCTAGATATTATCCCCAGGAGGAAATGAAAACCGGTTAATATCCTGTGTCTGTGACTGGAGAACAGAGACTGCCAGCCCAGCCTCTCACACCCTAACACCTACCTGGCTGTGAACTATTCTAGATTTGATAGACTTCTGTGCTTCATACTGTATTGTGTCCTCAAGGACTGTGAAGGAAATACCAGACAGGATCCCTACCTTTGGGGTAATTTAGTTGAGGAAACAGAAGCCAAAGAAGAAACAGTTGGAAAGTAATGTGTGTCAGGACTTAATCAGGTGCTAAGTAGAAACTATAGAAGGGGGCTGGTGAGATGGCTCAGTGGTTAAGAGCACTGGCTGCTTTTGCAGAGGACCCAGGTTTGCTTCCTAGCATCCACGTGGCAGCCGACAACCATCTATAACTCCAGTTCCAGGGGATCTGATGGCCTTTTCTGATCTCCATGGGCATTGCAGGACATGAGTACGTTTACATCCGCTCAGGTAATAAATAAAAATACTCCCACCGTGCATAAATAAAAATAATAAATAAAATATTTTAGGTAGAGACCATAGAAGAGAGAGGTTTAGAAAAATCAGAAGATTCACAGAAGAAATGGGTATTCTTTGCATCCCACTTGACAAAGCTGCTGGTTGTGCACTGTGAGCAAAGCAGCGAAGAGCCTTTCCTGCTAGGAGAAGCAATATGCCTTGAATCTACTATCAAAGAGGAAAGGGCATTGTGGTGTGAGAGTGTGTGTGTGTGTGTGTGTGTGTGTGTGTGTGTACCTATATGTGTCTATGTGTGTGAGATCATAATGCCAGAAATCATCTTGACTAGGACCGAGCTCAGCACAGCACCCACATGGAACAGGAGTTGGGAGGTAAGGAGATGTACAAGCAGGACATGAAAGTTCCTAATGCTGGGGAGTGAGCTCTATGTCCCCACACAGGTTCTGCAGCAGAAGTCTGGCTTTGGAGCCACAACCTTCTGAGAGAGGAGCCAGCATGACACGGTGTTAGAGTGTAGTGCACGTGTTTAAGTAGACAGTGATGGGTAAAAACCATAAAACGCTCACCTCTCCTACTCCTTAACTCCAGCATCAATAAAACCTGGATCTATTTTATACACATTATAGGATACGCATCAGGAACAATTAGAACTTGGCACTCACCCAGCAAATGGAGCACAGATACTGCCACTGCTTTTCCAAGAGCATTGGTGGCTGTGCAAATGTAGGTTCCTTCATTCTGAAGGGAAACATTCTGCAACAACAGGGATCCATTGAAAAGCAAGGAAACATTGTCACTCAGAGATCCTCCTCTCTTCAACCAAGTTACATTAGGCTGAGGGACACCTTTGGAACGAAAACAAATATGACAAAAGCAATTCCTTTAAGAACAGGGACACAGAACCATGTGACAAATAATGTTAGTGTTGTGAACACAAGTCAGGAAATGGGCTAATCATAGCTAATAGGAGAGTGGCTGTCTCTGTTTTTATGGCTCCTCTATGGCATCTGTATGGAGAATCCTGTTAAAGCGAAGCCTTGGTCTATGGACCACTTTATGAGTTGATATACTAAGTTAAAGAACAGGAGTCAATGACAGTACAATTGTTCTGCACTAGGAGGAAAGGGGATTTTGAAGTTGGGCAGGATATTAGGAAAGTGGTTAGAGAGAAGAAGTTGATGCTGGGGTAGGTGGGGGCAGAGAGAGGAATTCCCACTACTGAGTTGTGGTGGTTTGAGTGAGAACTGTTACTCAGAGGCTCAAGTATTTGAACACTTTGTTCCCAGCACTGTTTGGGGAGGTCATGGACATCTTTAGGAGGTGTAGCCTTGCTGGAGGAAGGATGTTGCTGGGGCAGTCTCTGAGAGTCCCTAGCCTAGCTCCACTCTCAGTTCCCTCTCTGTTTTGTGTTTGCTATTGAAGGTGTGAACTCTTGGCTCTCTGCTCCTGCCTGCCGCTTTGGCCACGCCTTTCTACCACGGGTGGCTCATCCTTCTGGAACCCTCTGGTAACATGAACTCGTTCTTCTATGAACTGCCTTGGTCACAGTGTTTTATCATAGCAAGATAAAAGTAACAGATACAGTTGCTGGAAAACAAAATATCTACCCTAGACCTCCATTTGCTGTGCACATACAATGAGAACACTCCTCCTTGAGGAAGACTTTACACTCTGCAGAGAGACATATTTTCATCATTATTGATTTTATAAAAGAAGATAGTTTTAGAGAACAAAAGTATTAAGTTTTGAGTCTAGCCCAACCTGGTAGAGACTATCACAGAAGCCTGAATACAGGGGGTGGGACATAGACAATGGAAAGAGCTTCTGACCAATCCTGGTAGGTTCCTGCCTGTGCCTGTACCCAGTGCTTTTGAAGTCTCAGGTCATATATGAGTCTTTGGTGTGGTGAAGCATAGTAGCTGTAGCTCATGTAGACTTGCAGACTAGGGAAATAGGGAGGATGATAGCTACAAAGGAGAACCTGTAGAGCAGATATGGGATGGAGATGGAGACTACAGACGTGGGGATGGAGCAAGGCTAAGGCTTTATGGCATGGGGCCATTTTTTCTTACTTTGCTTTTATTGTTTTCTTGCTTTTCATTTGTTTTCAGTGCAGGCGAATAAATCCAGGTCATGCAAGTCATTAACCACGGAGCCATCCTCAGACCTAACGGCTTTGGTTTGGACCATTTCATAATTTTAAAAAGTTAATGAAAAAATTCCAACATGCACCTGATCATCAATGTTATACTTAAAGGTATATGCTTTAGTTCCCTAATCTTTCTAGGAAGACAAACTTAAGAATTCTTTTCTTCCAACATGTTTCTTATTTGTTTTCTTGATTTAAGATGGGATTTGAAATTCAGATCATTTTGCATTATTTTTCATTACCGATCTTCTTTTTAAGATTTCCTTTGAAATTTGCAATGTCTTAAAAAACTTAAACAAAAGTCTATCTTTAAACTGTTTTAATGTTTCATATGGCAAGGTCTAGATAATTGACATGGTAATTGCGATTTATTTCTAAGTTGACAGTGGAACATGGTACTTCTCCCGCAAATGTAATTTAGTAAATACATTTTAGTAAATACAATCTAAAATATGTATGAGACAAATCCTTCCATCCATCCATCCATCCATCCATCCTTTCATCCATCCACCCATCCATCCATCATTCCTTCCATCTGTTTATGAATCCTTACATTCATAAGATCCTTTTCTTTTCTTGTCAACAAGTAACATATCTTAACCAGACACAGAACAGAAGTGTTTCCACTTTAAAAAGGTACTTGCGGGCTGGAGAGATGGCCTAGTGGTTAAGAGCACCAACTGCTCTTGCAGAGGACCCGGGTTCAATCCCCAGCGCCCACATGGCGGCTGAGAACCGTCTTTAACTCCAGTTCCAGGGGAATCCGATGCCCTCTTCTGACCTCCGCGGCATTGCATGACACGGGTGCACAGACCTGCATGCAGACACTACATTCATACATGTACAAGAATAAATAAAATAAAAAAGGTATTTGTTTGTGTTATGTGTTATTGTGTAGAATTTAATGCTCTGAAGCAATCTGAGATATGTTTACTTTGTATCCCTTTAAATAGTATCTTATTCTTACTATTGTTTATTTGATCTTATATAACATAGATTTCTTTCTAAAACCTGAAAAATTTAGAATTTCTTCCAGTATCTGATCATGAAGTGTTATTAAATTCTTATTAATTTTTCCACTAATATTCTGGGGCAACATGTCATCTATACCTTTTTCCCCACAAGGTACAATATTTCTTATTCTCTTCTTCCCCCCCTTGCCCTTCCTCACCCTCCCTCTCAGCTCTTTTGGCTTTGTGCTTTTGCTCAGAAACATCACCTGTGTGATTCTTAATCTTTTTCTTCATGTTCATCATCATATGTTTCATTATTTTAGCCCCATAATCCTTTTCCTGCCCATTTTGAAGATAATTCTTAAGGGTCCCCCCATTTCACTCCTTCAATTTTAGGCAGAGCATTTTGCTTCCTGCTTCTAATATTATTTTATTCCTGTGGTTTTAACCACTCTTTCCAGTTCTGTTCTTTTTATTCCTACATCTCTGTAATTTATTTCAAAGTTCCCATGGTTTCTTTTTAAAAAGCCTCTTTTATTGTTTGGTAATTCTATACACGCATATGTGCTTTGATCAAATCCACTCCCACACCCTCTGCTTCAATTCCTCCTCCATTCTCCCAACTCTTTTCTCTTCCAATTTCATGTGCTCTGTTTTTGCTTCTTGTAGCAGATGATGATTAATGCAGTGACCCATGACTGATCTATGTGTGGAATGACACTTCGGAGTCTCCAGCCCTAAATGTGATACCTGTATCACACCTTCTCCTTCCAAGCTCAGGAATTAGGGAAGGGGTCGGAATGGGGGAGAGGGTCTAAATATGATCAAAATACATCATATGAAATTTCCAATGCATCAATAAAATATATTTTTGAATTTTCCCCTACTTTCAGCTCATGTTTCTATATTTAACTGAGACCCCATGGTGGACATCACCTAAAGTTTGATGTTTTGATGCTGTGGATGCTCTTCACATATCACCCCAGTGTCAATTTTGTTATACCCCCACGTCTTCCCTTCTGCCCTGCCTCCCTTTCTTGCCTTCCTTTGTTCCTACCTTCCTTCCTTTCCTTCATTCCTCCTTCTCTCTCTCCCTTACCTCTTTTCTCCCTCCCTCCCTTCCTCCCTTCCTCCCTTCTGCTGAATGACCTGTGCATTTGCCACTGTGATTCAGAGACCTAATATACTCCTACCCATCTCACAGCCCAGAGCAACATCACTACTTCATATGGCTTTGATATTTAGATATTAGTAGATAATATTATTATTTTCAACTAATTATATTAGAAAGGACCAATCAGGCATCTGGAATGATAACCTGAGGCCCATAGAAGTGAATTTTCAATTTCATAAAGATTTCAGGAATTCATGAAGTGTCAGAGTGAGGCAAGGATCTTCACATTAAATCATCTCTTACAGCTCTAAAATATGTATGAGACAAATCCCTCCATCCATCCATCCATCCATCTTTTCATCCATCTACCCATCCATACATCCATCCTTCCATCCATCCTTTCATCCATCCTTCCATTCATCCTTCCATCCATCCATCCATCCTTCCTTCCATCATCCTTCCTTCCATCCATCCATCCCATCCTTCCATCCATCCATCCATCCTTCCATCCATCCTTCTATCCATCCTTCCATCCATCCCATCCTTCCATCCATCCTTCTATCCACCCATCCATCCATCCCAACATTTCCTCCATACTTCTATCCATCCTTCTATCCATCCTTCCTTCCATCCATCCATCCTTCCATCCATCCATCCTTCCATCCATCCATCCATCCTTCCATCCATCCATCCATCCATTCTTCCATCCATCCATTCATCCTTCCATCCATCCATCTATCCATCTATCCATCCATCCTTCCATCCATCCATCCATCCTTCCATCCATCCATCCATCCATTCTTCCATCCATCCATTCATCCTTCCATCCATCCATCTATCCATCTATCCATCCATCCTTTCTTCCATCCATCCTTTCTTCCATCCATCCCATCCTTCTATCCATCCTTCTATCCATCCATCCATCCCATCCTTTCCTCCATCCTTCCATCCATCCTTCTATCCATCCTTCCTTCCTTCCATCCATCCTTCCTTCCATCCATCCATCCTTCCATCCATCCTTCCATCCATCCATCCATCCCCCATCCATCCATCCCATCCTTCCATCCATCCTTCTATCCATCCTTCCATCCATCCATCCATCCATACACCCATCCATACCATCCTTCCATCCATCCTTCCATCCATCCATCCCTCCTTCCATCCATCCACCCATCCTTCCATCCATCCATCCATCCCATCCTTCCATCCATCCATCCATCCCATCCCATCCTTTCCTCCATCCTTCCATCCATCCTTCTATCCATCCTTCCTTCCACCCATCCTTCCATCCACCCACCCATCCATCCTTCCTTGCATCCATCCATCCATCCTTCCATCCATCCATCCATCCTTCCATCCATCCATCCTTCCATTCATCCTTCCATCCATCCATCCTCCCATCCTTCTATCCATCCATCCATCCATACTTCATTCCTTCCATCCATCCTTCCTTCCATCCATCCATCCATCCTTCCTTCCTTCCATCCTTCCATCCATCCATCCATCCTTCCATCCATCCATCCTTCCATTCATCCTTCCATCCATCCATCCTCCCATCCTTCCATCCATCCATCCATCCATACTTCATTCCTTCCATCCATCCTTCCTTCCATCCATTCATCCATCCTTCCTTCCTTCCATCCTTCCATCCATCCATCCATCCTTCCTTCCATCCTTCCATCCATCCATCCATCCTTCCATCCTTCCTTCCATCCATCCTTCCATCCATCCTTCTTTCCATCATCCATCCATCCTTTCATCCATCCTTCCATCCATCCTTCCATCCATCTATCCTTCCTTCCTTTCATCCATCCTTCCATTCATCCATCCTTCCATCCATCCATCCCTCCTTCCATCCATCCATCCATCCATCCATCCCATCATTTCCTCCATCCTTCCATCCATCCATCCATCCTTCCATCCATCCATCCATCCATCCCATCCTTCCATCCATCCATCCATCCATCCTTTCTTCCATCATCCCATCCTTCCATCCTTCTATCCATTCTTCCATCCATCCATCCATCCATCCATCCATCCATCCCATCCTTTCCTCCATCCTTCCATCCATCCTTCCATCCATCCTTCCATCCATCCTTCCATCCATCCTTCCATCCATCCATCCTTCCTTCAATCCATCCTTCCATCCATCCATCCTATCCTTCTATCCATCCTTCCATCCATCCTTCCATCTATCCTTCCATCCATCCATGCATCCATCCGTCCATCCATCCATCTATCCATCCATCCATCCATCCTTCCAACCATCCTTCCATCCATCCATTCTTTTGCACACTTACACTACTCATTTTTATGTTCTCCCCTCTGTGGTCCAAATTCTTGTGTAGTATTATTATTGCATTAATCTCAGATCTTCCCAGAAGATCATCACCATAGTGCCTGGCAAAGACCAGACCAGTGAATATTTTCTGAATGCATGAATGAATGAACTAGGAAATGTATTTGCTATGGAAAAACATGTTCCATTCCAAAGATACATCAGAATAAGTTTTTTTAGTAATTCATGGCAATGTTCTTTTCCAAATAATAGTGGTAATAAAGTACTGACTGTACTGTAAAATCTCCATAAACTTGGATGCTATTACTTTGGAATCTATGGTAACAAAGGGCTATACCAGCTAGGAATAGAAAAAAAAATCCTTCTTGGGCTGGAGAGATCAGCTGTTAAGAGCACTGACTGCTCTTGCAGAGGACCTGGGTTCGATTCCCAGCACCCACATGGTGGCTAAGAGCCATCTTTAAGCCAGGTGTGGTGGCACACACCTTTAATCCTAGCACTTGGGAGGCAAAGGCAGGCAGATCTCTGAGTTCAAGGCCAGCCTGGTCTACAGAGTGAGTTCCAGGCCAGTTGGGGCTATAGGAAGACCTTGTCTCAAAAAAAAATCCTTCTCAAATATTTGAAGAGAAATGTACAAATCATTTTTGGAATCCCTCCAGATATTTCCTGGGAATCCAGGTATGGTGGTATATGCCTGTAATCCTACCAGTGGAAAGGCAGATTCAAGGCCATCATCAGTGGCATAGTTAGTATGAGGCCAGCTTTGGTTACATAAGACCTTGTCTCAAAAAGCCCAAACAAACAAGTAAGCAAGCAAACTAATGAATGAATATTTTGTGAGCTTTAACAATGTGTGTATAAATATGTATATATGAGATATATGAATATGTGAGTTTAATTATTATCTATGCCAGTGTCCTATCTGCTGTTTCTCATCCCACAGATCTGAAATGCAAGGCTAGGACGATGAGGATTGTCATATGAATGCTGTACTTTAACCTCCTGATATTCATTTTGACAGATCTTACTACTCAGCAGAATCAGAAACAGAACAACATTAACAATGGGTCTGCTTTGGTCATGAGCTATTCTGATTCCAGGATGCCTGCTAGTTGCTGTATGTTTCTCAAACACAGCACTGGTGATGAGGGTGCTGTAAATGCTACTCATCCTATGCCTCCTCCTTAACCCTTGAGTCTATCCATAAGTTGTTTCTAATGTGTACCAGTGTTGACCTAGGTGCTGGGATCAAAGTGTTGGTGGGAGAATGCTGCTGGTTTTCAGGAGGGTAAGGGACAGTTAGACTCCTCTCAAATATCTGTTTCTTTTTCTACCATCTGTTATGATGAGAGGTGTAAGTGCCTCTGACTTAGCACAGTGTCCCAGGCAAAAATCCAGATTCATTCATCTCAGAAGTCCCGGAGCAGTGGTCTCCACAGGAGGCTGGAGCAGTGGTCTCCACACAGGAGGCTGGAGCAGTGGTCTCCACAGGAGGCTGGAGCAGTGGTCTCCACACAGGAGGCTTGTTAAAGCAATATGAATCAAACAAATGAAAAGTCAAGGAAGCTGTTTGGTGCTCTGGCTTTCTAAGGAGGATAAAGCCTTTACTGTCAGAACATTTTAGAAGGTTTGGATACTTTATAGGTAAGAACTACACAGCAGAGAGAGAGAATAATTGTAATTCCTACTGTGAGCCAAGTGATAGGTGAAGAAAGGAGGACCAAGAACAGGGACAGCCAGATGATGGGACACATTTGCCAAGATCCCCAGAGCTTCAATTTTGCTGTTACATTTTCCAAATTCTTTAAAAAATTTTTTTTAATTATTTTTCCTTTTATATGTATGAGTGTATTGCCTGCATGTATATAAGTGCACCCATGTCATGCAATACCCACAGAGGTCAGAAGAGGGCATCTGATCCCCTGGAACTGGAGTTAGGGGCAGTTGTTAGCTGTCATATGGGTGCTGGGAACTGAACTCGGGTGCAAGAGGAGTCAGTGCTCTTGACCACTGAGCCATCTCTAAAGCGCTCATTTTCAGAATTCTTGATATTGAATGATATCTTGCTGTGAGGAAAGCAATCTAGAAGCTGAGTTCTGCTTCTGATTGATGGAAGGCAAAAGACATTCTGGGCATTTTAATGCAGGAGCCAAAGACAAGGAGGCCCCAGAAAATAGGTCCAGGAGGTTCTGGAGTGTCCAAACTGTGGAACTGGCAGGGCTCAGAGACAAACACACTTGAACCAGAGCCTCTTCTGGTAAGGGGGTGACTCTGAATTTGTGGTCCAATGATATTCTACATATGCTAGGACTATCATAAAGCAAAACAGTATGTGGCAAGTTTTCAGATGTAAATGAGAGACAGAAGCCCCCATTGCTGAGGAAAGAAGTCAACTCAGGGACCCAACACTTAGAGCATCATTACATCCATGAATATTTTCAAAGAACTGAAGGGAACAGAGGGAATTCAAACAGCTGTGCTCTTCATACCACTTCTCCCTGTGGTCTTTCAAAACTACAACTGTTCGCTCTGTGGAAACGGCTATAACATATCAGGAACAGTTGAAACTTATTTATCTAACCTCAAAGACAGGCTATTTCCCATGAGACTTCCAGCTCTGAAATATTCAACAGTCTATTTCCACAATGCTGAAATCGTTTTTGGAGGGCAAATGTTGTGGAAAAAAGTTCAGGTCTGCTGGGACTGTGAAACATACTGCAGAGTCTGGACCTCTAGAGTGTCTTTAAAGTAGTCAGTGTTTAAAAAACAAATTTCCTTCATCCTTGAAAGGCCCGTGAAATATTCCATACTATAAAATCCTTGGCCTATGCAGGCTGCTCTAAGATATTGGCTCTTTGTGTAAGTATATAGCATCCCTGCATGTTTTTGTGATTTGCTTGTCTCTTTCAAATACTCAACACTCACAAAATTCTGTAGTTTTCCCTCATAGGATAAATGAAGGCTTAAACTACCATTAGGTACCTCTAGAGAAGCAAAAGAAATGATGCTGCCAATTTTATTTATACTGAACATAGTAGAGGCAGCCACAAAGGGAGTTTGTGCTAGGAAATAAACTGAACAAACAAGAGCTCACAGCTTTGGTGTCAGAGAGAGACGAGACCCTATAGCCAGTACAGTAAAGTTCTCAACTGTAGGATCAGCTAAGCAGCAGAAGTCTGAAGAATGTCCTTCTCTAGTTAACTGGCTATGCTTTTGTCCTTTTTGTAGGTGTATCTATTGCTACATCCAGAGCTCCAAATATAAATCTATTTATGGCATTTGCCATTTGTGGAGTCTCTCAAACAGCTGTTGAAGTACTTTCTTGTCTCTAGAAATAATGTTAACAGAGTGGCAGAAGCAGTTCTCCTAGAAATTTGCTTAGAGGATTTAGAAATCATTTGGATTATACCATGTATTCCCCAGCTCTGAAATTAATGATCTTTCCTCAATGTCTCCTAAAATGTTTCTTGGGACATAGATAGGGTGTCACCAAGTTCTCTTCTTGGTATGGTCATCCTGGTCTCTGAGTACACTGGCCTTCTGCCTCACTCAGGACCAGGCAGCTCTAACTGCCAGTCATATCTTAGGAGCTGTTGGCTGCTCCTCTCCTGGGTCTCAAGTGTAGGCTACAGTGTGTCTGTCCATGACGACTGTTCCACACATGATCTCTCAGGACCAGAGGTCTCCAGCCAGTCCTTGAGGAATTAGATGCAAAGTCAAGAGCTGGTGCAAAGCAGACATGGTACTGCTGCTGGTATTATATGGGCAGCACGGTATACATGGCACTGAACACCTGGCACTGGACACCTGGCACTGGACACCTGGCACTGGACACATGGCACTGGACACATGGCACTGGACACCTGGCACTGGACACCTGGCACTGGACGCCTGGCACTGGACACCTGGCACTGGACACCTGGCACTGGACGCCTGGTACTGGACACCTGGCACTGGACACCTGGCACTGGACGCCTGGTACTGGACGCCTGGCACTGGACACCTGGCACTGGACACATAGCACTGGACACCTGGCACTGGACACATGGCACTGGACGCCTGGCACTGGATGCCTGGCACTGGACACATGGCATTGGACACCTGGCACTGGACACATGGCACTGGACACCTGGAACTGGACACCTGGAACTGGACACATGGCACTGGACACATGGCACTGGACACCTGGCACTGGACACCTGTCACTGGATGCCTGGCACTGGACACATGGCACTGGACACATGGCACTGGACACCTGGCACTGGACACATGGCACTGACACATGGCACTGGACACCTGGCACTGGACACATGGCACTGGACGCCTGGCACTGGATGCCTGGCACTTGACACCTGGAACTGGACACATGGCACTGGACACCTGGCACTGGACACATGGCACTGGACACCTGGCACTGGACGCCTGGCACTGGACGCCTGTCACTGGACGCCTGGCACTGGACACCTGGCACTGGACACATGGCACTGGACACATGGCACTGGATGCCTGGCACTGGATGCCTGGCACTGGACACAGGGCACTGAACACCTGGCACTGGACACCTGGCACTGGACGCCTGGCACTGGACACATGGCATTGGACACCTGGCACTGGACACATGGCACTGGACACATGGCACTGGACGCCTGGCACTGGACACCTGGCACTGGACACATGGCATTGGACACCTGGCACTGGACACCTGGCACTGGACACATGGTACTGGACGCCTGGCACTGGACACAGGGCACTGGACACCTGGCACTGGACATATGGTTCTGCACTCATAGCTAAGCTACTGACTCCTAGCACAGAACCTGGGGAGAAGGAGCCCCACACAGTAGCTGAGGTGAGAACAGTGGACATTCCTGAGGCTCAGCCTCCTATACCGCGCTGTTGGTAACATCCACCCAACACTGGGGCATGGATGTACAAACAACCCTTATCCACCCCTTAAAAGCTGCATTTGGAAATAAAGCTTCCTGCTCCTGCTACCTCCAAACCATAAGAATAAAGTTTGGGGTTCTCCTGTCCTCAGAGGACACCTCAAGGCTACACTGACTCTTCAGTGTAGACTTGTTTTTCTGACCCAGTGTATTCACTCTGTTTCTGGGGATCCCTTTCTCCTAAGAAACAGTGGGGAGTAAAGTTCAGTATTTCCAGCTGCACAGCTTTGACTGTTCTTTAAGGAGAAAGGCCCAGAAGACTTTTCAATAAACTAGCCCTACTGCTGGCAAGAATGAACCAGTCCCCGGGGCCTCCTGAGTCTCCACGGCCCCCATTAGGGAGAATGTCAAGGTCCTCTGAATCTATGCTCTACCTGGGAGTTATTTGCTACTCTTCTTAAACACTCGGAAAATTCCTACCCATTCTCTCTTTTTTGAAATTTTATTTATTTTGTATGTGTATGAGTGTACTGTCTGCATGTAGGTTTGTGCACCCGTGTCGTGCAATGCCGCGGAGGTCAGAAGAGAGTCTCAGAATCCCCTGGAACTGGAGTTCTCCTGGAATTGGAGTTACAGATGGTTCTTAGCCACCATGTGGGTGCTGGGGATTGAACCTGGGTCCTCTGCAAAAGCAGTCGGTGCTCTTAACCGCTAGGCTATCTCTGCAGCCCCCTACCCATTCTTAAAGATCAGTCTCAAGATGGGTAAATTTAAAAGATCAGTTTCAAAATGTCTTCCTTGGCTTTCTTAGGCACCGATTGTTGACTATTCTAAGGTCCTAATTGTCTGAATTCTCCATTCTACCTGCACAATGACAGCACCCATTGAAATGCCAATGTAGATGGCAGAACATCACAAGGTCCTACCTCTAGATGAAGAGCTACAGCAACCCATGGCCACTGAGAGAGGGAGAATCAGTACCAGGTGGTCAGCCCTGAACACATGAACATACAAACCCCACACTATGGATTCTGTAGGCTATACACATGTATGAGTGAGTGACAGTAATAATTAAAGAAGTCAAGAAATCGAGAGGGAATGTGGGGGGCACGGGAAGAGTTGTAGAAGGGTGGGCGGAAATGATGTAAAGTTAACTCTCATGTATGAAATTCTCAAAAATAACATATTCAATATATACAGGAAAAGATGAAGTGAGACAGCATAGACAGATATGAAAGGGATTTTGGCACTGGGTCTGAAAATTGATGGGTGTCTGAATAGCCCTTCTACTTTTTATTTTGCTATCACACTTTAGATTTCCTTTTTGCCTCTTGATAATGTAGGTCTTCTCAGGTGGGAAACTGAGAAGGGACATGATTATGGTAGCACGTGTCAAGCTGGGGGCTCCATCCAGCTAGGTTTGACTCAACACAGTGTGTAGAACCTCGGCCTGACACTAGCTGGCAACTCTGTGTGCTTGACCTGAATCCATACCATGGAACAGTTCTCCAGATGAGGTGGGAAATGTGGCTTGTTCCATGTCCCTGATCCTCTGATACCTAGTCTCCCAAGCTCTAATCTATAGCACCTCCTGGCTTCTGTCTCAGACCTCTTTAACGTCCTTCTCTGGTTAGATCTCCTGTGCAGTTCCTATACCCATGTCTCAAACCCAGAATCCCCTTCACTGCCCAGTTCCTTTGGAGATGAACTTGGGTTTAAATCACAGTGTATTCACTGATTAGATTTAGAACCAAGGGCAAAGGATCTGCAAGTATCTGAACCCATGTCCTTATAAGCCAAAGACAATATCTACTTCATAAGTTGTTCAAGCTGACACTTATCAGGTACAGAAATTATTGTTATGTTTATAAGTTTTGATAATTTTTCATTGTGTTCTTTCCTGATATGCTATCTTTCACCATAGACTCCTCAATTTTTGGAGCTTACTTGCTGTTTATGCTAGACTCATCCTCCATATGGCCAAACCCCAGCACCAGCCTAGGGACACTCATGTCCAAGTTCCTCCATTAATGACACATCTATCACCAGATATCAGATATGACTGCTCTGTCCTAGATAAATCAGAGCCTTGTGATCTTAATTCAGTATCTTTATTGACTGCCAGGGTTTAGGTCAAATAATCCAATCAATGACCACTAATAAAATTACTTTGGTTCATTTTAATTTATCACTTGCTACACTCTTTCCTTTGTTACCCTGATTAAAATTCCTCTTTTCTAATGAAATGAAGTCCAAGAGCTTCGCATGATTGTTAAAAGACCTTTACAGTCTAGTCTAACGTCTTTCTCCAACCAACCCCTTGCCCATACTCCCTCAACAGCTTCTGCTTTTAAGTCACACAGATCTGCTTATGGGTTTGTAACTAAGCCAGCACCTCTCATGTCTCTATGTTCCTATACATTTTTATTAAAATCACCTTCCCTTGTATTATAAATAACCTGGTTGCCATTCATTTCTACTGTAAACCTTCTCTAACTCTTGAAATCTTTAATAAGTCTTTCTTTCACATATCTGACAACACTTTATAAACATGTTATGTGACATCATCTCATAATGCTCTGTTTATATATCTACGTAAACCAGATCTTACTGATTTATAAACACCAAGGATTCTAGACTGGGGCTAGAGGAAGATTTTTTCTGAACGTATAGAAAGACAGCATCTCTAATGCTCATGACTGATTATGGGGTTAAGAGAAGAAGGGGGAATTCTGTGTCATATGCAGTAAACAGCGGGAGGGAACTTTCTGAGTGGAAGAAGACATTTTAAATAGACTATATTTCCCTCTGTAACTTTAGACATTGCAAAGATTGTAACTGATTTTTAAAATGATGACCAAAATATAATAGACAATATATTTAAAATTTATAGATCAAGAAAAATAAGTTATCCCTAACTTACAATATGGCCAAGAAGAAAAATAGTCCATTCACAAAATATGAATAAGTAGATCATTCCCAAATTTTATTTTTAAGTCTTTTAAAAATTATATAT